>JAMJFZ010000770.1:0-515000 GCA_026225945.1 Cricetomys ansorgei
AACTGGACAGGACACAGCTAACTGCACAGGACACAGCTAACTGCACAAGACACAGCTAACTGCACAGGACACAGCTAACTGCACAGGACACAGCTAACTGCACAGGACACAGCTAACTGCACAGGACCACAGCTAACTGCACAGGACAACGGCTAACTGCACAGGACACAGCTAACAGGCACAGGACACAGCTAACTGCACAGGACACAGCTAACTGCACAGGACACAGCTAACTGCACAGGACACAGCTAACTGCACAGGACACAGCTAACTGCACAGGACACAGCTAACTGTACAGGACACGGCTAACTGCACAGGGACACAGCTAACTGCACAGGACACAGCTAACTGCACAGGACACAGCTAACTGCACAGGACACAGCTAACTGCACAGGACACAGCTAACTGCACAGGACACAGCTAACTGCACAGGACAACAGCTAACTGCACACACAGGACACAGCTAACTGCACAGGACACAGCTACACTGCACAGGACACAGCTAACTGCACAGGACACAGCTAACTGCACAGGACACAGCTAACTGCACAGGACAACAGCTAACTGTACACAGCTACACTGGGACAGTTCACAGCACACAAAGTTGTACACGACTGGGAACAACACACACATTCACATGGGAACACGAAGCAGGACTCAGAGACAGGCAGCTGTGGGACTCGACACAGCTGCACCACGCACCACAGCTGGAGGCACACAGGACACAGCACTGAGTCACAGCTTGGGACATCCCCCTGCACCACTGCTGCAGGGCCCAGCACCCTTCCTCTCTGTGTCTGGCTGAGTGAATTTTCAGACCCGGTGGTTATTTACTCTCCACTTCAGCCATCTGAATCCTCTTTGACTTAGGGTAATAAACTCAATGGCAGGCTCACTGTCTGCCTGTCAGTCCACCAGGCCGTCCCCATTATAAAAGGCACTCTCCTTACCTTGCTGCCCAAGCGAACGGCATCCGGTACTGTCCTAGTCTCTGGCATGCCTGCTTGGCATTCTTCAGCACCTTCTGGGCAGCCTGGAACACACCAGAACACACTCAGCCGCATGACAGTAAACAAGCTCTCCCCGTAGGATGCACGCAGAGGGACTTCCTACGCAGTGTGATGGCAGGACTTGCCCCCAGCACAGACCTCTATTAACACAGCCCCTGGCAGTGACTCTCAAAAATATAGAGTACTGTCTCCAAGAAGCAGATACATCCTCTGTCTCTGCAAGCAACAAGCAGCCAGCTCTGGCTAGCACCTGTCCTCTCACAGACTTTATTTCTTTTTGACTAAGGGCTAATTGTAAGCCGCTGACTATATTAAAATTTGGTATTTATATCTATTTACTAGAATCTAAAGGAAAGCACTAACAAACATCCTAAGCTTTCCCAACTCCTAATGCACACCAACTTGTGCAGATTCCCACATCTGGGAAACATAGTTAAGACACGCTCAGGTACTGGCTTAAGTTGGATACCGGCCTTCGACTGTCGTGGTTTTGCTTTATAAACGTGATCACTAAATCACTTCCTCATCATCAATTTTGGCTTGTTCGAGGTTGACGGAGAACATTAAACATGGTGGCTTGTGGCCAACACCATGTATGTGCAACGGGTCTAATCCCCACATTTCCTAGTCCCACGACAGCGCCGTTATCAAAGAGCGACCTGGATAGTCAAGAGGGGACCTGAATGTCCTTTGTGTGTAGGGAGGAGCCTGAAGGTGATTTATGTTACTTGAGCACATCAAAGCCAAACCAGTTTTAGAAAAACTGCTTAGACCTGAGAGCCAGTGTCTTCTTCCGAGCTGAAGAGCCCGGGTCACTGCTACAGAAGCAGAGCCATGGAGCCTGCCCTAACCATTCCAAGTCAGGATCTGACCCTGACAGGCCCTCCAGAGGTCTACGTACAGCAGCAAGCTTGAGAATCACTCATTAGGAGACACAGGACTAGAGCAGCAGAGATGCCCATCTGAAAGCCCACCAAAGCAGCTGTGTGACTCCGCAGACCAATCAACCTCTACGGCCCCGCCTTCCTCATCTGACAGTTGGACGGTGTGGGGACAAAATTCACCATATCTCGCCATGGTGAAGCTCTGTGATCGCCCACAGTACTGCTGTGGGAATCACTGTCTTCAGCAGTGAACCAGAAAACACATCTCAGTTCAAACACGCGTAGGCGGACTGTCTATTCCAGCCCTTTATCTTAGTGGGGTGTGTATACCCCTCCCTGAGTGATTTAGCAGGATCTGGGGGGATTGTTTTGAACAAAGACACTCCATTGCTCCTCCCCAAGGGCTTAATTTAAGTATGTTCACATTCAAGATTTTCAGTTAGGCGTCATGGTGCACACCTAAATCCTGGCACTCGTAGACACAGGTAGAAGGGTCTCAGGTCGAAGGCCAGTCCTGGCTACATAGTAAGATCTTGTCTGGAACAAATCAAGGGCTGGGAATATCGGTAAGTGAAAGAATCCTTGCCTAGCACACCTAAGGCCTTGGATCTTATCCTCAAGCACCACAGAGACTCCTTAAATAGATCCGAGCAGCGATGAGTAAGTGCATTAACGTAAAGTTAAAGCTACACGCAAGACTTTAGTAGCTTTAAGTCTTCCCTACTGAAATGAGGCCCAAACAAGCGCACGCGCAGGATAAGCATGTGTAAACCAGAGTTCATGCTTGCTTCTCCTTTGGAGCCCTCTCCCCCACGCTACAAAATGAAAATTTCTTCTGAACAACGTTCTAGAGGAATTGTGTACATTTTGGAAAAAAGGAAGACACAACTTTGATAGGCAGAACAAAATATTATCACCGTGCCAAGTCTGTCAAAACTTCTCTCAGGAACAAGATGGCTAAGTCTTGATCCCTGCTTTAATGTGATGCTGTGAGGCGGTGAGGGTACAAACCCAGGGGATGCTGGAAAGCGGGCAGAGGACAGGTTAGCCCACGGTGAAGTGTGTGCTTTGCACCAATGTGGGCTGCCAACTTTCAACTCCTGTGTGAGGCAGGCAGAGGCAGCCATGTTGACGTATGTGAGTCTTTATGTTTTCTCAGCACAGCTTATCTGAGGTCACCACCGACTAGTCACCAAAATAAAAGACAGAAAAGCACTTCTTATCCAAGATTTTGCAGGCTTGGCTTGAGAGGCTAAGGCGGCTTCTCTCAGGGAAACAAACTTGACTTTAAATAGCCAAAAAAGCTTAGCATTTGAAGATGCCTGGTAAAAGTGGTTTTTACTTGAAGGGAGCTGAACTCAGGAATGTGTCACGTGCTGCTGTCTGTGATGTGTGTGCTCTCAGCACGGTCTGCTCCACGCCTGTTTCATCCTTACCCTGGGCCCGTGAGGAAGGCAGACCTAGTAACACCGCACTGCACCCGCATGTGGGCACCGGGGCCTACAGAGGCGAGATGCACCAGAGGCACCCCGGCTACTCTAGCTGTCTGCATCCATGAACGTGTCCCTTAACAACTATCCTATACATCCTTGCTGCTGTGCCTAGGGTGTACCGGTGGGCACTGGGAAGGAGTTCTGGCATCTCTGAGTCAACCTGGTAAACTTCTTTGAGCTCTGGCACGTCCAACACCCTGGTTCTGCTGAGCAGTCCCTCTTAATGACCCGAGACTCTCTCTCAAATGACCACTCAAGATATCAGACAAAAACCATATAAAGACCCCTGAACACAGTTAGAACCGGCGAGGACAGCAGCAGGAGGTAGCTTCCTCTAACCCAAAGGATCAGTGTGTGAGAAAGCCACAGCCAACCGTCCTTGGCCACTCTAGCCATGGGACAAAAGGAAAACAGGATTTATAAGTCTCCGCTTTCTGAGTTTTTAGACTCAGTAACTTCTGATGCTTAGTAATTCCGTAATATGGATCGCAGCATGACCCCAGAACCCGAAGGAACATCAACAGACACCATAAACAACGGCTGGCTACAGCACATGCGCTTCTAAATGACACAGAATCTAGTAGTGAGCACATAACCTCTTTGAGACCCACTTTAAGTGTCAGAATAGACTAGCAAAATGATGCCTTTTATTTACACGTGAGAATACTGTCATTAAAAATTGGACGCATAGGAGCTGGGATGTACAAACTGACAGAACACGCACTTGGCGTGCGCGGAGCCCTCGGTTCAATTTGCTGAGTGGATGAAAGAAACCAGGTACATAGAATTAAATGGAGAATAAACACCTGCTCTCCAGGCTTTATGCGCTCGCTCTCTATGTGTAGAGAGAGCTCTCTGGACTCTCTTTACTTTTTATGTGTGATATGCATCGTGTCTGTATGCATATCTGCACGTGTGTAGAGACCGTGTACATGGCATGTGCGTGCATGTTTGTGGAGGGCTGAAGCTGACGTCAGGTCTCTTCACTGACTGCTCGACACTTTACTGAAGAGCTACCGCTCATCTGAGCCCGGAGCCCGCTGATGCCGGACTCCGTCTCTGCTTCACGAGAGCTGGGACTGCGGACGGACACTCGTGTGGGTGCCGGGCACCAGAACTCCAGTCCTCGCACTTGCACGGCAGCGTCTTATTGGCAGAGCCGTCTCCCCAGCCCCCGATGCGCTGTAGACTGAACAAGAGGGTTACCTCTGACCTAACCTCTGACCTCCGGTGTGCTTGCGTTTTGGTGCAGAAGTCGTTCCCTGGGTTTTTGCTCTTTGATAACCATGACGCAGGAGCCACTCGTACCTTAGAGGAGTCTGAGCTTTTCATGTAGGGCTCAGCACAGTGAGCGATGCTCCCTTGGAGGACCTTCTCAATTCTGGCCACAAGGAATATCTCTGGATGAGGACACGTGACTGAAAATATTCCCTGGGGAGACAAATGGTCCTCTTTAGTCAGTAGAATTCAGAGATGGATGAAAGAAATCACCTGACCATCAAAGCAGCAAAGGATAATGAGACCATCCGACCAGCAAGATGGGCCCAAACCTCTCAGGTGCTCCTCCGTCGGTGCCCTGCTTGGAAAGTCTACTTGGAGGGGAAGGCGAGCGGGAAAAGGCTCGAGGAGGCCAGAGCCCAAGGCTCTGCTCCCCTGGTGTGCTTTCGCTATTTAATTCTGGACACGCTCTGTAACTGGTGCACAGCGAGCTCCCACTGGAGTATTCTGAAGACGTTTAAGCAGCATGTGAGAGAGGGGTCTGGTGGTGTGAATGCCCCCACCTGCTTCGGATACTGCATGGCAGCCGCGTGAGGGGTGTCCTGGAAGGCGGGTGGGCTCTGGCCGCCGTTCATCAGAGCCGGGGATGAGGGAGCCAGCATCTGCCGCACTGAGAAGTGATTCAGGTCCACGTGGAAGTCAGCAGAAATCTTTCGGTTGTATTTTATGTCAAACAGGGACAGGGTGACAAAGAACGGCTCAACCTAAGCAACAATGTCAACAAAATACCAAGATCACCAAGACAGTTCAGACAGCTGCGGGGAAACACGGCTAGGTAAGGACGGCGAGCCCGTTATGACCGTCTCCTGGACTGGCTGACAGACACGGACGCTTTGCCCCTTGTCACACAGAGTTAGGCTGTAAAGCATTCTAACAGACAGAGCTATCTGCTACCCCTCCTGAGCTCCGACAGTTAATGCGTGCCTACAGGCGAGGGGCCGATCTCCTTGGAGCACAGAACATGAGTCCATGGGTTTCATTTATTCAGCTCAAGCCTGCCATCTTACCCTGGCCACAAACCCTCCCTCAGGCAGCCCCGAGCCAGTGTCAGCCCTGCACCTCTCTGGGTGAGGGCTCCACGCCTGTGACACCTCAAACTGTTCAACATTTAAAAAGGAAAACATTTACTCTTTAAATTGTATTTTGAAACTTGAGGACAATTCTACTAGTATTTGAATGAAAACCCCATGGTGGTCCTGCTGTGAATCTCAGCAGCTGCCAGGGAAGAAGCAGAAAAAGCCTTATAAACCAGTATGGAGGTCAGATACGAGGTGGGGAGGGGGCTGTAGGGAAGGGGGGGGAGCCCAAAGTATCAGGAAAAGCAGGCGGGTTCGGGCCAGCATCTGGAAGGACAGGAAAAGGTGTCTGTGGCAGGGGTCACACGGTTCTAAAATTTAGATCCAGCCGAACTTCACGGACACTTGACTCACGTGGGGACTGTCGGGGGCGGGGGAGATTCTGGGGAAAGTGCAGTATCACTAAAGGACGAATTACTCCGCCTGTCTCTGGCTGACCTAAGGTGAGCCTTCCTCAGCCGGCCCCTGGCCAGGTGACTGACCTGAGGGGCTGGGGTGTCAGGTCTCCACTGGACTACAGTTTTTATGCTCTTAACACTCTCCCCTCTAAAGACAGCGTGGGAGCGGAGGGGGGCCTGGTGGGGGGCGGGAGCAGACGCTGGCCCAGGGACTCTGATGCACGTGTTAGGACGAATTTGAAGGGAAGATTACGTTTGTGGTGGGTCCCTCCTCGTTCTCAGCGACACAGCACTGCAGATTGAAGGACAGGTCGTTGCACTTCACGAGAATCCTTTTCCCAAACTTTTCTTCAAATGGCTTCACTTCTGGCTCAGTGGACGAGAAGTCAAGCTTCTTTAAAAAGAAAATGTGGATTTGTAAATGCATCGTGTGCTCCCACTGAAAGCCCCATCGTGACTGCTCTCACATAAACGGCCTAACACGTGGGAAAGCTGTGTACACCCATCCACAGAAGTGCGTGACTTCGTGAGGTCACACCCTATTCGACAGTCACGTAAGTGACGACGCGCTCCTTGATGAAGCGTGTCTTAACGGATATCTTAACCATGCAGGGAAAGCATTAGAGTCATAAACAAACTAAATACCCGTTGACATGAGCGTAAGGAGCCAAAACTGCATGATATATGTGATATACACACATGAACATGCATACATACAGACAGGTGCACTCAATAATTAAGAGGAAATTCTGGGCTGGGCGTGGTGGCACACACCTGTAAACCCAGAACCAGGGAGACAGACGCAGGTGGCTGTCTGTGAGTTTGAGGTCAGCCTGGTCTACATAGCAAGTTTCAGGACAGCCAGGGTTGCACAGTAAGTGTGGTCTTGGGGGGAAAAGAAGAGGAAATTCTGGATCAGCGAAATGGCGCAGCAGGTAAAGTGTGTGCCAGCCAAGTCTGATGACCTGCGTGTGACCCTAGAATTCAGGGTGGAAAGAGAGGACCCAGCCCTGAAGTCATCCTCCGACTCCCACGAGTAGCTCAAGTTTCACAGACATGCGCCGCCCCAATACATAATAACAGTCAATCGATCAATCGATCAAAGGACAGCTATGGGTGGACCTTGGGAAACACGTTACTTAAAAGAAGACACAAAAGACAAACTGTGTGTGGGTTCACATTGATGAGTTTGCTATCGTAGTTCCTCCATAAAGAACAAGAGTAAGAGCAGAGGTCACTGTGGCCTGGGAACAAGCAAGGGTGGGTGATTGTTACCTAAACAGGGTTTCAGTTTGGAAAGGCGAAAATATTCAAATGATCTGAAAAAAGACGCAACGGCTGCACAGGGAATATATTTAGTAATACATTTACTAGCGTTGAGTTTTAATTTTTTTAAAATTTGAATTATAGTTTCAAACAGCTAAAATGGTAAGGTTCATGCTGTATACATGTTACCACAATAAACAATGTACAAACAGGAGGGAAGTGAAGAAACGCAGAAAATGGTTATCATTAGAGCTAAATGGGAGAGGCTGTTCTCTTAGAGGGACCACGAACGGAGTGGGAGGGAAATATTTATATCAAACATGGCAGAACCTTGTGCCTTCTTGCGACCCTGCGCTGCGCTCCCTGTCTTGGGCCTGAAGGTTTTGGTCATACTAGGCTTGTACACATGTCCGGGCATCTGTCGGGGACTGAGCCCAAGCTAGCTGGGAAGTGTTACTGCCTCCTGGGTGTCTGCAGTGTGCCATGTTCTAACGGTATTTTAAGGGGTACCACATACGATCAGCGTGGAAGACAAGGACCTGAAGGTGCAGTCTGGTGCCTGTTGGGAAGCTGGCTAAACACTGCTGTCAATGTTCAACAAAATGCTGAATATTAAGTAGGTGTGAATTTTACATTTTAAACATTAAATTAGCTCTTACCTGGGCATCTGGGTCCAAGTAAAAAAGCTTCACTCTGCTCTCGCTTTTCAGTTTGATTTCTGCTTCTCTGGTGCTCTAGGGACAAGTTAAGTACAATTTACAGTTAACAAGTCTTTTGTGCCCTGCTCCCAGAGGTGCCTGTGGCAGTTTGGATGCGAATGGCCCCACAGGCTCCACTGGCTCCTATATTTGAACGCTTAGTCCCCAGTTGGCGGAACCCTTTGGGAGGCATTAGGGGGTGTGGCCTTGGAGGAGGTGTGTCACTGGGCATGGATTCTGAGTTTCAAAAGCCCTCACCATTTTAAGCCAGCTTTCTCCTTCTCTGCCTGTGCCTGCGGACTGAAGCATAAGCTCTGGGCTACTGCTCCAGCACCAGGCCCCATCTCTGACGCCATGGTCTCCACCACAGTGCCCTTGGACGCTAACCCTCAGAAACTGTAAGAAAGCTCCCGATGAACTCTTTCTTCTGTCAGTATTTAAAACATCACAAATACAATACCTTCTACCAAGAAATCCCAGTTTGGGGAAGTCCTCCTGAAATAAGCGTCACGGTGCTTACCACATGATTAACAGAAGCTAAACACCAAAGATCACCCGAATGTCCCTAAGGGCATGCTTCGGGAAGTAACTGAGAAACTGACACATGAATGTATATATTCTATTTGTGCGCAGTTTGGTGG
The DNA here is from genome assembly GCA_026225945.1 of Cricetomys ansorgei. NCBI lineage: Eukaryota > Metazoa > Chordata > Mammalia > Rodentia > Nesomyidae > Cricetomys > Cricetomys ansorgei. Next base: position 8,745 of record JAMJFZ010000770.1, read on the forward strand.
AAGAGGAATCAGAGTGAGTTAATACTGGTGTTCTGAGGAAGACGACAATGAACACGAAGACAAAAGGTTAACTTTTTAGACAACTCCTGGTAGTTCTACTTACAGCAAACATAAAAGTAAACTTTTAATCAGTGTTTGGTAAAGATACTTATAATACATACTTTCTCATAAGTGCCCACAAAAATACAGCCGCTAAAAAACTTACCCCAAGACTATGTAATTGAGTACGTTTCAGAGTGGCAGAAAGCGTCCTGCTCTGAAAATAGCCCAAGGCAGGTCAGTGGCTGTAGGAGGCTGCCTCAAACAGCCCATGCTCCACTGGGACTCGGCCTCTCTATTTTAGGTTCAGTGGAGAGAAGAGAGTGAGGAAAACAGGCCACGGATGAGCAAGAGTAGAGTGACCCCCACTAGAAACTGGCCGGAGACAAAGGGAAGAAAGGGCTAGGTAAACACTAAGCTCGGAGACGTCTCCCTCCCCACGGTAAACACTAAGCTCGGAGATGTCTCCCTCCCATACGCTGACTACTAAACTCAGTCACAAGTGACGTGCCCTCCGCATGTCCCCTTCATCTTCAGTAATTAAGGACCAAACATTGAAGAGTTTTCTGGAGAGGCAGTCACACATCTCAAGTGTATCTGTGAGCAGATGAAACAACGTGAAGTGAAAAATGTATAGCCGACTCTGTTGTATTTCAAAGGCGCTTTACAGGAAAGCTGCTGTGTCGGCTGTTGAGTCATTTAGATAGAATGAGATTAAAAAAAGATTTAGCAAAATCCCCCAAGGCCACAATACATAACTCCTTAAAAACGTAATTATGTATGGGTGGTTTGCCTGTACGTACGTCTGTGACCACGTGCATGGTACTCACGGAGGCCAGAAGACGGTATTAGATCCCCTGGATCCGGAGTCACAGATGGTGGTGAGCCACCATGTAGGTGCCAGGAATCGAGCCCAGGTCCTCCAGAAAAGCAGCTGGCGCTCTGAACCACTGACCCATCTCTCCACACCCAGACTATTTACTTCTTAGCTTAAAGGGCTACCACGGTTCACAGTCACTGCATCTGTGACATTTAGCTCAAGGGAACTAACATTTCACAAAGCCAGGCTCGATCGTCCTGGAGTTAGGAGGCTTAGAAATAGGGTGACTTGTCAAACCGCAGCCAATTCCCCGGAGTAATAATGGCAGACTTTTCTGGTTTGGACTTAGGGAAGGAAGTGTTTGTTTCAGACTTGGCGTATCAAGCGCTTATGAAAAGGTGTCCAGGACACCACACGGGTTCCCACAAGCCCTGCTGAACACGACCCCTGTCCCTACCTCAGTGAGACTATAGTTGCAGACACCACACTCTGCCCAATAGTCAACTACAGAACATTTACCTGGGAGGAAACTTCACTGACTTAGAAATACAATAATAAAAAAATCAGATGAAAGCAGTTCTGGAGTCACATCAAACTGCCTCTTCTTCCAGGAGAAAAGTACATTAAGAGAGAGCACGGGGATCTTCTTCATATTACCTACACAGGAGATAGTAATAGCATCTCCGGGGTCACCTAACATCAAAGCAATCAGAGGAAGAAACTCCCTGAGTTTCTACAAGAAACCAAGTCACTGGTTCATATAGACTTTTAAAATACGGTGTAAATACTCGTAAGACCGATGGCATGCGTTTTGTTATACTCGTAAGACCGATGGCATGCATTTTGTTATACTTAAACAAAAAGTTTGGTTCCACACTAGACAGCAGGAGGAAAAGATTAAGTTTTAGGGAAAAAACGGCATGTCCCTGATACGAAAACAGTAAAGATGTCAGAACTCCAAGTGCACATGAAGGACCCTGAGAATCCAGGTTTACTTCGCCCACACCACAAGCCCAGGCCATAATACTCCAGAATGAGGTATCAGTTATTTGGCACTGAAACAACTTCCTGTCAGCCACATCCTGTTTGTCTAAGTCTTGGTCTCAATGGAAAAGAGAAGCCAGGGCAACAGGAAAGGGAGGCAAAGACATCCAGAGAGGACTCTGCCACTACGTCCCCCTCCCGCCCCCCCCCCGCCCCACCTACTGTCCCAGCATCCTCCACAATCCTCTGTGGCTGAGCCTCCCTCAAACCCTGCCCTGCCCTCTGCTTCTCTGAGCTCTTCATCCCCAGCATAACCGCCCCCTCTCTCCCTGCATCCCTCCCACCTCATCCCTCCAGCTTCATCTGGCTGTGTATTCCTCCTAAATCAGGATGCTAGCGAGTTCCCATGCTCCCTCAGCGAGCACGGATGAGCCACATCCCAGGCACACTAGCAGACGGTGAGCAACAGCCAGGCTGACCATGAAGGGACCAGCACGGCCTGCATCTCCGTCTGGAGCTGGACCTCACACTGCACAGCTCTGAGCAGGCCGCCAGGATGCACGGGCGACTCACAGGGCTACACTTCCAGTAGGCATCACGACAGCACCCTGGGGGAATGACGAGGCATTTTTGTTTTGCTTTTCCCTTTAAAAAATTACATTGGCGAGGTAGTACTAGAAGACTAAAACTCTTATACACCTTCATGGGGAAGAGAGTGAGTTTCTTGTGGGATTTGTTTGCTTTGCCTTGCTTTGTTTTATTTAAGATAGGCTCTTGCTATGTCTTGAACTTGAACAGGCTGACCTTGAACTTGCATTCTTTCTATCTCAGCCTCCCCAGTGTGGAGTGCCGCCATGCCTGACTTAAAAACACAGGTGTTAGGCAACCAACATTGGGCTCAAACAACCTAAGCTTCCTCACAGATGACCACTCCGTCCACTGAGCATGCCTACAGAGCTCCTTTCTGATGTCTAGATTGTTATCAATGTGCTGCTTCAATAAACTAAAAATTAAACCAGTTCAAACATGCTGCTGTGGGGACCTCTGAGAACCCAGAAACAAAGCAGCAGGCATGTATGGGTGCCAAATCATGCCCAGACTTCCTAACAGGTCGGGCTGAGGGTGTAGCTCAGTGATGGAGTACTGGTCTACCATAAGCAAGGCCCTGGGTTTCAGTAAGACAGACAGACAGACAGACAGACAGACAGACACACACACACACACACACACACACACACAGGAACTGGCATGAAAATAAACTCAGAAGCCAGAAGCCAAAACTCCTCCAGGCTATGCGTGTTACAATGGGGGCTCTCTAAAGTTAGCTTTAATAGGCAGGTGCTAAAAAGATTCTGTGGAAACAGCTAAGAAGAAAAATAATACTGTAAAGTCCCAGCCAGGAAGGAGATTTGTATTGAGAACAACCATGTCGTCTAGAAAGAAAGGTCATGCTGAATGCCAGTCCATTTGCAGTCCTCTATGGACCGGTTTCCATTACAGTGCTCACCGTGTGGGTGTGTACAGTCAGCACTGCACTTCCTCAGAGGAAACAGCACAGAGAAGCAGTGACAGACAGAGCGTGAAGGACAGGAAGACAAAGACACCACTCTCGTTTTGAAAAGAATCATCCACAGACGCAAAGCAGGAGACAGGAACAAGGATATTCACTGTAGCACTGCTCAGGGTGAGAAAAGTGGAAATAAACCAAGAGCTGAATGTTTATACAGCACAAGAAAGACCGACCAGACTGTGTCTGAAACAAGGCTAACTGTAGTATCACGGAACGCTCGTGCAAAACAGACAGTAAAGTAACAGTTTCAGACATACAGAAACACCCTGTGACTTTGTTGTAAATGCACTTGTAAGAACAGAACAAAATGGAAGTAAAATGTATCATCCCAGTGGATGCTTGTGGCGGGGGCTGTGGTGCAGAAGAGAGCGGGAGCAAGAGCAGTGTGGTGCTTAAAAGGACTGTGACTGTCACTGAGGTTGTGTTCTTAAAAACACATGTGCCAATGAGGGAAAACAGCAGCACCCTGCTCTGGGCAGTGGGACGTGGTCTTTCCTTGTGCTTTTCAGTAACTCTGGGGTCTCTCAAAATTACAACATGCAAGAAGAGCATGTTGCTTTCCTGTACTCCGTTCGTTTCGGGCGACCCAGGAATACCTTCTGTACCTTCAGCAGCTCCTCTTTAGTGAGGACAAGATGACCACAGTCGTCCTCGTGGGAGCTGTGGCTGTTAATCGGATAGAGTTTCTAAGTGTGCTGGCTTATAATGTCAGCTTGACACAGCAAGGTCCTCTGAGAAGAGGGAGCCTGAGTGGAGAACGGGCCCCCACCAGGCTGGACTGTGGGCGTTTCCTTCATTAGCGACTCGTGCGGGAGTGCCCGGCTCACTGTGGACAGGACCACCCCGGGCTGGTGGTCCTGGTGCTGTAAGAGAACAAGCTGAGCAAGCTGTGGAGGAGAAAAGCAGTCAGCAGTGCTCCTTCTTGGCCTCTGCTCCAGCTCTGCCTGCAGCTGGCGGCACCCTGACCTCCCTCGTGATGTGCGGCCTGTGCGACTCGAGGCGGAGGCCGGCGCAAACCCTTTCCTCCCCGAGCTGCTTTCGGCCATGGCGTTTTTCACAGCAATAGAAACATTAACTAGGACCCCGGTGAGCACAGTTAAGAGGAGCCTGGATGAGAGAGAATACTAGGTATTCGTAGGACTGTATTTGATCATTTCCTCAGTATTTGAGCTGACACATTAATTACAATGTCGGCATTTAAAAAAAAAAAAAAAAGCAACATTTGTAGGATGTTTTCTGGAAAAAGACTGAAGCGCCACTGGTGCAAAATAATTCCCACGCCCTCACATTCCTGTCAGGAGGCGGACAGCGACAACCACACCGCCAGTGTTATAAGAGAGCCATGAAATGAGAAACATTCAGCTCTGTGGAGAGCGGGGGTGTTAGGGGAACCTCACCTTGGCAAGTTCAGGCAGGTAGCTCTCCAAACCGGAGCTGGAACCTTCCAGTTTGCTTTGATCGTCATCTAAACGGCAAAAGAGACCAACCGAGTCACGTGCAGTTGAAACTGTCTTATCTGATACAAGCAACGGAACTCGAATGCAGTGGCTCTCCAGTCTGAAAGAACATTCCAGACAGTGCAGGACTTGGAACAACAGGGAGGCCAAGCCCAGAAGGAGGGATGGTGACACCCAAGACCCTGTACAGCTGCGACCCCCTCAATTTCCGCCCCACTAGAACTAACGCTAGCTCTTCGCCATGACTCGCAGAGCCACAGCCAACCAGAAGCTCCGTTGGGACCAAGGAAATAGTATTTAGGGTTTTTTTTAAACTCTTGGGTAATTTGGGGAACAGCCAGGGCAGGTAATCACTTACGGTAGTGGTTCTCAACCTGGGGGTCACACAAGCCATTCCCAGGGGTCACCTACGACCATCTGCGTATCAGATATTTACATTTTGATTTGTAACAGTAGCAAATCACAGTTATGAAGTAGCAGTGAAAACACATGGTTTGGGGTCACCACAGCATGAGGAACTGTATTAAAGGGTCGCAGGTCAGGAAGGTTAAGAACCACGGCCTTATGGGCTTGAAGTACAGTATGAACGTAAGTCGAAACCTCGGACCGATTTCTCTGTATTTAGAGTAAGGCTCCTGCCCACCTTCACTGCGTCTTCAAACCCCAAAGGGAGATTCCAAAAACAACAGTACCGTTCCTACTTTAAAGGCGGATTCTGAGCCCATGGCTGGAGCTGTTTTTAAGCTTACACATTCCATTGGTAATCTTCATTTAAGTCACCCTCCTTCCCAACTTTCATTTTCTCTTGAAGACAGGTTGTCATGTAGCCCAGGCTAGCCGCGAACTTACTATGTAGCCAGTGATGACACTGAACTTCTGACCCTCCTGCTTCCGCCTCCTAAGTGCTGGGATTACAGGTGTGCGCCACCAGAGTCTCTGCAGTGCTGGGAACCTAAGGCTCCATGAGAGGCAAGCCGCTACTGAGCTGCGTCCCTGCTCCTCTCTCCATTTGCAGGTAAGAACCAAGACTCAGAACGCTAGCCAGTCTGTCCCGGGCCACATAACTGAAAACTCGTATTCTTGGGTCTCACATCCAGGCCTGGTGCTGCCCCGCCCCTCCACCAAGATCGTGGTTCCTCGAGTTACACACTTCCCGCACAAACAAGGTCAAGGTGGTAATTCCTCTAGTTTGTTTTGGTTTTTTGAGACAGGGCTCACTGTGTAGCTCCAGCTGACCTAAAACTCCCTAGACCGATTACTGGGCTACCTCAAAACCTGTGCCTTTGCTCCCCGAGAGCTGGGATCACAGGTAACCCCATGCCTGGTTTCGGGGCAGTAACATATGAAGTAGTAATATCTTTGCTAACAGACCGCCTGCGGAAGGCCCCACCCCACCTCCCATGTCCTCGTGGACCCGCCTACCTTCATGAGAGTCGCCATTTCGCTTTTCTTGCATTGCGGCCTCAAAGTTAAGCTGGAGGATCTTGTTGAGAGTCGTGACCCAGTCCTCCATTTCCAGCTCACTGTCTGCCGCCAGGAGGTAACTACTTTTGTCTTGCATCTTGAGCTCAAAAGCAAAACGCCTGACTTTGTTGTTCTGCATGGAAATGGGGGAAGAGAGGCACTGAGAAGCAGCTCAGACTGATCTGCCCTGTTTGCTAATGGCGCCATCTTATTGGCTGTCTTAAAAATGTGAGCTCCCTCCCCAAGGGCCCTCCCCATGGCTACCTCCTCCTCTTTAACATTCCTATTTGATTATCTTATCTTTTAAAAAGATTTATTTTTAGTTTATGTGTATGAGTGCCTTGCCTGGACGTAAGTATGTGTGCACACATGTACACATGTATGTATGTGTGATTCCATGTACGTATGCACGCATGTATGTGCACCATGTGCGTGGCTGCTCCCCAAGGAGGTCAGAAGAGAGCACCAGATCCTCTGGAACTGGAGTTACACATGGTTATGCGCCACCAATCACGTGCTGGGAATTGAACCTGGGTCCTCTGCAAAAGGAGTAGGTGCTGGGCTGGAGAGGCGGCCCAGCGACCGTGAGCATTCGCTGCTCTTTCCAATTTCTAGATTCATTTTCATTATTTTAAATTATGTTTCCATGTGTGCACGTGAGTGTGCATGTGTGCATGTGAGTGTGTGCATGTGAGAGTGTGCACGTGAGAGTGTGCATGTGTACATGTGAGTGTGTGCATGTGAGAGTGTCAGTGTGTGTGTGAGTGTGTGTGCCTGTGAGTGTGTACATGAGAGTGTGCATGTGAGTGTGCACGTGAGTGTGCCTGTGAGTGAGCAGGTGCCCATGGAGGCGAGGCCTGGCCGGGCACTGGAGTTACGTGGCGCTGGAACACACCTGTGCCCCTAACCAGGCGCCACCTCTCAGGCCTGTTACCTGCGTCACATCTAATTACGTGTCATTTCCTGTCCTGCGATGGGATAGCGACCTCTCAGGCACAGGGGGTGTCCGTTTATTTTTTTTTTGCTTAATGTTACAGCCATAATCTTGAAAGCAATGTCTGGCACACAGTAGGCATTTGAATAACAGCTGAGTCTGTGAGATTTCACGTGTAAATGTTATATTCAATTCCTTTTTTAAAATTCAAGCTGTGTTTCAACACGGCCTTTCTAAATCTAGCCACTGCCTACCAACGTTCAGTTATGTATCTGGAACCTTCACCGCTTATTAACCCTAAAACGTACTGAACTCTCTGTCTACAGTTTGCAAGTGCATTAGGGGACGGCAGGTATGTGAGTGCAGGCCGACTTAGTCCATGTCGGTGCATCAGGCCACCACAGGGCTGCTGTACGCCCTGTACACGGTATGCATACAGTACGCAGGACGCCATGTCTGACAGCACCTCGCCTCCACCTACCATGCATCAGCGGAAGAACTATGAGTCAAAAACATCCCCAGACACTGACAAATGCGTCCTGGAGGCAGACGCCTCAGGCTCACCACACTAGACGGAACAAAGCCCACACAGGCCGGGGGAGGGGTCACAGCCTCTGCCTGCTGCGAGGGCAGAGGGCCCAACACCCAGGGAAATCTCAGCCACTTCTCTGCAGCTCGGGGACACCTCTCAGTGTAGCACCAGGCACAAGGAGACCTCTGCCCAAAGGCCACCATCATGTCTGCAGCACAGGTTTTAGGAACCGGAAGCTGAGTGCTCCTCTGGGCGAGGCACGCAGGCTGCTGGGCACAGACAGTCTGCCACGGTGGTTACCACTAGGGGCTTGCTCACACACAGAGGCGGGAGTCAGGCTGGACCAGAGGGAGTTCTTGCCTGTATCTGAGGAACCCTCTACTCCCCAAATACACTGAGGGTTAAAACACAGCTAGGCCTCGACTCTATGCTATCCTTTCTGAGACCCATCATTGGCAACACGAGTCTGACCAACTCCAGTGCTGGCAAAGCACTGTTAGGGTTCCATTTCAGGTCTACCTCTCGATTTTCCCCTCGGGCATTTAACTTCAGTTCACAGCAATAATCAGCTACTTTTTAAGAAGCATCCAAAGAGGGCTGGGGACCAACAGAGGGTACAGAAGGGGATGGAGAGGGTAGAGAAATGTGTTCCGCACAGTGTATACTTACATGAAGATCTTACAGAACACAGTACACAGACAGTAAACATACATGACAAGAAAATAAAAGCTAGAAATAAACAGTGCAAAGAATTGTTTTCCCCCCAAGCCACTTAAAGCACAACCTTTTGTTTCTTTTTCTGTTTGAGATGGGGTCTCCTGTAAGCCAGGCTGCCCTCAGACTCCCTAGGTGGCCAAGAAAGACTTCCAACTCCAGCAGGTCTTGCCTCCACCCCCCAAGTGCTGGGATTTCAGGTGTGGGAGGCCACGGATGACGTTAACCGCAACCTTGAATTCTCAGATCAGAACAGGTGAGGACAGAAAGGAAATCACTCATTTGAAGACTTACATGCAGTTCAGCAAATGGGAAATGCCATGAGCTACACATGCAAAAAGCATTTGAAGGAAGAGTCAGGCTCAGACTTCAGAGTCTGAAATGCACCCACGAGGCTAGAGGCTTGACTGGGGCTACCCAGCTCACCGACATCTGTGCACTGTGCCACAGACAGGTGACAGGACACTTGGCAAACGAGAATAACTTCCTACTTCAAAATAAGGTTGAAAAAATACACCTAGCTTTGCCTTCAACTGTGCCAAAAAATTCAGCTAAAACTGTAACTCCAAGGTCTCTCAACCTCACACAGATAAAACTCGGGCCTGGAACTCTGACACAGGAAGAAACCAATAAACTGCCATTAATGAATCACTCTGATACTTCTTATTTACACTGTCAGTCAGTATGCTTTCATATACTTCGGTTATTCACACTGGCAGTCTCTCCCGGAGGAGGAGCTGACAGCAGAGGGACCCACCAGCTGACTGGCCATTGGCTGAAGATAATTTCTGGGGGGGGTTGTGAGGTCCCAGTATTCCCCACTGCTGCACTTTCAGTCCCTCCTGCCACTCACTTCCATTCTGAACCCCATTCACTTCTGACCAGGATGAAGCCACAGTTACCAGAGCACTGGACAAAACGGATGACAACACTGTGACCCCAGTAGAAGAAAAATTAATGAGGTGAGCCCACCTGACCTCAGCATCTGAATGGCACAGGACAGAGACTCAACAGGGTCTCTGCCATCCTGCCAAGGTAAAGCTATTGACCCAGGCTCACGAAGACAGACAGAATGCATGGGAAATCATCCAGAATGAGACACAGGTGGAGACAAGAATGGACCACACTGCGGGGATTCCCCAGATCCACCTCTGTCCCCAGATCCACATCTGTCCCCAGATCCACATCTGTAACTACAGTGGACGACACTGCAGGGATTCCCCAGATCCCACCTCTGTCCCCAGATCCACATCTGTCCCCAGATCCACATCTGTTACGACAGTGGACGACACTGCAGGGATTCCCCAGATCCCACCTCTGTCCCCAGATCCACCTCTGTCCCCAGATCCCACCTCTGTCCCCAGATCCACATCTGTCCCGGGATCCCACCTCTGTCCCCAGATCCACATCTGTCCCCAGATCCACATCTGTTACGACAGTGGACGATACTGCGGGGATTCCCCAGATCCCACCTCTGTCCCCAGATCCACATCTGTCCCCAGATCCACATCTGTTACGACAGTGGACGATACTGCGGGGATTCCCCAGATCCCACCTCTGTCCCCAGATCCACATCTGTCCCGGGATCCCACCTCTGTCCCCAGATCCCACGTCTGTCCCCAGATCCACATCTGTTACGACACTGGTCAACACTGCAGGGGTTCCCCACATCTGTAGCAACAGGGGAGGACAATGCAGGGGTTCCCCACATCTGTTACATCAAGTTTCTATCTGCATGTTGACCTTAACAAAAACTTTGCCAGTTAATAAATAAATAAAAATCAAGATGCAGCAATCTTCATCTCAGAAAACTCAAGACCAAACCAGGGGCCAGAGAGACGGCTCAGCAGGTGGAGGCGCTCGGCTCACAGATCAATTAGAGCTCAATTAGCCAAGCACAACCAGAATAAGAGGTAACTCAGAGTTACCATTTTTATGTAAAGTTTCTTAGGCAGCTACTAGTGGGTGCCTCCTCCCAGGTAAAAAATTAAAAAAAAAAACCCGGGGGGGTGGGGAGGGGAGAGAAAGGGGCTGGAGAAGTAGGTCACTTGGCCCAGGGCCTGACCCCCAGCGGTGCACAATCAGGGTGTCTGCCATCACCTGAGCTGGAAGAGGATCGGAAGGCCAGGCCACCCTCACTTGTTTTGAAGCCAGCCTAGACTACAAGAGACCCTGTCTCATAAAGAAGCAGAGAATCCCACACGGTGAGAAGGTAAAGAGAAAGGCTAGCAGCTCTGCAGGAGGGAGAGTCACCGGTCCAGCAGGAGCAGTGCGGCCATGGCGCTGATGGCTCCTAAAGTTGATCTTCCAGCACAGAAGTCATGCATGGACGGGGAGTGAGCACCAAAGAAGCGGAGAATGACTGATGAGGGGGAGCCAGAGGAGAGCATAGGGGTGAGCCAGAGGGAAGGGGCAGGGGGAGCATAGGGAGAGTGGGGGAGGGGTACAGGAGGGAGTCAGAGGGAACCGGGGGTGGGGGGTGGGGGGAGAAGATGCTGGGGTGGGTCATGGCTGAGGGCACTCCACTGCAATGAGATGATCATATCCACTGAGAATGAGAATGAAGATGCAACTGGATTTCAGGAGGGAATGTAAACCAGAGAGCTATGTCCCTGACTTGAGGCTAGCCGGATACCCAGCCTCCTTGGAGAATCAGGCTCCAGGCTGGTGTCACTTGAGGGAGGCTTCTCTGGTGATGCTGGACCCATCTGCTGTCTGGTTGACACAGAGCCCCTCTGTCTGAGGGCCCCAGAAGGAACGCGCTAATGCATTCACGCCCCTCATTCTGTGATTGCTCGGCAGATTCTGACACATCAGGCTGTTTGTGTTTTAAATACACTGTGGATTGTGAAATGGAACAAGACTCCATGTTAGAAAGTGGACAACCCATGTTTGTGGGTTTTACTATACGGCCCAGCTGGCCGGAACCCTAAGGTCCCCCTCTGCCTCGTTCTCCCGAGTACTGGGATCTCAGGTGTGTGTACCCAGGTTCTAAACTCGAAACATCAAAAACTCCTGTCTACCACAATATTCCGCCATCTTCAAAATGATAAAAATTAAGCTTTGTTTCCAGGCTAGGTATTATGCCTCTTCCACAATTATAGCTGTGTTTGGGAGCATCTTCCTGAATTTGCTCACTCAAGCATCTCACCACTGCAGCCCGGAAAGCTGGAGAGGCGTTTCTTCACACTCACCTGAATCACGCCCATGCAGGAGTCTAGGAATATGGATCCTTTGGGTTCCTTGGAGATCTTTTCATCTTTATAAAAATTCAGATTATAGGATCCGTCACCAAGTTGAATCAGGTGGAAAAACCGCCTCTTAAATGACTAAAAGAGAAAACCAAACAGCTTTTCCTTCCGAATGAACAGTCGGAACTGATAGGTCCTCAAACCCGGGCCTGCATTCTCTAAACCCAGCGGGATTCTAGCCCACACTGCTGGCAACTGGATCGGCTGGAGAAGATCCCCCCACCTCCCCACCCCCCACCCCCGCCACAGCGCACGGTCTTCCTGCAGGTCTGTGTTAAGAGTTTCACCATCACTCGCTGGTCCCTGCTTCTCACCCACAGAGACTGAGATTTTTCATCACTGCCCAAAAGTAGGGCAGCGAGTTCCAGCTTTGGGTGAAGCACCAGGAAGACAGAAGTGTCCCTCACAGAGCATGACCCGGAAGGACTTCTGAGTCTCGGGGTTCTGGCGGTCATCACCTCCCTGGTTCAGTCTTCAGCCCAGCTTTCCTTACCCTGCCCCCACCAACACTGTCTCTTTCCTCTCATGATTCATCCTGGGCTCCTCCACAGAACTCCTTTGAACTATGTGTGAGCATAGTTCTGTGTGAGCACAGGCCAGTGCTGGAGACCAGAGGTGCAGGACGAGCCTGGAGCTGGAGCTGCAGGCAGCTCTGTGCTGCCTGATGGGGGTGCTGGGACTTGAACTCGGGTCTTCTAGAAGAGTAGCAAAAGCTCTGAATCCCTGAACCCTACCTTGCTTTTCTCTTTGAAATCCTCCTCAGATTTCAACATCTTCCTTTTTGATCCTTGTTCTGGCTTTCCCTGACTTTACCACAGGACGCTTCCCCTCAGGAGTGCTTAGGTTTAGCTGTAACCTTTGTGGATGGAGAAGCACTACGTAGAGAGGATGGGGAATAAAGCCCAGCGAGCGGCCACGCCCTCACCACACCCTGTGAGGAGCTCGCTACACCAGGGATTGGGAGGCCGTGAGGGCGGCTGGGTGGACAGGGCTGCAGCAATGGTGAAGCTGTCACCGGAACAGCAACTGGGAGCCAGACAGTGTCCCTTGGGGGAAAAGTAGCACGTGTCCATCCTGTGCCGTATTCTCGAGACCTGGTGCAGAAAGGGCTGCGGGCGGGGAGTTGGGGAGGAGCCTCTTACCCTCATGGTCACGCTGATCGCGCTGTTCATGTTGCCCTTGTAGAGCCAGCCGTGCTTGGTGATCCCGCCCTTCTGGGACCCAAGGGAAGCAGCATCCTGTGAGGAAGGGGAAGGCCGCAGTGTCAGTCTCCTGCCTCAGATTCTACCTGTGCCGTGTTAGCCGACAACCCCTTTACCGGGACACCGATGTCTCCACTGACGTCCATTTACCAGTGGAAGAGAAACGAGCGTGGATTTCTAGAACTCCGGTTCCCTTAAGGGCCAGGTTAGTTTTGGCCAAATGTTTACTTTTGAGAGGTTATTAATGAGCCGTAGAAACCACATGCCACACTGAACCGCTCAGTTGCACCGCCTTGTCTAGCGTGATGAAAAAGGTTTTCAGGCCACACTCCTCCATGGCTGGAGGACAAAAGCAGGATCTTGGAAAACTTCCCAGGGACTTGGTTCAGGGCAAGGTGAATAGAGAAAAGGAAATACGAGGTGAGAGATGCAGAACGGGGAGAAGAAAGGACGGGGTGAGGGTCAGAGAGGCAAGAGCAGGCAGGTCTTCAAGCCTAAGGCCTACCCAGTGCAGTCTGGGTGTGGGGGGAGCTGAGCTGGTGGCTACTGAAACTCCGTCAGGCATGTACCATGCGGGTACCAGCGGAGCCGCACACACAAGGAGCTATAAACGTGGCCCAGCGTTGTAACTAGACAGCGCAGTGTGGAATACAGAGATGACAACATCGGGTCACAGTGACAGAGGCGGCATCTCCCACAGTCGGCCGAGACCTCTGTTACCGAGTAGGCGGCTGCGGTCAGGCCTGGCTTCAGCTGCGCTTCCAGCCATCTTGGTATCTGCAGCTGTGGTCTCAGCAGCATTATTGGGACTGAGAAACCACTCCCCCGTCAAGGGTTTCCCACGCTACGGGGCACCGCGCATGCAGACTTTCTCTTGGGCCTTCTGCCCTAGGCTCGCTCTGTAGCTCAGGCTGGCCTCCGCTCACAGAGATCCACCTGCCTCTGCCGGTTAGTGCTGGGATTAAAGGTGAGCTCAGCAGCCGCCGTGCCCAGCAGCACCAAGCTCTGATAATGACTTGCTCCTTTTGTGTCCACCTTACTTTTCTGAGAATCAGAAGTTGCCATATGAACACTGTTAACGTCTGCAAATGGTTACTACCGTACCGGGTAGACAACAAAGTAGGAGAGAAAGGAGCTGAAACTCACAATGGGAGGATGGGAAACACAGAGTTCCTTCCCAGAGGACAAAGGTAAGGCCCACCTCTTCACACACTTCTGTAAGAACCATCTTTTCTCTGAGAGTTAGGGAGCTTGTAAATGTCTGACTGCACTAAAAACAATCACTGGAGAGATAGCCATTTAACTTCCACTGGCTCCCAATGGAAGATATCCTGTTGAAAAACAGTCTAAATTTAAGGTCTAAGTCATCTCGCTATCTTTTAACAATGCGGCTAGATCTGATCCAAGTCTCTGCAAACACAAACACAAGCCAGAGAACACAAGATGCTAGGCAGTCAAGATGAAACAGGGGCCTTGGGCCAATCAATCCGAAAATATGTTTTTAAAAAAACAAACACTTCTTCCTTTGCTTCATTAAACATCCCAGTTCCTGTTTGGGCTTAGAGGTCGCACCTCTCTCAAAGCAAAGCCTCAAGAGAGAAGAGGGACCGGAGCGCGCAGAGCGAGCGGGAACCCACCTCATCTTTGTCCGCCTCCTCGTCGACTTCGTACACGTGGACTGGAAGTTTATCCAACTTGGCCACTTTGCTTTAAAAACAAGAAGGAAAGCTTGCTTCACATTTGTAGTCAATAGTCTAGTTCTCCAGCCATCAGAGAACGAGCCCGCAACAGCCCAAAGGTGGCCGCAAGCGTGAGCCAAGGAATGCCCTCAAGGTCCCATGACACTGCGGAAAAGAACAGCCTGCGGGAGCTAGACGCCCGTGAAACGTAAGAAAGTAGACTGGGTGCTAATGAAAAGACGTAGTGGGATCCTTTTGATATCAAATATGAGGGGGAACATGAAATAGGGGGTCACAGACTTTAAGTGATCGATGCCAAACAGTATTGACAACTGTAACAGTGGTAACCGCAGTGATATAGACAGCTAGCGCTAGGCATGCTGGGTACTTTACGTATGTCCCTCATTCATTCATTTAAGCTGGTGGGAGCTGCTGCTGAAACCACTCAACAGGAAAGGAAACTGAGGCCTACGGAGGGCAAAGCTAACCCAGATAAAACCCAGAGGCTGTGTTCCTAACTAATTACAGGCTCCACTCTTAGAAATTCCTACGAATGCTAGATGGTAAAATCGACCAACAGCTAAAATCTGCCCCACAGTAAACACACAATACATGTGGTCAATTCTTTTTCAACCACGGAGACAGCATGAGCAAGACAATCAAGGAAGGTTGATTAATTGGATCAAATGGGAATTATTCCCCGATCCCGAAGCGAGCACTGGGCAGCTACAGAGCCAAGGAGCCTACCCATGTGGAAAAATTAATGTTGGCAGGGAGCGTTCTCTCTGATGTTTGAAAAGAGGCGATCAGGAAGTTGGCTGAACACTCTAAGGAGTGGCTGAGCCACACACATTGGAAAAACAAACAGCGAGGTCCACTGAGAGAAGTACAAAAGGCTCAGAATCTCCGAGGTAACGAAGCCAGCGTGATGTGTTAGTTTGGGCTCACGTAAGATTTTCAGTGGTGGTGGACCTGGAAACAACATCACCATTTGCTGTTTCCAGAACCAATCACACTTCCCTTTCCCAACTGTGCGTGGCAGCGTTTTCTGGCAGCCTCCTGAGTGGAGCCCCTTACCTGCTTTCCCTCCCTGCTTTTCCCTTCTGAACACAGCTGCTTTTGGTATGCGGTAGGACCAGTTAAAGTCACAAAGGAGGTAAGGAATTGGCCCCGGGAAAACACTGTATCAGATTTATCTCTCAAAAAAATTTTATTTAATATAGTCTTTACATATTTCTCTTCCAAAATATTCTTTTGAAAGACACACAGCTTAAGAACGTAAGAACTTACAGAACTACTTAAGAACTACGCAGGAATCAACCTAGGCGCCTATCAACAGGGGAATGGATACACACAATGAAGTTTCTTCAGCCCTCCAGAAATGAGTGCAATGGGAAATACTAATATTATGGAAATTATGCCAGTCTCAGAAACACAAATATATGCTTTTTCTCATATGTGGAGCCTAAATTTTATACAGATACATAAAGTCACGGAGGCACAGACACAAAATAATGGGCCCAAGGGCGTAAGGGAGAGACAGGAGCGGGGAGGATGGGGGCAGGCGGGGAATACGCTCAAAGTATATGCTTTACGGGAATTATAACCCCAGGAGCATGTGCAGTGAACGTAACCATAAAAACGGAGATGTGAACCCGAGAAAGTGGAAGGAGGGCTTGAACACAGAGAGAGCAGAACGTGGGAGAGGGAGCAGAGGGAGAAACAAGGGATTGAAGATGACATGGTGGAATGCCATGAGGAAGCCCATACTCCATACAATTAATACGTGCTAATAAAAAGTGATCGGTTAGTAGACGTAAAACCACACCGCAGGATATTCAGTAGACTGGTCTTATCTTAGGTATCTCAATAAAATTTTTCTAGTTCTGCAAACAGAATTTCAGAACAGAAGTAAGTCACCCTACACTCTTCTTGCTGCTTACTACGTCTGAGTGCTACACCCGAGCTGTGCGGTCAAAAGCTCTGTTATCACACAGACTGTCAGGAGCGCTGTCACAAGTACTCTGCACAGCTGAGGTCTCAGGCCCCCTTGAGCAAATGAGCATGGAGCCTCTCCGTGCGTCCGGCGGACGATCCACTTACTTTGGAAGCTGTCGAAACTCTCCTGAGTAATCTTCATACTTATAGGTCACAAGATGCCAGTCGGAGTTGTAGGTTTTGATGCACTGTTTGGGGGATTTAGAAAAACACAGAAAGTTAGGTGACGACTTGGGGGGAGCACAGGAGTTTGGGGAAGTCGGGCCCTAGACATACAGGAGTTCTGCCCTGCCTGCAGCCTCCTGTGAGGCTTAAGACTCTGAACCACTGAAACCTGACCCTCGGGAGAGGGAGCGTTTCAAGTTCTCAATATTAATGAACTGACAGCAGCTTTTCTGTGGCGAAACTGAAACTGCAATCACTATTTCTGGCTCACGATCATTGGTTTAAAACGTTATGCTGCTGTGGTGGTTTGAATGGGAGTGGTCTCCATACTCTCACGTACTGAAATGCTTGCTGCCCCCCACCCGTTGATGGAACTGTTTGGGAAGGATTAGAAGGTGTGGCTCTGTTAAAGGGTTTGTTCTTGGAGGAAGTGTGTCACTGGGGGAGGTGGGGCTCTGAGTCTTCAAAAGCCTGCGGCGTTCCCGACATGTCACCCTCAGGCTCCTGCTTGTGAATCAAGATGAAGTTCTCAGTTACTGCCTCAGTGCCTGCCTGCCTGCCGCCATACTCCACCCTGTGACGGTTGAGGGCTCACCCTCTGACCTGTAAGCCCCCCAAAAGTCTTTCTTCTATAAGCGAGCTTGGTCATGGTGTCTTACCACTGCAGTGGAGAGAAAACTGAGACAGTCGCACATGTTTATTTGTGGAAGGGGAATGCGCATGCCCTGTGCTCAGGAGGCCAGGGGACCCCGTGCCAGTGCCAGCACGCCCCGTGCTCAGGAGGCCAGGGGACCCCGTGACAGCGCCAGCACGCCCCGTGCTCAGGAGGCCAGGGGACCCCGTGCCAGCGTCAGCACGCCCCGTGCTCAGGAGGCTAGAGGACGATGCCGGCGTCAGCGCTCTGCTTCCACCACGTGGTTCCGGGAGCTCACACTCAGATCCGCTGGGTTGGCAGCGGGTGCCCTTACCAGCCGAGACATCTCACACGTGGCTCTGGAAGAGGGCATACGCCTCTCTAATAGGCCACGGAAGTGAACGGGCGCATTCATGGTATTTACTAACATCGGAAGTGCTGAGAGGGTGGTTATTTAAATTTGTTCTTGGTTTTTCTTCACATTCGTAGGTGACAGAGTGAGGTTATGAGGAGGAAAGATGTAGACCCCAACTCGCATGGCACCGTGGCCGTTTTTACCTGTGAGAGAGTGTGCGCGGACAAGCATGCGTGCACACTGTGTGGGGCGCACGCTCGACTGCTAAGGCTTCTTGTGTGACGCTAACATTCACACGCTACATCAGAACTGCCGCGCTCCATGACTACAAGGGGCCAGCAGGGTGCCCTTCACGCGCCCGCCCGGCCCACGGCCCGCCCGAGGGCCAGGAGGCCTCCAGGTTTGTAAGGCTGCATCCGCCAGATCTCCACCTATGAAGGAACCGAATTCAGTAGTGGAAGGTCTGGCTTGTTAAGTCGGCTTAGCCCAAGAGATTCTAATGGTTGGCTCTTGACCTCACGTATGCAAAACTGAGCTCGGAGAAAGAACACATGAAAACAGGCAGAGACGACTGTGTGTCTTACCTGCTTTTTGGAGGAGGGTGTTTTTATTTAAATTGGCTGTGCCTAATGTTTCTGAAGAAAGTCCCTATTCTTATCCCGCTTCGTTTACACCGCCGATTGTTTTGTCTGCGCCACAGCGTCCCCTGGAGCAGCCACGGACCCACAACGTTTGATGTCAGGCTCCATAGTATTAACTTCGCTTGGAAAGCAAAAATCCATCAACTATCTAACAGGAAACCCGTTCATCCAAACGGGTAGAGATGTGACCCAGTTCCAAATGCACCGTTCAGCCTTGGGAGCCTCAGCAGAGTTTAGAGTTACAGTGACAGATGCATGGGACGGCTCTCCCAGGCTCACTCTCCTCCAGACTAGAGAGCAGACGAGGAGGCCTGACACGGCTAGCCACATGGGCCCCAGTAGCTCAGAATGAAGCAGGGACTGCGTAACCTGCTGTAATCAAAATACCTAACTGAAGGGCTAGAGGTGGCCCAGCAGTTAAAAGCATTAGCTACTTGTGCAGAGGACCTGGGTTCTATTCCCAGCTCCTGCATGATGGCTCGCAACAACCTAACTTCAGTTCCAGGGGACCTGGTGCCCTCTTCTGGTCTCTGCTGACCTTGCACACATATGGTACACGTAAACACATGCATACACGCAGGCAAACGCCCATACACATAAAATAACTTAGGCTGGAGAGATGGCTCAGCAGGTAAGGGTACATGTTGCTCTTGCAGAGGACCCAGGTTCAGTTCAGGACCCATATCATGGCTCACAACCATCGGTAACTCCAGTTTCAAGTAACCGAATACCCTCCTCTGATCTCCACGGGCACCTGGCACAGACACGGCACACATGCATACATGCAGGTGAAACATTCATACACAGAAAGGAAAACAAATCTTAAAAAAATGTAAAGAACAAATCTTTAAAAAAATGTAACTGAGGGTTATCACCCCCCCGAAAAAAACCCTTTTAAATGAGTTGGGAGACAGAGTAGTATGTTGTCACATGCTCTAAGACACGTCAACAGACTTCTGTGAAAGGGCAGACAGTCACGACACCATCAGCTTTCGGGTCACACTGTCCCTTCTGCAGGTCAGTATTATGACGGCAGCCATAGGTGACATGAAAGCAGACGGGCAGAGTCTTGTGCTAACGAACCCTAGTCACGAAAACAGGCTGCAGGCCAGAGTTTGCCTGAAGTCACATTTTCTACGGTCTGCCTTTAAAGAAACACGTATTTCCGTGCAAACATACTTAGAGTGTTTGTGTAACTAACATATTAATTGAGGCAGTGGAGAAGGAAATGAAGCAGAACATTACCTTTGCAGAGTGACAACACTGCTTTAAACATTTTCTACACAGACTTTTTCCCCCCAGAAATCTCAAGGAAAACAAAATATTGTTATTTAATTAGTCTTTGCTTCTAAAAGCACAACTTACTTGAAGTTTTATTAATGGGGGTACAACTCAACTAAATAGCAGCTACAGGAAATTGGGACCAACTCATTTTAAAATATATTGCATTGTGTGTGTGTGTGTGTGTGTGTGTGTGTGTCTGTCTGTCTGTCTGTCTGTCTTCGGGCACGTGTGCATCACAGTGCACATGTGTGAAGGTCAGGATGACCTGTGTAGTTGGCTCTCTCCTTCCATTTGTGGGTCCTGGGGATCAAACTCAGGTCACCAAGCAAGTTCACCAACTGAGTCATTTTGCTGGCCCCCAAACTCATTCCTAAAGTGAGAAGCAATTCAAGAAACAAAATTACAGCAACTGATAGTGTCTATCTAAACATGGCTGGAGGGAGAAACAAACACAAGGAAAGAAAGCCATGCTGTGTAGTTGGCGGTGATTTCTCCTGTTCAGGTTACTGTCTGTGTGTGTGCTTCCATTACACGTGTGTCAGTGATAGCTGGGTGTGGCTACGATCACTGGCCCTGGTCCTGAGCCTAACCTGCAAGGACAAAGAGACCAGGGAAACAAATGAAGCCCTAATGCGTTGCTCAATCACCCACTAGGACCTGTGCTACTGACAAGGCCTTCAACAGCGTTCCGGGGAATCCACTGGAAAGTTATCCGTAGTCTACGTCACAGGCAGACTCTGTAGAAACCCTGTGCTCTGACGACTTTCAATTTAAATTCTCATCATAAAAATGTCACTACCTCTTTTATACCGTCCGGAAAAATAAGATTCAGCGGGAAGGTAGGGGCAGAGGGAAACGTCTCTCCAATGTCCGAGATGCACTGAAATAAAAACCTCACCTCAGTGACGAACAAGCTCTGTGCCTCCTCCTCTGCGTTCCCAGGGACTGTGGAGCGTGTGTACCGCCCCTGCCGCCTCAGGATGGCTGTCTGTGAACAGAACACAAGAGGAGCTGGTGAAGAGGAAGGCCAGGCCGCAGCTGAGGGCCGTGCGACAGAGCCGTGAAGTCCGCTGCCTGCTGAGCTCACAACAGGTCCGCTGCCCAGGCTAGGCAGCAGGGCACGCTAATTATCGCTAATTATTACATGAATCTACACGCCAAGACAGCCAATCTCTGGTCCTGAAGATTGGAGCTATTCTTGCCTTGGGAGACTTCAGTCTCACAGACTTTTAAATCCTATTAGTGCTACGCGTTTAACAACAATAACGGGCTCATTGAGCCATCTCCATACGCATACACCACAAGCTGGGACTGTGCTCACAGACACGCCCCTGGTACCCCGATGTCCTTCCTCCATGTGGCCTCTCTTTCTTCCCAGAGTCTCTCACACTTCATCTCCTTTTTAAAACCAAAACCAAAAACTCTAGATTCTACATATGATAGAAACTGTGTGACATTTGTTTCCTGCGTCTGGCTTCCTTCTCTTACCACCATGAGCTCCATTTCTGTGAAAACAACACACTTCGTCCTTTGTGGCTGAATGATAAATACTCCAGTGAGCTGCACCACATTTTGCTTATGTACCAAGGGTGATCTGTAAGTCAGCCGTTGTGAACAACGCCACAACAGACAGATGTCAGGTACCTGCATTACACCAACTTCAGTTACTCTATGCATAAACCCCAGGAATCGAACAGCTAGATCCTGCGGCTAGTTCTGTTGTGTTTTTAGACTTCTGAGGAATCTCCATACTGACTTCCACAGTGGCTTTCCTAATTCACAGTCCCATCAACAGTGTACACGGGTCCATTTCTCCCCCAAGTCCTTACCATTTGCTTCCTTTTCTTTTTAAATTTATTTTATTCTACGTGCTTTGACTGTATGCATGTATGATGTATGTATGTGTGTATGTGCACCACATGCATGAGTGGTGCCCTCAGATGTCAGAAGAGGGCGTCAGAGTCCTGAAGCTCAGGTTGCAGAGGTTGTGAGCCACCACACGGATGCTGGGACCTGAATGTGGATCCTCTGCAAGAACAACAAGTGCCCTTAACCACTGGGCCACCTCTCCCGCCTCCACTGTTGCTTCTTAATGACAGCCGCTCTGATGGAATCTCAACCTAGTTTCTATTTGCATTTCCCCATGAGTACCTTGAACATTTTTTAGTGTACTCATTTGTACTTCTTCATTTGAGAACTCCTGAATCCACGTGTCTACTTATTAGTTGTATTATTTCATGGGTTTAATTATTTCATTAAAGAATTATCAATTCTTTCTTTGGTTTGGATATTAATCTCAAGATGAATGAGTACCTGGCAAAGACTTCCTCCATGCTACGGGGTGGCTTGCTGCCCTGCTACCTGTTTCTTTTGCTGAATAGAAGCTTTGTAGCTTTATGCGATCCCATCTGTCAATTGTTGCTGTTTGCTGGACTATTACCATCAGTTTCCGATGTCCAGGTCTCCCCCTGGGCTGTCTTCTCTACTTTGTTCTTGCTTGGCTCACGTTTCTTTGCAGCATGCCAATCTTTGAGAGGCATCTTAAAGCCAATGCTTAGACAGTGGCTTCCTTACTATATACAGGGACAGATGCGCCTCGCCCTCCACCCGAGTCCCACGCAGGTGAATTACTCATCCACTCTGCCTCCAAGGAGCTGTTAAGACCTTGGGTCATTGTCTCTTAGTGAATATTTCAGACAAATGGTGACCTTTGTTGCAAAACTGTTTTGAAGGAACACTGGAGAGATACATGATCACAAACACGGTAAAGGGGTGCAAAGTGTTCAAAAAGCCTCAACACAAGATCACATCTATCCAGATTCCCAGAATGCCTATGAGCCAGCTGGGACATGGCAGAGGACACTGCCCACCCGAGCTCAAATGGCACATTTCGTGTCCTTAGACACCATTCCCTTAGCTTCATTTACTGGGCTCTTTCCACATTTTCAAAACCTAGCTACACGTTTAAGACCTTCACCAGTTGGCTCATCTCAAGAATGAGAACTGTGGCCAGGGTCATTTCACGCCCATTTCTCACCACAGCACCAGGGAAAAAGAAAATTTGTAGCAAAAACTTCCCAGTAGAATTATGGACTCCAGAACCTATTGTTACGTAGCATTTTTCCCTAACACCTTTCCAAGCTGAGGAAAAAAACCGTCAATAGCGCTTTTAGATTTCTTTTTTTAAGATAAAATGCCTATATGCTCTCATTTGAAAAAGAAAACAACTTTAAATCAATAAAGACTTAAAGTGAGGCACATTTATCCTCATCTATAATTTCAGCTGAGGCAGGAGGATTCCTATGTGTTCAAGGCCAGACTCACACCAGATCAACACTGTGCAGAGAGACAGAGAGATAAGACAGATGACATGGGGGGTGGGGGTGAACTTGATTCAAATTCAGGTTTACATATCAATCATTTGTGATCAATTTCTAACTGATTTTGGCCACTTTCTGCCCAGATTCCATTTTCACCCATTAGAGACTTCATGAGCGTGTGCACGCACACACACACATGTATGCACACATGCGCATGCACACACACATGTACACATACCTACACACATGTATGCACACATGCGCATGCACACACACGAGCACAAACACACATACACACACGTGCACAAACACACATACACACGCACACACACACGTGCACATACACGCACATGCGCATGCACACACGCGTTCGATATGCTTCTTCAGCACTAATCTAGCGTAACTTATTTTTGGCATCTCCTAAACGGCGTTCTACCTGGTCCGTCCCGGACCCTCTCTAGCGAGGCTGGACCCTTCGCCTTCCTCAAGCAGGGATGATGCGCTTCCTCTTCCTCTGAATGCAGGATGGTTTGGACTAACAAAACAATGTAGAAAAGTCACTGTGCATGTTCCAAAGGGAGCCTCTAGGGAAGGCAAACCCACTTACTTCCTCGTCCTAAGCTAAGCCAAGCACCAGATGACAGCACATCTCCCACACAGCCCCAAGATGGCTATGGGTCACAAAGGGGCAGCCAGACAGAGGTTAGGTCTTAGTCTTACACACAAAGGCGCTTCTCCCAGAAATCCACTACAGTGTGCCCCCCTCACCCCCATCTCCTGTTCTTTGTTCTCCTCCAGCCAATCGGAGACAGCCACCCAACCTTCTTTTTCTGTTCTGCACTAGTGCCCTTAAAACCGCCATCTCTGGTGGACCGCTGTTTCCTCTCTATCCGGAAGCACTCCTTTGGACCTCTGGGGGCCCCACTCCCACCCTGATCCCCTGCCCTCTGTCCCTCTGGTGCAAATTCATGTCCTTTTTGCTAAGATCTGGTGTCTGGGTGTGTTCCTTTCACCATATAAAACATTCCGTCTTTGAACTGTCAGACCTCATCTTCATGCAGTGAGCACTGGTTAATTAGAAACCTATAACTGGTGGTCCAAGTGCGGAGAACAAGTGTCTTTGAGGTGCTCAGCCACAAATGGGATATCTACATTGTACCAGCTATCAGAAACATTCAAGGATCGTGATGGAGGAGGGAGTGGAAAGCCTGCAAGGGCCAGAGGTCAGGAAGGGCGGACTGACACGGAAGTGTCTTCAGGGAGACTCAGGCTACACCAAACCAACCTAGCCAACACTCTAGCATGAGCCCCGCACCAGGTCAAGAGACACCTTTGCTGCCAGAGGCAGTGGGCTCATCGGGTTTCTTTAAGGAGTGGGTCCTGGTGGATTGATCATGCTCCAGCAAATGGTCCCACATCCGTGAAGATACAGGCAGTACAAAAAGAGTCAAACTGAACTGGTGGTTCTATGACACTGGATGAGGTGGGGGCCAAGGGTGGGAAGACTTAGGGCTGAATATGATCAGAGTATACTGTATGCATGTATTGATGGAATCTTGAGACTATGTACTGAGAAACAATATGAGATGCCCACTGAGAAGGGCTGTATTACACAGAGAAAAATGCCCCACTATCCCAAGGCAGACACACCACAAGAGTGAAGAAGTCACTTTAGACACGCCCGCCCTAGATGACAGCTAAAGCAGAAGAGCCGCTCAGCTGAGCCCTGACCAGAATTCAGAACTGTGAGAATCAATCAATTCCTGTTAAGTTACTAGGCTTCGGAGTGGTTTGTTACCCATCGCTGGGGGCAAGAGAGCAGGAAAGCTCTGAAGGACGCTGCATCCGAGGACTGAGCACTGAGGAGATGCTGCCGAAGCCTGGTCTCCATGATCGCCCTCGACTCAGTCACAGCCCTGAAGGGCTCAAGTAACACAGAAAAATTCAGCTATCAGCCGACCGCAAGGACAAGCTGTAGCGAGTGTCCTCTCTTCATGAGAAACATCCCGCCAATCATTTAAGGGCTCAGACCAGATCTAAAATGTGTCTGGGCCCCTGCCTTCCTGCAGACACGAACCTAATGGCCAAAGACACAGCGTCTGATAAAATGTGTCCACCATCTTACTAGGCACATACAGTCTGATGGGGGAGGGGGGGTTGGAGAAGAAGAAAGTAAGTTCGTATTGTATAATTAGTACCCCATCTATAGGGCATCCAGAGAAGAGCACCAAATTCCAGGGTGACATGAAAGAAAGAGCATAGGGTCGGAATCCAACAGAAGAGGGTGTCAGACAGAGGTGCGCCTCGGAAGACGCTGAATTGTCAAGGACAAGTTCAAGTTGTGTTAAGAACGGACGAGAGAGGCACTTAAGAAAGCAACCGAGCAAGCCCAAGGCACAGTGGATGATGTCAGCTGGCTTAAAGAATCAGGGCTGGGCTGGGCACCTACGTGGCTCTGTCGGCAGAGTGCTTGCCTAGGGTTCACAAAGCCCTGTGTTTGCCTATAATCCCAGAAGACGGAAGAGGGGAAATCAAAGGTTCAAAGTCATCCTCAAATGTCTAACAATAACAAGTTCCAGACCAGCCTGAGATAATATGAGATCATAACTTTTAAAAGAAACTTAAGGCTGGAACTAAATATATTCCCTATGGCAAAAACCGCCTTTGACCTCGAATTGATGTCAATTAAACATTAAAACCCCTAATCAATCAGGGGGTAAAATTGGGTCACGGAAAGAACAGGACCTGCATGGCGGGAACGGGTTCCCTATCACTGCTTAAGAACGAAGGCTGGGGTCCATCAGGTCCCTGGGATGCCTGGACTGCTCGCCGGGGGAGCATCGCCTCCACTGTCCGGTCTCAGCAGTGCTCCTGTTTACAGTATGCTTCCCATTTCGACCTTTCTTACGAGGAAACGATGCCAACAGAGTATTTGTACCAACTTTTTAATTTTAATTCCCAATGTACTCTAATAAAATAGCATTTTGCTTTTCTTATGGAGTCAGCAGACGCATATTAGTTCCCTCAAGTCTGGCCAACTCTGATCATATTGATCAATTATCTGACCTATGGACCCGGAAGGCTGGTATTTGACCCTGTAATTCGCTGGCCTTGGAACACTGTCCCCGAGACCTAATTTAACAGCTGGTTCCATTACCTAGGACTCTCCCACAGGTGCGAGCCTTCTCCTCTACTAGATTCTGAGCTCCTTTGAGGCCAAGACACAGCTCGTCTTACCTGTATGTCTGAGATAAATGCGTGATAAATGTTTCAAGAATGGCCGACTAAAGCAGCCAATGGGGATAGAGAGGAAACCGCCAATCACCATCCATTACTTGCATATAAGGCTTTTCCTATTAAGACAAAAGCTCTCTGATCCATTACAGAAATTGGCAAGGGACATCTAAGGCACAAGCAAATGTTCCATTTTAACATCTCTATAGATGTTGCGTATTAAGTCACATTCCATCCATTCTCTATACCCCACCAATTAACGTTACATTTCTATAGTTTCAGTTATCAGGCTTACAAAATGCTCAGGCCAATATCCTAACAGTTACTACGTTCAGTTCAGTGAGCACCAGAGCCCTTCTAAACAAGGAGCTAACTTTCTAACACTGTGGTGCTTTTGCTTGTTTGTTTGCTTGTGTGGAGACAGGCTTTCACCCTCAGGACAGGCCAGCCTGGAATCCATACCACGCCCCAGGGTGGCCCTTAGCTCATGGTCTTGCTTCAGCCTCTGAGCGCTGGAACTTTAAAGCTGTGTGCAACCATGCCGACCTTGTAGCCTTATTTTCTAACCCTTACAATTTTCCTGCTAACGAGTGGGTCTGTCTCCTACTTCCAAAAATCAACATCGAAAAAGGGCAAAGAATAGCAGTCCTACTGCTAGGTTTTTTTTTTTTCTCAATGAGTATTCTTCTTGCTTTGTAATGTTATGTAAATTACCTAAGCTTTCATTGCTTATTTTCCTCATCTACAGCAATGGTCTAGTCTTTCTCTAGGGAATTCGAAGAGGTCAAAGGGAGTGCCCAATGTAACTTCAAAGTCTACACTAATTTAAGATACACACACACACACACACACACACACACACACACACACACACACGGCCAGGCCCACTGGGTTCAGGAGCTCTCACAGCTATAGAACCCAGAGATACCCAAACCCTTGCCCTCTCTGGGTATCTGCACAGAGCCCACGCTTCTTCCCGGCATGATTTTCAGTTGCCTCTCAGTTACCACTACCCCTACACCACACAATGTCATTTGAACAGCTGCTGCACTGCACAGCTCAGGGAACAATGGGACCACAGTCTCCACATGCTCACACATCCTTCTTCCCTCTAGATGTCCTCAGCCTGATTCGCTTGAATCCATAGATGGGGAATCTAGAGAAATGGAGACCCAGTTATATTTCTGTCCTACTGAGAAAGCTTATTTCTGAAAGGAGAGGTGGAAACATTAGATACTGTGAAGTGTGGAGGGCAGCTGAAGCCTAAAGCTAAGTATGGTTAGCATCCCAAAAATCACTGACTTGAAAACTTCTAAGTTCAAAACACAGCCTACAAGTCAGAGCATCCCAGATACTATAAGAAGTTACTTTCTTATGGGTACTTCGATTAAATACTGGCAGCCTTTGGCATACAGAAGTCCTTAGTTACCTCGTCCAGGGACAGACAAGAGTCTCCTGGGGAATCCCACAGACCCACTGGAGTAGCAGAAATTGAGGAGAAAGGAGCTGTGTCCCCTTGAAGGCACTCTGAAGGATGTGTAGACCTCAGAACCCCCAAGCCAAACCTTTCGTTTCTGTGGAATGAAGTGGAACCATGAAGCACTGTCCCCAGACCCAGACAGGAGGAGTCTGGCTTGAAACTTAAATATTTTACTTTAAGAAAGAACTTTTCTTTTGACTAAAACAATTCCCTCCAAACCCTTTGCATGCTTCTAGCTACGAGTTCCAAGGAGGGCTGTGTGGGCCGCCTCGGGGGTAACACAGAGTCCAAATAGGGCTGTGTGGGCAGACTGGGGTAACACAGAGTCCAAGGAGGGATGTGTGGGCAGCCTGGGGTAACACAGAGTCCAAGGAGGGCTGTGTGGGCAGCCTGGGGTAACACAGAGTCCAAGGAGGGCTGTGTGGGCAGCCTGGGGCAACACAGAGTCCAAGGAGGGCTGTGTGGGCAGCCTGGGGTAACACAGAGTCTGAGTAGGGCTGTGTGGGCAGTCTGGGCTAACAAGGCACCAGTCAGTCCCCTGCCCAGCTTTGCTCCAGGCTCTACTGCAATTCCGTCTGTGAGCTTATACCGAGAGCTCGCCACTTTTAAACTAACCCAAATCCAGATCCCAAGGGGATGAGGGGGTCTGTCTTACACACATGACCCTGACACCCCCTTACACACACACACACACACACACACACACACACACACACACTGCCAAGAAGCTCAAGTTTCTATGGAGGAGAAATTGAAACCCATCATTTCATTAAAGGTCCTCGGCAGAATCTGAGGAGCAACACTGAAGTGTTTTGAATAGAAAGCCAGGAACCCAAGAGGTCTGAACTGAACTTTCCACACCCACAAACCAGCCTTCTGGGACCTCCAGATCACAATGGCAGGAGAGGTGGGCTTCGAGGCCTGTACCTCAGCCTGTAGCACATGCATGCGTGGCCCTTTAAATGGCAGGTCCTCGGTATACCAGTTAAAAAGCCCACCAGAGCAGTATCCACTTCCTCTGTCTACGGAAACCTGGTTCACCCATATTGGCTACTGGGCCTTTTCTGACCTTTACCCATCCCTCTCTGGTCAATAAGCCTTAGATGGCCTGACTGAAGTGTCTAGTAAGCATAGAAACCCACTTCCCTACACAACAAACAGATCTGCACCATGGAGGCTTTCCCCAGAGTTGTTTCTGGGGTTCATGACTGCGTTGCTCACTCGCTCGAGAACTCTGCATCCACAGAGACCCACGCAGGTCTCCTTATTCACCTAGACCTCTCTACGCACGCCACTGCGTATTTATTAGTCACTTTACGGCAGCATCGAACTATTTAAAAGCACTATTAATTCCTAGTGGGAAGAATGCATATCCACTGAGCGTATGAAACATATTTTATAGGAGTTTTAATTAAAAGCCTGAAACAAAAGGCCCACCCTTCCTTCCCCAGAGACCCTCAGAACAATGAACCAAAGAAGATGGGTCCCAGGGAAGTGGGGGGGCTGTAACCTAAGCCAGCTGCAGAGACGGTGGCCAAGCATCTGTCTCCTCTGACCCAGGGGCAGAAAGCTAGGAGTGGCCTCTCTCAGACAGAAAAACAGACACCAAGGACAGACAGGAGACAAGTGTGGCTGCTCTCCCAGTGGAAGGGAGGTGGGGCCCGAGGCAGACAACCCTGGGTGGGGAGGCCCTGGCTCAGCTGCTGCTGAGACAGACGGGTCAGAGAACAGCAGGCCCTTCTCTAGAAGGGAGGGTCTTACGCAACCCTGGCCTCAAGCTCGCTTGGTAGCCAGGGCTGGCCTTGAGCTCTGCCTCCTTCTGTCTCCATCTCCCAAGTGCTGGGATTACAGGAACGCACCAACAGCCACGCCCTTTCCCCCCCCAAAAAAGTGGAGTGAGCATCTTTGCAGAGCCCTCCTCACAGTCTGTTGTAAAGCAGTCCAGATTTGCCGTCACTTGGCTTTATTTATAGAATTATCCCTTCCAGCCTCTGCAGACTTGACGCATGAGTCAGAGGTTTCACGCCTCGATCTGCGCGGAAAAGGACAACTCCTGGTAGGTGAAAGGTAACTGTGGGAGGGGAGAGACCCGAGCGCAGTCAGCACAGCCAGGTGACTCCAGAGAGACTGGTGTCCCCGGCCCCGCCCACTGCCGTCTGGTGTCCCCGGCCCCGCCCACTGCCATCTGGTGTCCCCGGCCCCGCCCACTGCCATCTGGTGTCCCCGGCCCCGCCCACTGCCATCCTCACATGATGAACCCTGGCTTGATTTTTTCTCTTAATTATTAATACGTTCAGCTGGCCCCAAAGGAACACAGCACCCACATAAACGTTTTAAAGTAATCTCCAGTTTCGAACTACTGCTTATTATAGGATGGCTGGCGACTGTCCCCTCCCTTCCTCTCCAGGCCTGAGACCGACTGCACGGTATCTTCCGTGTCTATCCCCGTCCCTCTGATGATGCAGGAAATGCCATGTGGCTCGGTTGGTCTGTACATGAAAGGTTTTTGGATGCAGTCAACCTTGAGACGGCAGCAGCAGAGGACTCTGGGAACTGTGCCGCAGCTGACTGACTGCACACAGAAGTGATGGCGCCTTTCCAAGCACCTGGCAGAGGCCTTCGCTGCTCGTGAAAGGATCCAGCACCAAGCTGGACTGGAAACTCGGATGCGTGCAGGGCGTTCCTGTCGTGGCCGTTAGAGCCGCTGTCTGTTCGCCTCGGACAATGCCATTGGCAGAGGAGCTGCACCCCACTCCGCCCAGTCTGAATAGTTAACTCACCTGCAATGAAGGACGTGAACAAAGCTTGGGACAGGAGTCTACACAAGGAACTCCTCGTTTCTCGGGAAATGTAATTGAAACCGCCAAAGGAGGACTGGACGGCTCAGTGGTTAAGAATGGGACGCTGCTCTCGGCAGAGGGCGGAGTCAATTCCTAGTGCTGGTGGCTTCCAGAGGAGAGCAGCTCTGGCTCCGGAAGCTCCAGGGCCGCCTTCGGGCTTCCTCAGACAACCGCACACATGTGCACAAGCCCACACTCACATACACAAATAGTTTACAAACATAATAAAACCAAGTAAAACAAAACAAAGCAAAACCCTCCCCCAGGACTGGAGAGCTGGCCAGTGGTTACAAGCACAGCTGCCCCTCCGGAGGATCAGTTCCCAGCCCTCGCGTCCCCTGGAGTCCCAGCCAACTCTAACTTCTGGCCTCCGCTGGCTCCCGCACACAGACACATATGCAAGCACACATTATTGAGAATTTAAAAATAATTCTGAATAAACACCAAAAAATCCAAAACAACAACAGCCTTCCGAAGAACAAGTTACAACAGTACAAAGTTTGCTCCTGGTGAAGGTACAAGAAAATTCATCTCTCGTGTACTTCCTGAGCTCACTGTCCTCTTACAGTGTCTCCACAGACTGACTCTAGGGCATGGGGGCCTCTAGCTACTCTGCCATGGAGACCCTCTGTTTCCATCTTGAGTCTGACCACTCAACTGTGAACACAGGCACCGGGTGGCATGGGTAGGGTTCCCAGATCACTCTTGTTGTGGGATATTTTACTCTTGTGTGCTGTTTTGGTTTGTGAAAGGGCTTTGATGCCTTGTAGCTGTGAAGCCGGATGCCTTGCAGCCGGAGCAGGCCTTGCTCCCTACCCATTCACGCCCTTGTGCTAGCCCTGCTAAGATCCCCACAAGACAGAACTGTTTACAGTTGAAGGTGACCAATAACGTGAAAGAAGACTCTGATCACCCCCAGCCGAGTATACTATTGTGTTGTAATGAAGGCCTGGTTGTGGAGAGGGGCTAGGGGAAAAAGTTTAAAGGGTCTGAGGAGAAGAAGAAGTGAATTGAGAGGTTGGTGGAGGTTGGTGGAGTTTGGAGTGAGCTCTCTGCCTAGCTGCCCGGGTATACAATTCCCTGAGATTTGACATGGTTTGTGATTAACAAAAAGCATTGGAAAATTCAACGCTGGACTCTCATTAAGCAGTCGAAAGTTTATTTTAACAACGTCTACCCTAGTCCGTGGTGCTGGGATCAGCTCAGGGCCTTTCCAAGCTGGGCCAGCAGCTCTACAACTACGCAACCCCTGCCTGGGTTCCTGGTGCATGTCCTGTCCTGTCTGCTCCGCCTCCTCCTAAGTGAGGGTGCCCACCTACGCTCCTGTCTCACATGCTGGTGATTACCTCACCCTTTCCTGAGAAGCTTGACTTATCCCTCAAAGTAGACTTGAGTTTCCAGGCTGCTAGCACCTAGATACCTTGGACTCAGAAATTCTTGCTAGAATAGATCTCATGGGATGTGGTGACAGTGACCTCGTATTCGTCTCCCTTACAAGCATCCACGGTGTGTTTATCTCCTCTCCTGGGTTCTCAGGAGTGTGAAAGCGGGAATCTGTTTGTATGTAAAGCCCTAGACACCAGACAATGCTGAGTCCTTCACACAGGCTGTGACTATTAACTTAGGTTAGATACACATACTATTCAACCCAGTTCAACAGCCTACTTCCGAGAACCATCTGAGAAGCCAATATTCTTTCAAAGAATTATTCCTAATGGAAACTTATCAGCCACTTTCTTATACTTGAAGCTGAATGAAAACTCTCATCTCCTAAGGGCCTGTCTATGTCAATTAGGAAACATTATTTGTCTAGGTTCTCCAGATAGGTCTAAGCCCCAGATGTGAACAAATATTCTACAATGTCCACAGAAAGTTACATTGTTGGCATTGACGTCTGACTGACAAATTGTCAAGGAATTTTCATAAAGAACATTTTTAGAAAAAAAAGTCAAAAACAAAGTTCTGACATTGCTGAAAAAAATTATATATATATACTATACACACACACACACACACACACACACACACACACACACACACACACGGACAAAACAGTGCTGTTGTTACTGTTGTTGTTTTGAATCTTTTCTTTTCAAAGGGTAGATGGGAAATGAGATCAGGGACTTCCAGGCCTTTGTAATTCCTGGCGCTTTGCTTCCTCTCCAGATTTGTAGATCATTATCGGTTGCTTGTAATTAAGAGAGGAAAAGAACCAGGGGAAAATAAAAATCAGGAGTGACTAATTGCCCTCCCCGACACTGAGGTGACCCAAGGGCTGTCCGGGTCGAACACTTCCTAGAATGTAGGCCCTTCACCAGCTTCCTCTGCATCTTAAACTCTCTCACGGAGGCACAGAAGGGGCACCACGGATTTCAGTGGGGCTCCGAGGTGCCACACCTCACTGACTTTGCATGCAGTTCTAAGAACGGCAACTGAATACTCGTGTCTACTTAGAAATCTTATAACCAAACCGTTTTTTAAAAAGAAGGCAGCATTCTGGGAATACTGCCTGTAAGCACCTCCTTGTGCCTGGTGTGGGAATGAACGCCTGCTGTAAGCATCGCCCTGCCTTTCCGCCCACAGGTATATACCGTCCTGTTTTGTTGCTTGCTTTCATTCCTTCTGTTCCTGCAGCGCAGGCAGCGACAGGGCATCCTGCACAGGGTGTCGCTGCATCTGCTCTCGGGCCTCTCGGGAGCATGGCAGAAGCGCGGTAAGCACACGCTACTTCCCGTACCAACGTTATCCCCTGCTTAGACAGACACCGACGTCGTTTACGGAATGCGAGTGGCGCCCGTAACTGCCTCCGAGTATCCCTTTCCAGTATTTACCGCCTTTCATGATCTGACGATATGAAACGATACAAACATCGGTAACTAGGTAACAAGCCAGGAGGTAAGAATCTGAAGGTGAGATTCAGGAGGCATGCCGTCACCAACAGCACCACAGGGTAACTGGACGCCAGCGTCCTGTCAGCCGTCTGTCTCCCCGGTCTGTGTCTCTGACAGAGCGGCACTGTCAGCTAGGCAAGCATCCTGAGAGATTTGTCGTCGCTCAAGCAAGGAATCCGTTTATGTTTCTTGACAAAGAACACTCTGATCGAAAGGCTATCTCTGTCCCCACCACCTGTTAAATTTGTCCTCTGTTTTGCTGATGAGGTAGTTCAAAGTTACACCAACTCTAAACTTTGAAAGCACAACAAACTTTAAGAACAAAAAGATCCGCTAACCAGCAGAAAACACACTTCTCTGGAGATCTTACTTGAACCTTTTTTTTTTTTTTAAATTAAAGACAAGGTCTCGTTCAGTAGCTACAGCCCTAGCTGGCCTGGCCTTCCCATGTAGACCAGGCTGACCTCTTAACTCAGGGAGACTTGCCGGCCTTTCTGCCTGGGATTCAAGATAAGAAACGCCATGCCCCACTAACCTACATTTTTACCTTAGGAAATGCCTGACAGTCATCACACGTAATCACTGACCTCGCAGACATTTTCAACGATCAGTCGCTCAGAGATCCACACGCACGAAGGAGTTCTGTTTTTTGTTTTTTTTTTTCTTTTATTTCATTTACATTTATTTCATTAGCTGAAAAAACTATTCTTCGCAAACAAAGAACTATTTTCTTATTTGCAATGTAGGAACATACACC
Organism: Cricetomys ansorgei; assembly: GCA_026225945.1. Lineage (NCBI taxonomy): Eukaryota > Metazoa > Chordata > Mammalia > Rodentia > Nesomyidae > Cricetomys > Cricetomys ansorgei. The sequence goes on from JAMJFZ010000770.1 coordinate 42,990, forward strand.
CAATGTCAGTGTCCGAGGTATCAGGGACTAGAGGCGTGTGCAGATCAAGGAGGTAGCAGGTAGGACAGACACAGAAAACAGGTGCCACAAACAGCAGCCAGTGACAGACTAACACAACTAACTGAGTACTGACATACATACTCAGAAGAGAGGCCACTGTGGACTAAACCGGCCTCAGAGGACGCGAGATTTCAATTGGCTTCTAAAGGACCCTAAGGCACTGCTGGACAGGAGAGCCATAGCGAGGACAGACCCAGCACAGACCCCCAAAGTACCAGGATCTTAGTGCTAACAAAACTCTGTGACAATCCTGTTCTGTGTCCCATGACACTCCTGTATCCAGTGACACTCCTGTCCTGTACACCCTGTGACACTCCTGTCCTGTACCCTGTGACACTTCTGTATCCAGTGACACTCCTGTCCTGTACCCTGTGACACTCCTGTCCTGCACCCTGTGACACTCCTGTCCTGTATCCCTGTGACACTCCTGTCCTGTACCCTGTGACATTCCTGTCCTGTATCCTGTGACATTCCTGCCCTGTATTCTGTGACACTCCTGTCCTGTACCCTGTGACACTCCTGTCCTGCACCCTGTGACACTCCTGTCCTGCACCCTGTGACACTCCTGTCCTGCACCCTGTGACACTCCTGTCCTGTATCCCTGTGACACTCCTGTCCTGTATCCCTGTGACACTCCTGTCCTGTATCCCTGTGACACTCCTGTCCTGTACCCTGTGACACTCCTGTCCTGCACCCTGTGACACTCCTGCCCTGTATTCTGTGACACTCCTGTCCTGTACCCTGTGACACTTCTGTATCCAGTGACATTCCTGTCCTGTACCCTGTGACACTCCTGTCCTGCACCCTGTGACACTCCTGTCCTGTATCCCTGTGACACTCCTGTCCTGTACCCTGTGACATTCCTGTCCTGTATCCTGTGACATTCCTGCCCTGTATTCTGTGACACTCCTGTCCTGTATCCCTGTGACACTCCTGTCCTGTACCCTGTGACACTCCTGTCCTGCACCCTGTGACACTCCTGTCCTGCACCCTGTGACACTCCTGTCCTGCACCCTGTGACACTCCTGTCCTGTATCCCTGTGACACTCCTGTCCTGTATCCCTGTGACACTCCTGTCCTGTACCCTGTGACACTCCTGTCCTGCACCCTGTGACACTCCTGCCCTGTATTCTGTGACACTCCTGTCCTGTATCCCTGTGACACTCCTGTCTTGTATCTTGTGACACTCCTGTCCTGTACCCTGTGACACTCCTGTCCTGTACCCTGTGACACTCCTGTATCCCTGTGACACTCCTGTCCTGTACCCTGTGACACTCCTGTGCTGTATCCTGTGACACTGTCCTATACCCTGTGACACTCCTGTGCTGTATTCCTGTGACACTCCTGTACTGTATTCCTGTGACATTCCTGTCCTGTACCCTGTGACACTCCTGTCTTGTATCTTGTGACACTCCTGTCCTGCACCCTGTGACATTCCTGTCCTGTATCCTGTGACACTCCTGTGCTGTATCCCTGTGACACTCCTGTCCTGTACCCTGTGACACTCCTGTCCTGTACCCTGTGACACTCCTGTGCTGTATTCCTGTGACACACTTGTCCTTGCCCTTGGCAGATCATATTTCATTCACTCTGTAAATACCTGACATCAGGAACTACTCCATTGATGTTTAAAATGCATTTCATGTTTCCCAGCCTCTTGTTTTAACACAGTCATCCTTAGGTGAGCACAACTGCCTGACAAGACTTTTTTCCATAAAATCTATTTTCCAGAGGCCACTTGATGTCCTCGGATCTGAGGAACAGGAGCTCTCTGTGACTGTACCCACTTGGAAACACGCACAGTCGGCACAATTCTCTACACTTGTATTTTAGGAAATCACCATTTGAATATACTTGGGAGAAATCCACACCACTTGCTGTTACTTTCACAGCTAATTCCTGCTGCTCCTTGAAGGTGCTCACTAACCCATTTCCTAACTTCATCATCTCTCTCTTTTTTTAATAATAAAGATGCTTTTCCCTGATCAGATATGTGCTACGATGCCTCTAGAAATACAGTGTCAACGATGCTCCTACTCTAGGGGGCAGAGCCAGCAGGGACCCAGGCATTGCTAAGTCATCGACTCACACCATGATTAGACAGGCCAGATCGGTAAGGAAGCACAGCGTGATCTTGCAGGATAAGGTGTGGTCTGCAAGAGAACAAACAGAGCCCAGAGATGCTGGGACCCTCCCTGCTGCTGGGGTGCAGGCCAAGGCTGACATTCTTTAAACAGAAGCCAACACCTGTTCACTCCTGCTCAGTCAGAACAAGGATGGCAAGGCCGCTTTGTCCCTTAGAATCTCACAAAAGTGGTTTCAGGCGAGAGAGATGAGTGAATTTCCTCTAAGTTTTAGTCATGTGGCTCTACAACTGTTTGGGTATCTGGGTCCTTCGTCCCTGGGAGAGATGATATTAAGATACTAAATGGACTGTTTGTTGGGTTTTTCTATTTTGTTTCTTAAGCAATTTTACTTCACATTTGCAAATAAGACTTTTTCTTTCTTGGTTGTAAGACTAAAACACAAAATTACTCCTTAAACCAAGAAAAACACATGCCACGGCCTACGAAGCTTCAGATCACCTTTGGCTTCTTCCACGAATACCACAGGGAAAAAATTGTCAACAAGGAGTCTAATTTGTAAACATCTGACCTTGTTTCTCATTTGGTGCCCAATCCCAGGCAATGGGCAGCATTCTGGAGCGTCCGCCTGTGTGCCCATTAGCTGCAGGCAGCTGGGGGCACGATGGGCCACCTTAGCAGAGTGGGCTGCCACGCTGCGGAAACAGCCACTTCACCCCCATCGCGTCCTCCTGCCCCCTAATGCCCCTCTGCAGTGGAGCAACTGCAGAATGGTCCTGCTCAGCCTACGTACGCCTCTCAGACAAGTTACAAAGGAAAAGCATTCATGAAACATCTCGCTGCTGGTATTTTAAATTTGGTGTTGTGGGGGATCTTCAAGGGTTACACATGAACAACTGCTATCAGCATGAGAATTTATAAAAAAAAATTCAATGTGAATAAAACTGTACAGAGCAGTTCTGGAAAGTGGGGTTAGGAAAAAGTAGAGGAGAAGCTTTTCTAAAGGGTGTTATTTTTATGTGTGTGTCTGCATTTGAAATGCACACGTGTGTGCAGGTGCCCATGGAGACCAGAAGAAGGAGAGCCTCTGGAGCTGGAGTCAGACAGGTGTGAACCGTCAAGCACAGCTGCTGGGATCTAGACTCAAGTCCCTACGAGAGCAGCAAGCCCTCAGCCACTGAGCCATCTCTCCAGCCCCAGAAGCGGAGCTTTTAACACCAACTGTTTTATTTTTTACATGTACGACTCTGTATATCGTGTGCTTTTCAGCTCAGCTGACGGAAGACAAAGCTCGGACATGGCAGCACTGGGCAGCATTAGCCAGGTTACGGAAACGGAGGTAGGAAACAGGGAACTGTTGGGAAATGTCCAGGAGAACGAGTAGGAACAAGACCTCTGGACAGACTGCAGTGGCCCTAGGTCACTAGAGCAGGACTGTTAACCTTTGCCCCTCAGTAACCCAAAGCTTCCTGTCTGCCATCTAGCTATAGGCTGAATGACGTCAACCATCAAGGGAGGCAGGAGCTCCCCTCCGAGGAGCGCTACCTATGACCTGCTAGGGCTTCACAACACTACTGCTACCTCGTGGCCCTTCCCTCTGGGAACCCAAGGTTCAGGGCTTCAGAAGTATCACTACAGGATGTGCAACAAACCTCTGCTGCTCCCCGGAAGATTCTAGAATACCTATTAAAAAAAACAAAAAAGAGCAAACTAGGTGTGAGGGTGTACCTCAGTGGCAGACCACTGTCTCGCCTAGCATGCACAGGTCCTGGGTTTGATTTTTAAAAAACTGCAGTTCAAAATCTAAAATAATCTTTTAAGACATAAGGGGCACTTGTACCCTCTCAGTCAACCTAGAGTGTGCACTTCCATAATACACATACACACAGAAACCTGTTTCTAACATGAGAAATTCATCCCTCTAAAAATACGCAGTCATAATAAGGTACACAGCACATAACTTTTTTATTTAACAACCCCTTCCTCTTACAGAACTGGGGACTGAGCACAGGGACTCACACGCTAGGTAATACACCACCACGGAGCTGTACCCCAGCCCTCTTGCTACTTTTTGTTTAGAGACAGGGTCTCACTACATCACCCAGGCTGGCCTTGAACATGGGATCTTCCTACTTCTGTCCCCCAATAAGCTAGGAACACAGAAGCCTGTGCCACCAGGTCTGGCTCTATTCCTCTCTTTGAAATCATGAATTTACCAACCGAACAGTGGATCAATATACAGAAAGGTGCACACAATCTAACACAGGGTGGTACGGTCATTCACCTGGAAGTCATCGTAAGGGAAGAGGAGCATCTCCCGTAGACAGTCGTTCAGGATCTGGGTCTTCTTCTGCACGATGACATTTTCATAGTCAAGCGGCTCGATCAGCTTCGGCTTCGCCTAGAAGACCAGAGAAAAGTCGGGGTCACGCAACAGTCTTAGCGATACTCACGCCTTTCTGTTTGTTTCTTTGAGACTGAGCCTCACATCGTGACTCCAGACTGGCCTGAACCCGGCATGTGGTCCTGGGCCATGGACGGGTTCTCATGAGCCACGAGGGCTTGACAGAAGTGCCTTCGTAATAGAGAGAACTTTATACAGACAGACTGTAACATCAACTGCATCGATTTCACTACTGGAAAGAAACATACAGAGAGAAAGCTTGTTTTCAAGGGGAAAGAGACATCTCACATCACCCTGTCCAGCCAGAGTGATGCTTACTCAAACAAAAAGAGCTGTGCACTCTGATGGGATTTCCAGCCATTCCTAAGGCCACCTGACTGGATCACTCCCCTTCCAAACAACAGCTCCATCAGAACTGCCCTGTTCAGAGAATCAGCCATAGCCTGCTACTATGTAGGCTCCTTCGGACCCAGGGCTTCAGTGTACCCAGGACTAACTCATGCAGCACTCCTCGGAGCCCTCTGAGTCACCTACTGCTGTAAATGCTATACACTCACAGCATATATTCTGCCCAAACCCACAAAAGCATGAGCTGAACCGAAAGCAGGCAAGCAAGAAAAACTACTCATGCCCTCTGGGAGTGAACTCCGGGGAATGTTGATGTGGGTCCTACCGTGCTCTGAGTAAGAAAGGGGTAGTCACAAGCCACGGGGAAAGAAGGGAAATGAGCCTCTTCTAGCTGCTTCCAAGGTTATTGTTTTCAGTGACACTCTCTTCTCTAACACCGCCACTACCAGCACACTGTGGAGCACATGCTGTGCTGCGGGCAGAGATACACATTCAAGTAGCACACATTACAATATGTCGAGTGCTAAGTAGACATGCGTATGCACATATGACGTGGGGTGTGTGTGTGTGTGTGTGTGTGTGTGTGTGTGTGTCTATCTGTCTGTCTGTCGTAAGAAGTAACTGAATCCAGGGCCAGCGAGATGGCTCATCAGGTAAAGACACTTGCTATCAAGCCTGACAACCTGAGTTCACTCCCTGGAACCCATATGGTAGAAGGAGAGAACCAACTCTTGAAAGTTGTTCTCACACAGGTGAGCAAGCACATATATGCACAGATATACACACATGCACACACAGGGGAGAATAAACATACACATGTACACACAGGGGAGAATAAACATACACATGCACACACAGGGGAGAATAAACATACACATGCACACACAGGGAAGAATAAACATACACATGCACACACAGGGGAGAATAAACATACACATGCACACACAGGGGAGAATAAACACACATGCACACACAGGGGAGGAGAATAAACATACACATGCACACACAGGGGAGAATAAACATACACATGCACACACAGGGAAGAATAAACATACACATGCACACACAGGGGAGGAGAATAAACATACACATGCACACACAGGGGAGAATAAACATACACATGCACACACGGGAGGAGAATAAACATACACATGCACACACAGGGGAGAATAAACATACACATGCACACATAGGGGAGGAGAATAAACATACACATGCACACACAGGGGAGAATAAACATACACATGCACACATAGGGGAGGAGAATAAACATACACATGCACACACAGGGGAGGAGAATAAACATACACATGCACACACAGGGGAGAATAAACATACACATGCACACACAGGGGAGGAGAATAAACATACACATGCACACACAGGGGAGAATAAACATACACATGCACACACAGGGGAGGAGAATAAACATACACATGCACACACAGGGGAGGAAAATAAACATACACATGCACACACAGGGGAGAATAAACATACACATGCACACACAGGGGAGGAGAATAAACAAACACATGCACACACAGGGGAGGAGAATAAACATACACATACACACACCCAGGGTAGGAGAATAGATGAAAACTGTTACAAAGAAGTAATTACACCCATCATTACCAAGTTACTGCAAATTTACGATCTGAAACACATGAGCTCAATGCACTAGTTATGTGTACCGAAGTTGACAATTTATATCTAAGAAATACTTAAAGACATCCAACATGGACTTAAATGGGAACTGTGGCAGGCTGCTCCGAGTTCTCAGACCTGTGTCCTTCCTTCTCAGTACAGCTAGACTGCATCTCCCAGGCTCCCCTTGGTTAGGTGTGGCTACACAACCATTTTCTGGTTGATGATCTGTGAGCTGCCACCCTGGCCCTGAAAGGTGTCCCATGTGAAGCTTCCACGTCTCTGTTCCACCTCAGGGCAGCGCACGGGATCCAGCAGCGGCCTGCTGGGAACAGGGCCCTACGAGAGGGCCTCTGGATGCCGAGTGGTCCCGCAGAAGGCCACCAGGCACTGAGATGCCTCCTGAGTGAGAACTCAAGCTTGTGCTGTGTTTAGCCTCACGATGCTGGAGTTGTCCGAGCAGCGGGCACACTACTCGGCCTAACGTGGATAAAAGCTCATGTTTAACTTCAATTACTTGACTCAAGCAGACTTGACAAAGATGCCCTTGCATTCCAAGAAAAGGTTCGGAACCCAAAGAAGTGTATAATTAACCAAATTTTTTACAGACAGGGGCTGGGAAATACGCAGAATCGAAACGCTGAGGCTATGCACCATAGAAGTCTAGGCAGTTTTTAGTCTGGAATGGCGAAAGTTTAGGCAGTGCCTACAAAATCTGAAAGTCAGAACAATTTACACAAAGTAATTATTTTTAAAATAAGAACTGCCACAAGGGAAAAAAAAAAGTTTATTCTTCTCTTTCCGTTTGTTGTGCTGCACAAAGCAGCCAGTCAAATTCTGGCTGGCAAAATGAATAAACGCCATAATTAATAACATTTGCCTTAGAAGCCATTTAAACGAGCCTAACAAATTCCTAACAAGAACACAGTTCTCTAAAGTTCCATAACCCAGAGGTCAAGATGGACAAGGTGGACAACTACCCCAGAGCGGCATGGACCTCGCCCTCCCCCGCCGACACACAGCTCTGTCTTAGACCTGCCCAGGCTCACGGCTGATGGCAACATCTACCTTCTGTCCTTTACAAGACTCCAGGGAAGGGTGAGAGTGTCTCCCGCCTCTCAGGAGACGATGACTCGGTGGAGCTCTAGCAGAAGGCAGGACAGGGTGCTGCTGAGGAAGGCTCTTCCCCAGTCTGCTGTCTGTCTGCGCGTTTCATTCTATTTGGACTTTCATTTGCTTCACCTTCTCTTACAATACAGCAGCAAGGGGCTTTATAACGAAGACCTAGGGGTGCACACCCTCCAGGAAGCTACTGACACCCCAAAGGGGGCCAAGAAAGCCCTGCCCCAGCCTTAACTGCATGTCACTTGGATGGTCCCTACCCACTGGCTTACCCGCCCCCTTCCCAAGCAGACCTGTGGAAGGGTCTTCCCAACTTGCTCTTTCCGTTGAACTCTGCTCCCAGGATCTACAACTTGTGTTCAACAAAGGGAAATCAGCAACTTTTGTAAAGAGTCAGAAACAGATATTGTAGGCGCTGCCAGTTTTTTGGGTTGTATCAAACGCAGAAGCTCTACTTTTAGAATTCAACAGCAGATAGGGATAAATGGGCACAGAATGGATACAAAACTTGGTAAGAAATAGACAGTACCCAGATTTGGCGTATGGTTTACTAACCTGCACTTTATAGTCATCTTTACCATTCTGCTAGGGAATAATAATAACCATAATACCGATCATCAACAGATAATTCCTTATATCAGTTTTTCGTGTCCATATATTTATGTGTTTCCTATCTGTAGACAAACACAGGGAATATATTTACAACTATTAAAAGAATTCAGGGCTGGGTGATGGTGGTGCACCCTTTAATCCTAGCACTTGGGAGGCAGAGGCAGGTGGATCTTTTTGAGTTTGAGGCCAGCCTGTTCTACAAAGTGAGTTCTAGGACAGCCAGAGTTACAATTAAAAAAACAAAAACAACCCTGTCCCAAAACGAACAAACAAAAAAGCATTCAGTAACTATTTCTCAACTATTTGGTAAAATCTGAGTTGCTTAAAAGGTTTGATTTTTTACTCTTATACATCATTTCACCTGGTTAGGACACTGAATACTGGGAACTCGGTCTCCCCCAGAGCCATTTTGGAGGTGTTCTGTGAGCAGACAACACTGAAGATGTGTGTGCCAAAATGCAGCATTCAAGAGGGCTCACGCACTTGACCACACACAACGCTCCCAACAACCGAGGCAGACCATAGCTTCCTGGCCTGGCCCGGCAGACTGGATTGGACTCGGCGCTCCGGCAGTCAGAACTCTTTCTCCTCCCATGTCGGACTGCGCTTTCATACCCTGTGCTCAGGGAGGCTCAGCCATGAGGAATAACTAGTTGGGATTCATCTTCAGAGTCTAAAGGAACATTGGCTTCCATACCTGTCAGTTCACACTGTCGTCCTCCGACCGGTCTAGAGCCGCCCTGGAGGCTGAGCTGAGCTCACAGAGACGTTCTCTGTCACGTCAGTGAGGTGAGGAAGTCAAGGGAGCACCGCTTCCGCGCTGCGAGGCACGCACTGTCAAGGCGACAGGCCTAGGACGACCGCGGCCTCGGAAGCACCTCCCTGGGCGCGTCTGTGAGGCATTTCTAGGTCAGGTAACAGAGGCGGGTAGACTCCCCTTACACGGAGATGGTACCATTTTGTGGTAATTCTCTCCCCGTGTTTCCTGCCCTCAGGCTCAGCGTGACCGGCTGTTTCAGGTTCCTGCCAGCACGGTGTCCTCATCCTGATGGACCGTACCCTCAAACTGGGCGTCAAAACCAACCCTCCCTTCTTAGGTTGCTCTTGCGGGGTTCTTGTTTCAGCAGTGAAAGGCTTTCCTTTCAGAAAGCCTCTGAAAGCCGGGTCTCTCACAGAACCTGGGTCTGCGGCTGTAGGCGACACGCACCACTCAGGAGCTGATCACCCTGGAAGCCCGGCAGAGCGGCAGAGCGGCCCAAGAGGAGAGTCCACGCAGTCACGGGGGCTGCTGTGGGGTCAGCACGTCGAGGCAGACGCGCAACGCGCCTTATGATCACTAAACACGCACCAGTCACCACCTGTGTGGCACGGCTCTTTTTCTTTTAGTGAATGCTTCGTGTATATTCAACCACACCGATCTAGTCACAGACAGCTTCCTCCACTGTCTACGAACGTATGAAATAAGACAGCCAATGGTGGCAGGGACAGAGACAGAAAGACAAAAGACCTCACAGAGCGAGAACTATAATAGAGATGACACCGATACTCGGGGCTGAGCCCAAAGCTAATAGAAAGAGACGCTGACACTATCAGCTGAACTGAGTGTTGATGCAGCTCGTGTCGGGAGAACACGAGGGGTGGGGGTGGGGCCTGAAGTGCTCAGAGAGGCAGCCCTGTTAGGGTAACTCCACAAAGGCAGCAGGGTGCAGCGTGCAGAAGAAAGCCAGTGAGCTTGGTACTTACCAAGGAAAGATGGAGGTAAAGACCGCTGGGGTCAGGCAGGCCCACTACCAGTTTCCTCGCCAAGAGTAAGAATCTAGTGTCCGAGGAATTCCACAGGAGTGGCCTGACGCACAGGCCAGGGGTCACAACCGCCTGGTCCTCATCTCAAGGGACCACATGAGCACGGGTTAGCTCACAGCATTTCTTGGACACTGAACACATTAGCTGTCAGTGCAGGAAATACCCCTACTGTGCTCAGGGCTGGGGTGAGGCCTCTGCTCTGCCATAACTACTCTCCCGGGCCTTCTGAACCTCTCTGTCCCACAGCACGTGCCTCCTTGGACAAGTGGGCCCATGTTCGTGCAAACTGCAGTTCCAGATGGAAACTTTTCCAGTATGGGGAAACGGGACGCCTCTGGAAGCCAGCCGACCTAGGGTGTTCACCCGCAAAACAGTTCAATTCTGGTCCAACACAAGCTCTGCAAGCCACAGGACAAGCGAGTCTCCAAAGCGAGGAATCTCGATATTCTTCCCTCAGCCACAGGAGCTTCTTGTGAACTTTCTAGATATTTCTTCTGTCTCAGCTGCCGAATGTTAACACATGGGGTTCTGAATCCCACTTCTTTAAATAGCGAACAGAGGAAGTGGCAACTCTCGGTAGGCTCTATTTTGAGAAACGAGAAACCCATCATTCCTGCTCATGAAGAATTTAGGACTTCCCTTGATTTAACAGCTGAGACGGAGATTCTTCATGAAACCCAGTCTGTTTTCCAAGACATCTGCTGGAGATGTGGACAGGGCAGGTGCCCACAAGCATGGCCTCGAGAGCCTTACACTGCCTGCTCACACGGGACTCTCCCAGCTCCCTGAACTTGTTGGATCTGACAGTCCTTGTCGTCCTATCACTAGGGTGAGCACAGAGAACTTACAGCCTTCCTCCCGGTGTGCAAACCCTAAGACGTGTCCCTGCCCCACACTGAACCTGTCCGTGTGCACCAGGCCAGGTCTTTGGGATACAGAGAGGAGAAGGGTACAACCTCTGCCCAAAAGAGTTCACAGCCAGAGAGACAAGGTGCATCTGTGAACAAGAGGGGAATGAGTAGCAATGGAGGTGACACGGGATCCGGAGCTGGACCCGGTCCCCGTGAGATTATTGTATCTCCCTGTGAGCCAAGACGTCTCTGCTGGCTTTGCTGTACATGTCTCCGTACCTGGCACAGTGTGGTGCCGCCTTGCTGTCAGGAGAGGGATGAGGGAGGAAGCCCACAACACCATGTTTCCTGAAGGAAGCTGCTGAGAGTGAACAAGTCAGATGAAGGGTGGACTGCAGGGTGTATGCTCCTAGGTGCAAATGGACCTGGGGCAACCAGGAGCTTACAAAACCAGAAGGAGGCAGGGCTCAGAATACCAGCTGGTGACTAAGACTTGCTGGTGCCCCGACCCCAACCCCCAAGACCCCAGAAGGGGCAGGGCTCAGAATACCAGCTGGTGACTAAGACATGCTGGTGCCCCAATCCCAACCCCCAAAACCCCAGAAGGAAGCTAAACATCTCAGCTCCATCAACGTGGCCATAATGTGTGCAAGAAGCAGCAACTTGCTTGAAACAGTGCGCTTGTGGGGGTCACAGGAGACGGGGAGGGGTGTGTGTGCAGCAGGAGACGGGTGGGGCAGCAAGCAGACACTTCAGGTTTACAGGGAATCCAATGTGAGGGAGAAAATGAAAAGCTATTACATTCTGCCTGGATGCTGCCTGAGGTGAACAGTGGAACTGAACCACAGCCGACAGTCTGTCCCAGCTTCCTCTGAAGGGCGGTGGCACTGGAGTCCAAAGGAATGGCTCCTTGTTCCCCTGCACACACACAGTCCTCAGTCCTGTCTCTAAAATGTGTGCAAATACTCAGTGGAGGGGTGGTCAAGAACTAATTGGGTGCTGACCGCCAGTCTACAGCACGTGGGGCGCTGACCCAATCCACAACATGTGGGCAAATAGAGGCCAGCTGAGCAGGCGGACTGGGAAGGCCACATAGGAGCATGGGAACTGAGAGACACACACCTCCCATCACCGAATAACAGATGTGTCCTTCTGCCCATAGCACAGGATATTAAGACCAGGAGACTGCCAACATGCTAACATACCCTTAATCCCTGCACTCAGAAGGCAGAGGCTAGAGTTCTAGGCTAGCCTGGGCTACACAGTGAGACCTTGTCTTGAAACAAAACCAACAAATCTCTGAGATCACAAGACACACAACACAATCCCATTATCATTCAGTAACTTGGGGTCTTCTTTAGTGCTCATTAGGGTGTGTAAGAAGAAAGGTCTAGAAGCTGTTTGAAAGAGTGTGTGTGAGTGTGTGTGTGTGTCTGCACAGTGTGTGTGTGTCTGCACAGTGTGTGTGTGTGTGTGTGTCTGTGTGTGTCTGCACAGTGTGTGTGTGTGTGTGTGTGTCTGTGTGTGTCTGCACAGTGTGTGTGTGTGTCTGCACAGTGTGTGTGTGTGTCTGCACAGTGTGTGTCTGCAGTGTGTGTGTGTGTGTGTCTGTGTGTGTCTGCACAGTATGTGTGTGTGTCTGCACAGTGTGTGTGTGTGTGTCTGCACAGTGTGTCTGTGTGTGTCTGCACAGTGTGTGTGTGTGTGTGTGTGTGTAGTGTGAACCTGTGAGTGCAGGTACCTCGGACTCCAGATGTCCTAAGCTGAGTTACAGGTGGTTGGGAGCAACCTGAAACAGGAGCTGTGCAGGTACAATACTAGCTCTCAATCACAGAGCCACGTCTCGAGACCCGTTATAGTACACTTTGTACATGTGGTGGTTTGAATGAGAATGTCCCTGGTGGACTCAGATGTTTGAATGCTTCTTTCCTGATTGGTGGCATTGTTTGAATAGGTTTAGAAGGTGTGGCCTCGCTGGAGGAAGTACGTCACTGGGGGCGGGCTTTGCCTTTCCAAAACCTGGTGCCATTCCCAGTGGGCTCTCTCTGCTTCCTGCTTGTAGTTCAAGGTGTGGTCTCCCAGCTCCCATTGCCAGGCCTCTGCTCAGCCATCATGGACTCCTCTTATCTATCTGGAACTTGAAGTCACAAACTTTCTTCTATAAGTCGCCTCAGTCATGTTTGTAGAAAAACGACGAATACAGTGCACTGCGAGCTTGTGAAGACATCTGAACTTGAGGACCATCCGTTCTAGCCCTCCTGTTTACAAATGGGTTGGGGAGGAGGGGAAGGAATGAGTCGCCCTGACTTCCTAGGGAGAGTCTCTGCAGCCCTGCTCAGGCTCTTCCCCCGGCCCCGCCACAACAGTGTAGGCAGTGTTTAATCTCTACACGGCGATGACAGGATGACAGCACGCGTAGGCGCAGTCCATACACATGGGGGAGGGGGATGAAAGTTGACCCAGAGGAGACTTGAAGGTATGCTGGACCCCGAGTGTTAACATACAGCACAGGATTAAGACTGCACGCCAGCACACAGGAGCACCAGCTCTCAGCCTTTGGGCAGTGTTATCTCATAGCAGACTAACACCAACAAGGGTGCACTTGTGAATTCAGTTCTCTGCTGCAGACCCAGAAGATGTCCAGTCCCCCTCTAGAGGGCACTTTGAAGCGCTGGCTTTACTTGTCACTGCTGGTGATGTGATCGATCAGGTATCCATATAAGGGAAACTGGCCGTTCTAAACCAGTGTGACAGTAGATGGAGAGTACGTTGTTTTATAAGGGACCACGGCGTTCCAAAATTATTAGTCTATGTCCTAGGTGAACAGAACTAGAGACTACAGAAAACCGCGTAATCGACAGCATCTGGAAAACGGCGAGAGGAATGCCCGGCTAGAAGCTGCAGTCGTGGTGATGCTAACAGCAACTCCCCAGGGCCGTGTAACTGCGCCCATTTAGACGGCTGTGCTCAGCGGCACGACGCTGAGCATATTAACAAGGAAAGGAAGACAAGACAGGAATTTAGGGAACTCGCAGCCTGCCCCGCCCGCGAGTCACGTGGTGGGGGTGCAGGGGACTGGGGCTGGCTCCCATTGAGATGCAGCCTTTGAGCATTCCCTTTCTGACACAGGCCACAGGGCATGAGAGCGTGTGCGTGTGTGTGTGGGGGGGGGGGGGCCCTGAGTAGACCCGCCATGCTCTTCTTCTGCTCGCTGATTTTCACGGATGAGAAGTGATAGATAAGAAATTCTGTAATAAATCCATACTATAGACCCTTTCAGACAACCTGTATTTTTCCTTCTTTAACATAATAGCCTAAAAATTAATTCTTCTGAGACAATGAAAGCTATTTTTGGAACTCTGAAGCAAAGAGGTCAGGAAACTACACAACAAGGCTCTGAAAGCCAACTTTAGTCCGATTTCCTAACAGCTTACCTTAAGCTATTGGGGCTGAAGGGTAGAAAGCTCACAGGGTATTCTGGCTCTTGGGCAAGTCTCCGAAGGCTGGTAGGCAAAAGGCAGCACAGAGATCCGAGTAGAGCAGAGACTGCTGGGAGGCAGACTTTAAATTCTGGTCCCCGATACTGAGTACTACTGAAGGCCGTGTGTGGGGGTTCGTTAGAGCAGTCTAGGGGACCTCAAGGTTCAGGCCCCAGGCATCCAGCACCAGCAGCATCTGGAACTTATTGAAATGCAAGCTCACCCCAGACCCCCTGAATCAGCAGCTCTGGGGTGGCCCAGCATCGACTCAGCAAACCCCCAGATGACTCTGATGCCACTCGGCTTGGCGAGCACTGTACTGGGCCACCTGCTTTGGAGAGTTCATAACGGAAAGTAACTTTCAAAAGGTCTTGGCTCTACTGCTTGCTGACTCATGGTCTCAGGGCAAACTGTGAACTGCTTAACCGTTAACCTTCTCTGGGGGCAAAGACAGGGTTCTCCAGCCAGAACACAGTGAGCTACAGGGCTCTGGACCCGCATGACGGAAGACAAGAAGCAGCAGTTGCACGTTGTCACCTGGCCTCCACAGACACGCAGTGGTGAGTGTATACTCACACTCACACACACTCAATTAAATGTAATAAAAACTTAAATAAAACCCCTATCTGCAAAGCGGTAACTCCTATTCTCGCTGTCACAGGCGATTGGAGGGCTTCAACACGCAACACCTCGAACAGAGCAGTGGCCCCACGTGGTGACAAGGGTCACATCTCCTGCCAGGCTACACACATGTACCTCGCTGAACTTCCCCAAAACTCTGATGTCAGCATCGCTGTCATTTCTTAAGTGAGGAACAGCTCGGAGGAGTCAAATGACTTGCGGAAGGTCACTGAATGGTGACCCTGGGGTCTCCCAGCCCCACGCCCAGGGCTGTCCGCATCTCATGAACACTGAGCCTGATGGAAGCACGCACCAATGCTCATTCCTCTCCAGCTGCATCCTCCTCACATTCAGAGAGGACACCAGCACAAGGCCTTTCTGCGCAGCGCTGAGCAGTTCTGAGCCCGACAGCCTCACTCTGAAGAGAAAGAGCAGAGCGCCTGCTTCAGCGAAGGTCATGTCCCAGTTGGAGAACGTTAATCATTTTACCCTGAAATGCACACGGATGCACAAACGCCACCAGCACTGCATCCCATTTATACACAAGCAAGCACTTTAGGGGTGAGCTTTGAAAGACACCTAGGCTTACACTAACATCATTTGCTTTCTTCCCACAGATTCGCAAATGCGTTACCTCATCCAGTGACTCACCCCCTCTTCCGTGACAAATTCCTATTTTGAGGCTAAACGTGTAAATTTATGGACAAGTAATATTGAGTGGTATTCAATGAGGTGGCTACTAGCTACATGTGACTACTGAGCATTTCAAAATGTGGCTATTCTGGGGCTGGAGAGATGGCTCGGTCAGCAAAGCGCTTGCCTTGCAACCGTGAGGATCTGAGTTCAATCCCCAGAGTCCCTGATCGAGAGCAGAGCATGGTGGTGGTATCTATAATCCTAGCTGCGAGGACGGTGGGTCCATTTGCTGGCCAGCCCGCTTAGCCTACTGGTAAGCTCCAGACCAATGAGAGACCCTGCCTCAAGACACAGGTAGAAAGGCACCTGAGGCTAATTTCTAGCCTGCATACACAATGTACACCAGCGTACTGGGAAACACACGCACACACACACACGCACACGCACGTGACTATTCTGAATTCCGAGGTGCTGTAGGCAGAGTCTAAATGTCAATGTCAGTCTCACTAAAAGAAAGTAAAACTACCTTGTTTTTCTTATAAAGATTACTAATATTTTAGAAATTCTTACTTAAAAGTATACCAATTATACCTGTTTTGTGCTTCCTTACTTTGACTTCCAGAAAGTTGAAAATACATACTAATATATACTATTTGTTATTTTTAAGATTTGATGTAAAAAAGAAAGTTTACTTTCTGAAACTTGGGGTTTTTTTGTTGTTTGTTTGGGTTTTGCTTTGTTTTTTTAACCACCACAGAAGAGTTGGAGCAGTCAGATCTGGCCCCATGAGGTAAAGCAGGAAGAGGGGTTGCCTGGGGTCTGAGAAGCCCCTCATCTGCACTGTTCTGCCCTGGCGACAGCCATCTTCCTCCCTGCCTATAGGCATCCACCAAGCAAGGCTGGGCCGAGGTGTGAGGGAGCCAGCCTGAGGAGGTCACTCCCAGGGTGCTCTCACACTAAGTTCAGCTGTGGCTTCCAGGAAGCCATGGTTACCAGTGGCAAAAAGAGGTCGGCACAGAGGCAGAGGGCTGCACTTTGGGAACTTAAGTTTGCCCTTCTGTACCCGAGCCTGGTCATACACGTGTTAACTAAACCACCGGTTTAAACTCAACTACCTGGGGACATGCTGAAGTCTAGCCGCTTCCCTAGATTCATCCCCTCTCTTTAGGGTGCAAATCGGCTGGGTGTTGGACCCTCACGCAGTAACACCAAGGTATTGTGATACAGTATTCTGGAAATTACCACAGCCGTGTTCAATGCCTCACTGTGGAAAGGAAGCCGTGTTCAGCTTCTCCACAAAGGAGAATAAGGAAGACTGCCTGGTGGGGGACCACATGCCTGGCCGAGCCCCTGGGTGGTGAGTGTGGTGCAGCTCCTGCAGCCCTGAACTGTTCTGATAGAGCAGTGGTTCTCAACCTTCCCAATGCCGCGACCCTTTAACACAGTTCCTCATGCTGTGGTGACCCCCGACCATAAATTATTTTCGTTGCTGTTCATAACTGTAGTTTTGCCACTGTTGTGAATCATAATGTAAATATCTGATATGCAGATGGTCTCAGGAGACCCCTGTAAAGAATCATTCGACCCCCAAAGACCTGTGACCCATGAGAGCCGCTGTGACAGAGAATGCAAGTGTCCCTCCTCAGTACCAAGTGCCGGCCTGGCAGCCTTTCCCTGAGAAAGGATTTTCTCCACACCAAGGAGATCTGGACACAGAACTGTGGGATCAACACCTATCCAGGAAGCTATCAGGGTCCTCAGCGCCCTGCTGGTCAGAGTCACGTACACCTGTTCAAAGCGAGGGCCCTGAGAACTTGCAAGAACACCTTTCTAGGAGATGCAGAGCTAGTTACACACAAACTTCTAGAAAACTAATTCACAACTATAATCCAAGCCTTCTGGGCTCTAAAACTACCTTCGCAGGCAGTCTGGAGGCTCTCCAGGGACTTCTAATAACTCCTATCCACTGTCCCAAACCTTGCCACCCTTTCATACATTTCCAAAAGGCCAGCTCAGTCACTGTACAAAGCAAGAAACCCAAAGCAGCCTGGAATGGGGTGAGGCG
The DNA here is from genome assembly GCA_026225945.1 of Cricetomys ansorgei. Classification (NCBI taxonomy): domain Eukaryota; kingdom Metazoa; phylum Chordata; class Mammalia; order Rodentia; family Nesomyidae; genus Cricetomys; species Cricetomys ansorgei. The sequence continues at coordinate 60,719 of JAMJFZ010000770.1, forward strand.
GTAACAGAAGACACGGAAGCCTTAGGGACACCGGCATGACAGTCACTCGCTCTTCTATGAACGCACTCAGTAAAGGTTCCTTCCTAGATCACTCAATAAAACAAGCATGCAGGAGAGGGAGCCTCACCGTGTAGCCCCAGGAACAGTGGGAGCCCTGTGCCTGCTGGAAGCCATTAGCTTGCATGCACGTTAGCACGTCCCAGCGCGGCCCTCCTGCGGCTGGGCATGAGTTAAGTGTTCAGTTTGGAAGGGTGGGGGAGATTAGCACGCACTGTGGCTACAGGAAGGCATCTCTAAGTGAGTCCCTTGTTACTCGGGCCTTAATGCCCCAGGCGAGGGCGGCCTCTGTGCCCCCAGTGACTACTCAGCGAGCCTGGCAGACCTCTCAGGTCTGACGTGTGGCTGAATGAACGGACGAATAACCGAGCGAAGCAGAGAAACGGCAGTAATGAAGTGCCTGCGCCCGTGGTCCTCGGGAAGTCAGTGTCCCGGTCTCGGCCTGACAATGTGTCACTGCACGAAGCTGACGGGAACATTCCTGAACCTCACAGCAAAGGAACGACTCTCATGTGGCTTACACAGACAGCCTTTCGCAGTGCCTGAGTCTCCCGGCCATTAAACCCTCGCCCATATACAGGCTTGCTCCTTAGGACTCCCATCTTCCTTCACTCAGCCGGCGGAGCAGAGTAAAGCAAGTCCATGCACAGGAAAGGCCCTCGCCCCTCCCCTGTCTGTGGGAGTCTTGCACAGAGGAGGCCACTGGAAGCTGAGTCCCCCTGAGTCCTTTCCACAGGGGTGCAAGGGTGGCTATCAGTGCTCAGGGATTACGAGTGAATGCAAACATTCAAGTCAGAACCAAATCATCTGCCAATGCCTGCAAATCCCACAAAAAATATGAAAAAATCCAAACAATGTCTGTGAAAACATGAGTCCCTCTTGCATGTGGAAGTTCAGCTCTTCCCTATCTTGGCGTCTTCCAACTGCCAAAATTCTCAAACTAAGACCAGTGTCGTTGTGAACTGAGCTGCCTAGGCCTTATTCCTTGGAGCTCGCCCAGCCCCCTTGCTCCTGACGCTCCCACCCTCTGTCTCCTGGGGCCTGTACCAGCCCAACAGGTACCTGTCCTGCGTCATCTCCCTCAGCAGGACTGCATCACCTGTCCCACATAACCTCGGGGGCTTCGGGCTCTCTCTCTTTTGCCTCTTTGTCCCTTTGCCTCTTTGCTTTCTACCCCTGATCCTCTGTCTCTCTCATTTGTCTCTCTGTGCCTCTCTCTCAGTCTCTCACCATGCCTCTCTCTCTCTCTCTCTCCCTTTCTCTCCCTCTCTCTCTCTCCCTGTCGCTCTCTGCCTACAGGGTCCTGTTCTACCCGACTCAGCGTCCCTCATCCTCCCCCATAACTAACAAACCTTTACTAGAGTCACCAGCGGGCACGTGTCTTAATCTGTCCACCTCTGCGTGTATAAAGAATTATTACAAGTGTTATGGGCACTACCTGTCTCTCAAAAATAGCCCAACACAGGAGCCCTACTGAAAGGTCTAGAACTCAGCCAGATTCCACTCTGGGAATGCCACACCCATTTCCTCTAAAGGACTGGAAAGTAACAATTAGGACAAGGTCTTTCCAAGAACCGCCTTAGGGTGTGGGGGCCGAGAGTGGCGCTCGCTGTGAGTGCACAATAGGCAGCACCAAGAATACCCTCCATGCTCTGTCACCACCCACAGCCAGTCGAGGTCAATGGCTGTGGCGATGGTTGAGTGGAGCAGGGAAGCTTCTGGAATAGGGACGGTCAGTTTCCTCTGCTTTCTGTTACTGTGCAAAGACAAGACCCACCTGTAAGCTGAACCCTTTAAGATATCCAGACACACACTGCTCTTAAAAACACTGACTTTCCAGCTAGGTGTGGTGGCCTTCACCTCAATCCCAGCACTCGGTGGGAAATGAGACAGAAGGCTCCGGAAGTCAAGACCCTATTTAAAAACAAGACAAATACTACCAATGGCTTGCCTTGCCTTAAAAAAAAAGTCACTGCTCAGGAAAACCTTAAACTTGCCAGGGCAGAGGGCAAGGAAACACTCGGGGAAGGGGTGAAGCTTCTACCACTGCAGGAGCGGGTTTGCAGAGAGCGCTTTAAGACACAGGCAGCAGCGCCTTCACTGTGGTGCCGTGCGGAACTGCAAAGAGCTGGTGCCGGCTGAGCAGCTACCCAGCTAAAGCAGAGATTTAGAAGGAAACATTACAGAACCATTAAACACAAGGCGCATGGGCTGGGGGACCGCCGTCAGAGGCGTGCTCACCTTGCGAACCTGAGTTCGGAATTGGATCCCCACAATCCACATGCAAAAGGCAGGTGAGGGTGTGAGTCCTTGTCATCTTAGTGCTGATGACACAAGGCAGGCCGCGTAAGGCCCCCGGGCCAGCGCAGCCGTAACAGGCAAACCTCAGACCAAGAGAGACGCTGCCTCAGAAAATGAGGGAACCATCTGAGGAATGAGACCCGAGCTTGCTCTCTGATAGGCATGTATGCACGCGCACACACATGCACACGCTAGCATAAATCCTTACGTGGTTCTTGATGTGTACTGGGGGATAACAGTAAAATCCTTTACTCATGCACTTTCCAACGTAGACAGGTGTACAGAGTCGTGTTCTTACGTTCACGGGACACATCAGCAAGCACAGAGAGCAAACTAGTAACAACAGCCACCTCTGGGGAGCGGGACAGAGTAGCTTGTCTTCCTCATTAACTATTCACGGGGGCCTTGGTGGGGCTCAGGAGCAGAACATTTGAGGCCTTGCATACATGAGGCTTTAAACTGAATCCACCCTGGGGTTAGGGATCCTTGTTAATCATCAGTTGTCCCTGCTACATTCTTTATTGTTTTCTCCTAGAGGCTATTTTTGCATAATAACTAAATGTTACTTCCTAAATGAACCATAGTCCCCGTGGCTAATCCATATGGTTCATTCAAATTACAGCCTTGGGGCTTCTCCCCTGAGCACAGGAGCACAGGTGGTACACTAGGATCAGGACCCCAACAGACTGATATTGCAGCAGTGTCTGCACCCTGAGAAACAAGCTGTGCTCCCAGCTGCCTGGGGAGCTCTCGTCTTCTATGGGTAGCTGTCTTCATGAGCAAAGAGACCTCCCTGGGCAGATGCACCCGCTTAGATATCTTGGCCTCTATCTGCGACTCCGTCTAATCCTGTTTACCTCTGTGGAAGAGAAATTCCTGCAGATAAGAAAGGTGTCTGGTCGTATCCGTTTCCTTCCCTCTCCACACATCTCTCTGCGGGTGTACAGAACCAGACCACCCCACGGGATCAGAGTTTCTAAACCCCAAGGAACATTTCCCCATGTACAGCTGTAGCCAACCCAGCCTCGTCTCTTACAATTCCCTGTGAAACTGTCTAGAGTGGGGTGTGAGCTAAACAAATAGCTACAGCATAAGCAGGAAAAGAAGTCAAGTTTTTAAAAGTCACTTTTATGTTTGTTTTTTTTTTTAATAATAACACTACTGCAAGCTACTCAATCCTCTGGATAACTATTTCTACACTTCCGGAGAAACTCCACTGAGTACACTTCAGGATGTTCACCAGGGAACCCAAACCACACAACCTCCTCCAACTCCCATAGCTGGGATTCAGCAGTTCCCTCTAGGAGGCATGCAGGAGGCTGGAGCCACTCACTGGACAATGAGCTCAGGCTAGAAGAAAGGAAGTAAGGTAGCAAGCAAGAGTTCCTGAACATCATGGCGAGGGGGCAATGTCTAAGATGAAAATGGGCTGTGAAAAGAACGGCTCGTTTGACGGCTTGGGATAAGCGAAGCTTCAAGACAGTGCGGTGAAAGGCGACCTCCCTGTCACAGAGGAACGTGATTCTGTTGGGATCGATTCCGCCTCGTTAAGTTCCCATCCCTGCAGCTATTAATTACCAATGCAATGACTTAGAAACCAGACACCGCAGTACCATGGAGCCACAACCGGACTCCCATGTTTAAAATAAAAAAGTCACATAGAAGCAGTAGGCACTAGCTTGACAACCCCTTTAACAGAGCCTGTGAAAGGCTCAATTGTCCCCTCTGCAGAGCATGCTGGTGGTTTTTGCAGCTTGCTTAAAAAATTATGTGCCTTTATTGTGCTAAAGAAATTCCGAAAGGGGAGCACAGCCTACTCGCTGGTGGTGACTACACACGTCCACATTCCTCCCTTTCGAAGTCTACACAGGCACTTGACTTTGTCCAAACTGCTGTGGCTGTGAATCCAGCCAACGTTAGAACATCAGCTTCTCTGTCAGCTGCCTCACCGCTGAGATTCTTTCTGACTTTGTTCAAAGAAAACTCCCCTGATAAGAACTGGGGGGCAGGGGGGGGAGCTACCGCGCACAAGTCTTAAAGCCCTCCTCAGCATCTGCCTTGTTTTCTGCTAACATACAGATAACGTACGGAAGGGCTTAATTCTGCAAAGTGCTTCCAACTCCCCGGATGCTGCTGAACGTCCCGGCTAAGTTTACTTCTGAAAACCGCTGCAGCTAGGTGTGACGAAATTTTGAACACCAAATTGTTTTATGCAAAGTTGCCTCCTAGAAACCTGTTCACCACAAAACATCAAGCTCTTTCCTCAGGAGGACGAATGGACGGGGACTTTGGGTCAGCCTAAGGAAAGGTAGAGAGAAGGGTTCAGCAGAGACCAGCAGAGTAAGTCAGAAAGGCAGGGAGGGCCGGCGTCGCGGGTCCCTCACACAGCCGCAGCCCGGGAAGGGCCGGCACTCTTACCAGCGCTGGGCTCTCCGCCTCCACTTCCCCCTGCGCTGCATTCTTGTACTGCAGGGGGGATTCGATGACCAGCTCCTTCTTGTCGTTTCTACCGCTAGTCCTGTACTTATCAGCCTGCATTCTCCACCCAGGACAGCGCAGGAGTCCGGCAGCAGGGACAGCACCCTGCTGCTTGAGGCTCAGGCACACCACTGGCTGGAGGAAGGAAAGGAAGCCCGTTTCCCAGGCGCAAGGGGTCAGCCAGTGGAAGCGCAGCGCCTGCGGGGTGGGGAGGCATGACCGAGAGGGCCAGCCTCCAGAGTGTTACTACAGCTTGGAAAGTGGGAGGCTCCTGCTTTCTGGCCAGAGGAAAACAAACCCCAAACAGAACAATACACAGTGTACTGCCTCTGCGGTGAAAGAGCAGCTTCATTGTGTCGGGTCCGTTCCGAGGTGTGGGCCAAGTCAGTGCGAACCCAAACAGTGCAGGGTTGAAAAGAAAGCCTGCGGACCTCAGTGAGGCTCCTGCCTAACGACTTCCAAGCTGAAGCTCCCGGGCTCCCAGCCTGGCCGGTCTAAAAGTCACAGTTTCAGAATGCTTTAGTTTGTGTTATGGCTAAGCACCAAATACTTGGCTCCTGATCAAAGCAGGACCAAGCAAGCAAGCAAGCAAGGGTGTTCCCAGGAGTTTCGGGGCAAGGAAACGTTTCTCCCTGCGGGATGGACGGCAGCAGGCAAGATCTCACGCATCTACTGTTTATGCCAGGGAAACGAAACTATATCAAATAGATTAATACTCCATGTAACAACAGCATTCACCGGAAACATTTTCTTTGCACACACCAACATATGTGTGTCCCAGGAGGTAGTGCGCCCAGTGCTAGGTATGGAGAAGGCCAGAGTGAAATGTAAAGCAGAAAATCTCTTCCCTCAAGAACAGGAAACAGATGGGAAGTCAAGACAAAGGTATCCTAACTGGGAGGGACGCTCGAAAGCTCAGGAAGTGGACAGTAACTATTCTGTGTCCTACTTTTGTCTAAAAAAAAAAAGTTCTTCCAGAAGTCTATCTTTATAATTTCCTCATAGTTAGTTTTTTTTTAAAAAAAAAAAAAGGTAGCAAAAGGTAAAATAGACACAACAGAAGGATTTACTAAACACTACACAGAAAGCGTGCACTGAAGGTGGAACTGAATATAACTGAGTGAGGGGGTGAGGGGACCTGGAGCGGAGGCCAAGTGAAGGTATCCAAAATGGCTGGATTATATAGGGAAGTCCAGCCTGGCGCCCTGGGCTGGAGAGTTCGGGGCAGGGGCGGGTATGCCAGCCAGGAGGACCCTGTAACAGATAGGGACTGAGGGATGCTGGAGAACCTGGTGCCAGGCACCTCAGCCTTCGGTCCAGGGTTTGAGACCTAACAGTAACGCTGTACTTTCGGGCAGTGCTTCCTGTGAGCACCTCCCATATGGTCCTCTGTTGATTTCCTCAATTCGTGAAGCATCTGGGGACGGACACAGATGTCATAAAGGTCCGTAAGCAGTGAATCTACCCCAGAGCACCCACAGGCTCAAAGTACAGAACACTCAGGAGACAGAAACCAGCAGAAGAAATGGAGGCACAATCCCCACCCCCACCCCACCCCCGCCCTCCAGGCACAGGGACCCTGGCTGGCAGGGATGGATCCACACAAGTGAGAACTGAGTGGCCAGCCGCTGCCAGCTTGGCCCCCCAAGCCCAGCACCTGCCACTGTCATTTAACACCAGAATCCTCTGAGAATGGCATTATTTGTGCTATGAATAAACTGAGCCCATTTAACAATTCGCTAACTTGCTGGGTGTGGCTCTTACCCCATAATCCCACAACTAGGAGGCTGAGGCTGAGGGCTGCCACCAGGTCAAAGCTAACCTAGAATAAAAAATGAGCTCCTGTGTCAAGAAATAACTAAACCTGGCTTTCATAATAAATTCACTTTCAAACGGTTGGGAATGTGGCTCAGTTGATGAAGTGCTTGTGTCAAGCCCTGGGTCCGCTCCTCAGCACACACACGCCGGGAGGGACATGCTGCCACCACACCACTCTCAGGGAGACGCTGAGGAGTGGAACGTCAAGGCCATGCCTTTCCTAAAATACATAGGAAGTTAACGCCAGCCTGTCCAAAATTTAAAAAGAGACAAGATTTAGAAACTGGGTGGGTTGTAGCTTATCTTTCAGAGTAAAGCCAGGTTTTCTAATCAAACCTGCATCCCAAAATAACATGACCATGAATCTGAAAAAATCGTTGTAAGATTACAAGGGAGTTTTTTTAAGTCTCAGTTACCTACACAAAATGGAGAGAACAGCTAAACCAAAGGGAGACGTGTCCTAGACATGAGACTAGAAAGACGATGTCACAGCACGGAACAGATGCTCACACGAGCTCAAAAACCTTGTCTCAGTGGCTCATGGAATGGGCCAACTCTTCCCCAGATTCCCAGCACCACTGAGCAGCAGAACCCTGCACTCTATGGAGACCAGCAGTCCAACCTGGGGAGCAAGCCACAGTGGTACTGGACAGTGATGCGAAGGCATTAAAAGCTTAGGGAGAAGCACTGTTCACTGTGAACCAAGCACTGCTGATGCCCTATTGGCTCACCTACTGTCATAGCTGTGTATACTACCTACTGTCATAGCTCTGTATGCTACCTACTGTCATAGCTGTGTATACTACCTACTGTCATAGCTGTGTATACTACCTACTGTCATAGCTCTGTATGCTACCTACTGTCATAGTTCTGTATGCTACCTACTGTCATAGCTCTGTATGCTACCTACTGTCATAGCTCTGTATGCTACCTACTGTCATAGCTCTGTATGCTACCTACTGTCATAGCTGTGTATACTACCTACTGTCATAGCTGTGTATACTACCTACTGTCATAGCTGTGTATACTACCTACTGTCATAGCTGTGTATACTACCTACTGTCATAGCTCTGTATGCTACCTACTGTCATAGTTCTGTATGCTACCTACTGTCATAGCTCTGTATGCTACCTACTGTCATAGCTGTGTATACTACCTACTGTCATAGCTGTGTATACTACCTACTGTCATAGCTGTGTATACTACCTACTGTCATAGCTCTGTATGCTACCTACTGTCATAGCTCTGTATGCTACCTACTGTCATAGCTCTGTATGCTACCTACTGTCATAGCTCTGTATGCTACCTACTGTCATAGCTCTGTATGCTACCTACTGTCATAGCTCTGTATGCTACCTACTGTCATAGCTCTGTATGCTACCTACTGTCATAGCTCTGTATACTACCTACTGTCATAGCTCTATATACTACCTACTGTCATAGCTCTGTATGCTACCTACTGTCATAGCTCTGTATGCTACCTACTGCCATAACTAAGTCTATATCTCTCTATATATCTATCTAACTCTATCACCTACTGTCATAATTCTATTAACTTAGCCCTTTTTCTCATGCAGGCAAACTGATGTGGAGCTTAGATGCACACAGAGACCAAATGGCAAACAAGGGCAAAAAGGACCCAGTATGCACATTCTACTGTGATACATGCCAAACTGACTGCTCATTCTGTGTTTAAACTACTTTTTTTTAAAAAAAGGGTGTCAGCCAGCATCTACTGATGATGTCAATGTCTGGGTTTGAGCCCATCGAGGGGGTTTAGTGTCTTCGCGTGCTGGCATGCAGATGCCCACTTCCCACTCACGGCTGCTGCCATTCCCAAACTGCAGAGATAAGCTGTAGTCCTAAATTCAGGACTCCGGCTTCAGGGCCTAAAAGGACAATTCCACCAGCTGTGCTGCCGCATGGGTTCCCCACGCCTCAGGACAGGAGGCTGACATCTGACAGCGCAGAACCAGAGGAAATGACATCTCAGAAGACAGGAAGCAGGTGGCCACCTTTTCCTTTACAATCTTAGAACGAGGCATATGTCGGGCCTCTGGGTTCAAACCGCATCGACACAACTGGGCTTCTGGAGCTGCTGACCTCAGTGGTCTCACACATCCACTGGCTAAAGCCTTCCAGTGATGGACATGCACTAGGTTACAGCATTAGAGCACCACAGCAGACCAGAGTAACTCAGGACCCAGTGAATGCTTCCACAGACAAGGGCTGGCTCTCAAACTTAACATGCATTCCTATCTGCTGGGTACCCCAAACCACCAAAACTGACAGGAAACTTAATTCCTAGGGCGATTTCTGGTTCTGAGAAAGGCTAACTTTAGACCTCAGCCCTGTCCCCTCTTCCTCTCATAAGAATGTCCGCCACGTGCGAAGCTGCAGGACCCTGCTCATGCTCAAACCCATTTCAATGCCTCCTTCCCGAGGAGGCCTCCCCTGATTCTCCCAGCCAGGATGAATGCCTTCCTTAACTGTTGATCCTCTGGGTCAGCTTTCCAGGAACTTTTCCCAGCCCTCACCATAACCACCTTGAGAGACTGAATGCGCTCCAATATACTGATAAACTCAACGCTGATGCTGGTGTTAGCACACTGGTTACCTTCAACCCTACGGTGAAATGCAGTATTTATAAAAATATGCACGCTATCATATGTGCAAATTAAACCAGCACCTTTAACCTCTCCCAAATCAAAACTCAAGATTTTAAAAAATTAAAAAATTTTTAAAAATTTTAATTTTAAAATTTAAAAAATTAAAAAAAAATTTTAATTTAGAATCAATTAAAATGCCCCTTTTCTCAGCTTTGAAAACGTTCTGGGCTGGAGACATGGCTCAGTGGTTAAAAACATCAGCTGCTCTCCCAGAGGACCTGGTTTCTATTCCCAGCACCCACATGGCAGCTCACAACTGTCCGTAACTTCAGTTTTAGGGGATCCAACTCCCTCACACACAGGCCAAATATCGATAAATAAATATGAAAAGTAAAGAAAGAAAATGTTATTCTGCAAAACTTACCAGATGTTTTGTGAAACCATGGCATATTTCAAAACAGTTTAACTAGACTCTTAAAAAGCACTAGGAACAGGGTTGGTGAGACAGCCCAGTGGGTAAAGGCATATGCCACCAAGCTCGTGACCTGCATTCAACACCCAGGACCTACAAATAAATCGGTAAAATTTCTTGTTTTTAAAAAGCATAAATAATGGAGCATGGTGGCTCACATTTGTAATCCTAGCACTTAAGAGGCCGAGGAGGAGGATCACCCTGAGTTTGGGGCCAGCCTGGGCTAAAGGGTAAGACTCTGTCTCAAAAAAAAAAAAAAATAATCAAACTTGGTTTTAGCAATGAATCTGCACTTGCTATTGTTAATAACCATAGAAGGAACAATCACTCAGGGAATAAATATGTATACTCTCAACCTAAGGGCATTTTTTAATTCGTTAAAGAGCCTCTTAGCATACTGTGTGTGTATGTGTTGAGTCTCGAACATGACCATTCCTCCTCTCTAGCTGAGGTAAACAAAAGTAATAGGTAGAAATTACTCCTCCTCTCTAGCTGAGGTAAACAAAAGTAATAGGTAGAAATTACTAGAAACTGCAAACGGGAGCAAACAGCTCAAGCTTCCCACGGTGTGTTGTCCCTGGCCAGCTCGCTGGCCAAAGAAAAAAAAAGGGTCAGGAAAAGATCTGCGCCTCTGAGGACAACAAAAACATGGTACAGAAGGTACCAGAAGCCAAATGGAGAACCGACGAGAGCAGCAGGAAACGGGAGGGTAGAGCTAGGAAGGGACAGGACAGACAGGGACAGGCACAGTGGGAAGAGCAGGGCCGGGGAGGCGACACAGTGGATAACCCTGGCCTGGGTCTGACGCTCGCCTCGGGTTCATCGCTAGATGTCTGACCGAATAACCTCAGAGGCGAAACCCGCATCGCCATCCACTCCAGCATCTTAGCCGGAATCTGATGGGGAGGCGGTCTGTGAGCCTCTAAACGATAAGGCTGAGTGGGCTCTGCATCCTCTGGGGTGAGGCCCCCAGAGCCTTTCCAGTTCTCAGAGAATATCGCAAGGAGGAGCTGCCCAGCACAGAGTGAGGAAACCCACAGACCTCACACTGACAGGGCCAGGTTCCATCTGGGTGGGGACAACAGCAACTTCAACAGGGTGTCACCACCAATACAGGTCTAACTGGCTGCCTGAAGGCCAAGTCAGCAAGTGCTAACAGAAGCCTCATGACCACTGGACAACTGGATGCCAATAAAGCTTTGAACTAGGGCAAGTAACACCCTTTAACACTGCTGCCTGAGGCCATCTGACTACTGAGAAAATGGTTACAGTTGCAGAAATGGTTACAGCTGCAGAAATGGTTACAGCTGCAGAAATGGTTACAGCTGCAGAAATGGTTACAGCTGCAGAAATGGTTACGCAAGACTTTAAAAATACAAGATGCGACCACTGGTTATCTTCAGCGTGTGAAATCATCTGTGTTTTCTTTCTCTAAAACCATCCACATTTTATGTGATCTTCAAACAGGTTTTACTTTTTCAGTCAGAAACAAACGAGCGAGAGCTGACAAGATGGCTCAATGGGTTAAGGCACCGGCTGCTGGCCTGACAAACTGGTCCCCAGGACCCACGTGTCAGGAGGAGAGAACAGCCACAGTGGTCCTCTGACCTCCATGTGTGCACCGTCTGTGTGTGCATGCACACACACAGTCATGTTTAAAAAGGGACAAATGGATGAACTTACGTAACATAGGTCACATAACCTCAGAAATAAAGGTGCACGTTCTCTCTCAAATTCAGAATCTAGCAAATGATACAGGTGCGAAGGAACATCTACAGGGGTGGGTGTGGCATGAGTAAGAACAACGCACACTAAACACTCGGGATGAGGAAGGACTGAACTGGTGACAGATGCAGATTATGACAGGTTATAAAGCTAACAGTTACAGGCAGGCGGATCTCTGAGTTCAAGGCCAGCCTGGTCTACAGAGTGAGTTCCAGGACAGTCAGAGCTACAACACATACCTTGTCTCGAAAAACCAAAAAGAAAAAAAAAAACCATATAGTTCTTCCAGTTCTGACTCTGCCATGGATTTTTGGTTCTGGTGGTGCATGAGACATGGAAATCACTCAATACTGAAAGTATAAATGTGAATGTGACACTCCATGGCTTCTGCTCCGAACGCCTATTCCAACTGTGTTCAGTTCACTGCGTTGTACAGACTCTGGGTTCGGTTCATTTTGGAGTCTGATGTTCCGTGTTCATTTGCAAGTTCGTTTATAATACAGTTTATTTCCAACCCCTTTCTGTTCCTCATCCCAGTGTACACGGACTAAACCTCCCTTCTCTGCTCTTCGCCATCCTTGAAATCGATGGTTGAGACAGGTGGCCTACCTTTGGGGGTTTGCTGGAGCCAGGGCTTTTGACTAGAACTCGCATTGCACTACTGGGAGATCGCTGGACGCCCACTTTATCCGGGTCTCAGGTAAGCTACGTTGCGGGGCAGGGTGGGCACTGAAGGAACCCGTTTCCAGGAGAGGCAACTAAGACGCAGAGCAATGACCACCAAGGACAGGAGGCACGCGGTGCGGGCGGGCTTTGTCTACAGCCGCAGGACACTCGAGGAGCCTTTCAGAGAGTAACCAGCACCTCCTGTGACAGGCTGCGACGTTCCCCTTCCTTCATCCCCACAGCTTCGGCCCCCCAGCCGGCATCTAGACTCTGTTTTCTATTTGTTTAAAGCCTGCCAGGCTTTCCCTTCAGAAGCACCTCAGAGCGCAAGGGTTTTTCCTCCTGTGTCACCGCCCTCTCCCAGTCCTGACGCAGGGCAGGGATGCTCAGGAAAGCTTGTGAAGTAAGGTCGCTGAAGACTCGGGATCTCCGGGAGTTTTGGCAACTTATTTTGACTGTGGTAACGGTAACTCAAGCAACAATGTCAGTAAGCAGGTGGCAAGCCGAGGAAAACAGTGTGCCTGGGGTTTTTCTCAGGAAACCCAACTCCAGGTGTGGGCTACTGGAACCCAGTCTCAGCCATGTTTGGTGCTGCATGTCGGGGCCTTCTCTCCTCGGCAACTCCTTGTCGTGCCCGCGCCTAACCCAGCGCTGACGCACAGAGGACACCCAACCTAAAGGACGTTTGCGGGATACACCACGAAGCTCCTTCCCTTGGTATGGTTTATGCAATCAGCCTGACGGGGGTCACATGAGCTGGAATTTTCCAGCTTTCCTGTTTACCACACACACTGAGGTTCATAGCTAAGGGAGTACTCTTGATGAGGGGAAAATAAGCATCTAGCTTGGTTGGCGTGATGCTGGCTGGCATTCTTTTTTTTTTTTGCCTCAATTAAAATGCATCCTGCAAGTCTCACCGATAAGACAAAACCTTCATCCTTCCCTCTCCCCCGGCTCCCTTCTAAACCATTCTGAAGAAAAATACAAATTAGCACCCCCTGAGGTTACTGGTTTGTAAAATCTGTTTGGACTGTTAAACAGACGGACAGCATTTGCATCGGGGTTTACAAGGAACAAAGCCAGCAGACCGCCTATAGATGATCTTAGAGGAGAGACACAGCAGAGAGTAGGTGGCTAGCTCTGACTACTCCCAGAGGTCATGGATGATGCCGAGCACAGGCCAGGCCTCTAGGCAAACCCTGGGACACCGACTTCTGGAAAAAGGCAGAGGGACAAGGGGACAAGGGGAGAGTTCACCTGAGGAAATTATGCAGACAGACTGCAACTGTTTTCCTCAGCACTTCTGGCTCCAATCAGCTGGTGCTTAAGACAATGAGCATGGACGGTAATACCTGCTTCCCAACAATCCCTGGGAAGTTCCCGCTGAAAACCCCATGGGCCACGTCCCGTCCTTGAGACAACAGCAGCAGCAACGATGTGGACCCCACCTCTCCCGCTGCTGAACGAGGGCCAGCGGCATCCCCCGGGCCCGTGCTATTGTAACTGACTTCCCGTGACAGCGGATGACATGGACAAGCCCGTGTTACCCGGGCGACACATCCGGAGAAGTCACAGGAGCCTACCCAGTACCACAGAAGTGTGGGAGTGGACCAAAGGAATGTCTTCACTGGTGGCAAATGATGGTGCCTAGAGCTGAAAATGGAGATGCATTAGACAGGAAGAGTGAGTGCAGAGAAGGTAGCCCCAGCTTCCCTTGTCTCTGCGGCTGTGACCCACAGGACACAGAAGACCCGAGGGCCCCGCCCATAGTGAGAAGAACGATCGGCTTTACCGGCCCTTTTCTAAACTGCTTTGGCATCTCATGGTACTTCGGTGACATGACCACGTAATTTCAAATTTTCTGCCAGGCGTGGTGGCACATGCCTTCAATCCCAGCGTGCAGACAGATCTCTGAGTCTGAGGCCAGCCACGTCTATGTAGCAAGTTCCAGGCTAGCAAGGGCTACACGGTGGGAGCCGCCTCAAATAAAAACACAGATTCTGAAAGACTAGATTTTAAATGTTTTTTTCACACACAAGAAATGATAAAAGCGTAAGATGATGATATGCTAATTCAGTGTTTGATTTAACCATTCTACAGTATAAACGCATATCAAAACACCCTACCGTGCCCCATAGACGCACACAATTCTCGTCAACTAGGATAATTTTTTTTAATAAAATACTTGTTCTACTTTTTAATTACATGCATGAGCTTGTGTCCGCATGCACTGTGAATGCAGAGTCAGAAGGGGCCGTCAGATCCTCGGGAGCTGGAGTACCAGGAGCTGTGAGCCGCCTGGGGTGGGTGCTGGGAATCGAACCTGTGACTTGTACAGGAGTATACAAGCTCTGAACCACTGAGCCATCGCTCCAGCCCCAAAATAATCTTTCTATTTTAAATTTTTATCGTATTGGTTATTCATGTGCGTGGCGTGTTTGTGAGTGTGTGCACAGGGAGAGGACCGTTTTCTGGGTCTGGGCCTCCCCTCTGCCGTGGGTTCCAGGGACTGAACTCATCATGCTTTCTGGCATCAAGAGCTTTTACCTGCTGAGCCACTTTGCTGTTCCTAAGGCAGAATTTAACATTATTCATGCAATACAATGGGCTTTGTCCTCCTCCTGTGAGGAAAGACAAACTCCTTCAGTGAGCATGGTGAGATGAGCAGGACAATTAATCAACCTCCGAACACGTGAGCCCCAGGAACATATTCCCCAGACCTTCCGTCCACAAGGGAGCCAAGTCTTAAAGCCTTCTGCCAGCTCAGACGAAGTTAAATACAAATGAATGAGGCTTCCTTACTGTGTAAAGCAGACCTTTCTCTCCAGCACACTCTTCTGTCTATGCTTTGCCAAGGCCTCAAGGGGGATGTACGTGGAGACTTTCTTTCTTTCTTTCTTTTTTATTGTAATTGTGGCAGGGATAAGGAAAAAACACAAAAACCATTTACCCCACCTCCACGCATCTGACACACACCCTTAGTTAATTCAGTCCAGCTCAGCCCCTTTAGCACCATGGCAAGTGCTGCTGTGTACAGAGAGCTTATCCCAAGTCCACACCGTGCCGTGGTTTGGATCTGGGTTCCAATGCTAATCTGAGACGTGGTGATTACGCAGATTTGAGTATTCTAAGCTTCTGGGCATAATTTTACCTCCCTTTTGCTCACACAAGCATCTTAGGGGATATGAAGAACACCGGGAATTTTTCTATGCCCGAAAACAAAAGGTCTAAAGAAATGAAAGTCAACATCCATGGTGATTGTGTCTGAAACGAGCAAATGGCTTCTGTCCTTCTATTTAGCTCGATTTTTAAATTTTCCCTAATAAACATGAATGACTTTAAATTGAATCCTTTTTTAAAATTTCAAAGCCATTTGGGAAATAATTTAAGTGGATGTCTGTGATGTGGCCAGTGCTTATACGTAGCTTCTCCCAGGGCTGGTGCCAGAGTGTGGACTCCTCACTCTGATATCAAATACACAAGAGCACGGAAAAACAGCCATCACAGTAACACTTCAAGGAGACACCTGAGCAAAAAAGAAACGATCTCCCCTGAAACCTGTGGTATCCACATCGAAACTGAAAACGACTGGATGCTGCTCTCGCCTCCGGTGCCAGTGCGACTTCCTCTACGCCCTGCCCAGGGCACAGGCGCTGGCTGGTCCTCCAGAGACCCAGCCGTCTCTGGGGTGTGATGAGTGTGACTGAGAGCACACTGAGGCCCAGGAGAGGAGGTGCTAGCTGAACTAGTCAAAGCCCCTACTGAAAACCTCTCTAAACAGACTTACTGAGTGCTGGTCTTTACCCCTCGACCTTGTTAAATCAACGGCCTAGATGTTCAGATGCATCCACAACCTGGGAGTTTGAGACACAGCATCCGCCCTGCTGTGTCAGAGGTGACCACCACCTCTGGGACATCGCAGAGCGTAAGCAAATTCGCTCTATTGGAACCCTCGGTTTCCTTGTTCAGATATAGACGAACCTCCCCCAGGCTAGGAGCGGGGAACAGGGCTGGGGAAAGAGGAGTGCAGAGAAGAGCCGCTCCTGCCAGCTTCTCCAATGAAGAAAGCAGAGAGCAGAGGGCGTGTCTCCTTCTTGAACCACTGCCTAGAGGCGACCCCGACCGGACCTGGATCTCCCAGGTCTTCTCTACCCTGAACTTTTGCACAAAGGACTGCAGCCTCCTGGTGTCTTACTTCCCTGTCTCTGGAATGCTGTCTGTCAATATGGAACGCTTCCCTCACCGCCTCTCAAACTCAGCGTGAAGGTCCCTCCCTTTCGTGAGGCCCCAAAACACTCAGTCCTAAAGAATGCCTTCCTGGTCCAGCTAAAAGGAGTTGAGGGGCAAGAGCCCTGTCTTATAAAGTTTCCAAACATGGTTGTCCACTGTGCTGGAAAGTTCTAAAATAACAGTAATAAGGACAACAGCTACCGTTACTATCCCAGGGACCTGCCTGGACCTTCTGAGACACGGTCTGGCTGTGTAGCCTTGGCTGGCCTGGACTCATGGTTGCCTTGGTCACACCGACAACCCCTGGCTTCTGGAGTGCCGTGGTCACGGGCATCACCATGCCAGACCTGAGACTGGCAATGCTCCTGTTTCTAATTCCCGGAGAGCTGGGTTTATATGTATGAGCTCCCATCCCGAGTGCATTCTTAAATACAACAATGCTAAACAACACTTCCCCACAGCGTCTCATTATGAAATCACTGCAGAGCATACTACGGTGAAGGCCATTAACACAGGGCAGGGCACAGAACTTCTAGATTTACTAGTTCCTTAACAACTGAGTTAGAGCAACCACAACTGCCAGTCGGCTCTCCAGAGCCGATGTGTCATCTCCCAGTCACCATTTACCTCAGGGACACACAAACGAAGACACCAGAACACCACACAAAGGTGCTTCTTCACAGAGTCCCTGTAATTTGGTGACACACACGGAGGCTACAGTTGACTGAGCTCACTTTATCCTTTCTGTTACCGCACCTTCTGTCAGACTCGGGGGGGCCTCGGGACTTCCCACAAGAGAACACTTCGGAAATATTCACTGAAGCAGTAAAAGCACAAACAAAACAAAAAGGGAATACTCCCTGTGTTTACCCATGCAACTTCTCACGTATGGAACTCCCTACTGCTCAATTGTGTGCGTGTGCGTGTGTCCATGTGTGCGTGTGCGTGTGTGTGTACAGGGTTGTGCCTGCATGCGTGAGTGTGGAGGCAGAAGACAACCTTGGCTAGCTGTCATCCCTCAGGTGCTACCCATCACCTTGTTTTCTGAGGCAGGGCCTCTCACTCGATGGCCTGGAAAACACACTAAGTAGGCTAGACCAGCTGGCCTGAGAGCCCCAGGGTCCCTCCTTGTCTCTGCCCCCCCAGACCTGGGATTATAAGTATATGAGACCATGCCCAGCTGTTTTCTTCTAAATGTGTTATGAGGTTCCAACTTGACTGGCTGGGCCCTCTTCTCCAACAGGAACGCAAACAAGCAACTTCAACACCGCCCTGTCCAACTGGGTAGCCACTAGCCGCGTGGGTGATCAAACATAGAAATGCTTACAAACTGAGTTTCAAAGACTGAGACAAACACTACATAAAGTATCTTTCTAGTATGGTCCATGTGACTGGGGACAAAACCTAGGGCCCTCTGCAAGCTAGGCAAATCCTGTACCACTCAGCTATATCCCCAAGCCCTTTACCTTCTGAGACAGGGTCTCGACCGTTTCTAGGCTTAAATTTGCTCTATAATCCAGGCAAACCTTCAGCTCGAGATCCTTTGGCCTTAGCCTCCCAAGTACAAGCCTGGGCCATAAAAACTAGCTTATTATTGATTTTTAGTACTAGATTATTACTATTTTTTTATTGATTAAAAGCTTAAAAGTATTTTGAATTTACTAATTTAACAAGGAATATTATTAAAATCAATGTCATTGGTTCCTTTCCCTGTTTCTAATATAGCTACCAAAAATACAAATTTATATATGTAAACACAAATATATACACAAACATATGTGCATATATATATATATAAAATATTATGGTCTGGAGGTTTTGCTAGAGGTAGAATGCGAGGCCCTGGGTTTGAGCTCTATGGTTAAAAACTAGTGAAATAAAAACAGGCATCATTATTGATCTATATTAGATGGCCTGTAATTCTGTCGCTTTTTCCCAGGCAGAACACACACACATTTTCCACTCTCCTTGGTACCTAGAGATTGAAATTCTTTTAGGGAAAAGCCAAAGGAAATGTGGAAAGGCTAAGGTGTGGCAAAGGCTAAGTAAGTAAGTAGTCATAAAACACTGCTCGGTCCTTCTTGCTCCTTCTCCACCTATAGATTTGCTGGAGACTGAGACTGGGGAGGAGGGGGCGTGGCCTCCAAGGAGGCCCTGGCAACAAGCAGCCACAAGATGTAAAGTGGGTAGGCCATCATGTGCAAGACCACCCAACGTACACCTGTGGGGTCCAGTCACAAGCAGGAGATAAACTCTGGCAGGGCGAAGTTCCTGCAGGTTGGTTACAGCAGTCAGCCTACCTTGTCTAATTACTTCACTCTGAAAAGATGTCACAACAGGAAGGACTCGCTAGCTGTCGGGGAGTTGTCAGGATACGCCTCAGAGATGAGGCGTCACTGGAATGGCATCTACAGATGGCACTACCCAGCTCCACAGTGTCAGGATCACCAAGAACACTCATTAAGACAGACTGTGGGGCCCCTCTTCTAATCCTCCTCAGGGTGATCCAGCCATGGAGGTCTGTGTAGGAGGGTTGGCCTGCCCAAGGCACCCAGGCTCCCCCCACCCAGACCCTCCTCTGAGTTTCCAACAGCCTACCTCCAAGGCCCCCCAATTCAGTATTGCTGATTCACTGCTGTGGAATGCCATTGAGAATCAGTTCTAATGCGCTCCCCATCAGCTCCTTAAAGGGCCGATGGCCCTTTAAGGCTTAAAGTGTGCTAGAGCAGTTGAAAAGCCAAGTCTGAGTCTTAGACAAGATTCTGTGAAGCCACGGAGAGAATAAAAGGCCCTGAAGAGGAGAAACATAGTACACATCCACAGGCTCTGCGATGCTGGTGAGACTTCGCATGAGGTGATGCCCAGATGTGGAAAGGAGCAGAGGGGATGGGTCAAAGGGCAGGGAGTCGCAGTCTGCTCCTTGTTGACGGTTCATATGAGCACGCCTGTGTGCGTGTGTACATATGCGTGTGCGAGTGTCTGCAGAGGCCAGAGAGGAAGTCAGATCCCTGGGAGCTGTAGTTACAGGCAGTTGTGAGCCGTCCAACGTGAGCAGTCGAACTGAAGTCTGATCTTCTGCAGAGGCGGCAAACACTCAACCACCGTGCGCCCCCCTTCTCCCGAGCCCCTTGCTAGGGGAGGCAGAGCCTCCCCTTCCACTGTGCAGTCATAGCAATCCTAAGGTAAACCTTCCCATGACCTACGATTCCTGGGAACGCGAGTGCGGTACAGCACAGCAAACAAGTACAAGGCTATAGACTTTCCCCCTCACACTGCCGCCCCTTCAGTGTATTTTAGTGCAATGTGCTCCAGCAGACCTGGCAGTGCTGGGCAAAGAGTTTTAGTAAATGTTTCTGCGTCTACAAGTAACACTTTTAGGGTCTGCGTGAGAAAAACATTCCCTTCGAACAGAACCCATTCGTGATCAGTTAGAGAAAAGCAATCTAAGTTGCTTCTTCCCCTCACTGTAACTAGAATTATATAGATAATACAGACTGTCCTTATGTTTAAGAGGTTCTACCACAAAAAGAAAAAATGAAATAAGGGTGCAGTATGTTAAAGTATACCGTGGGGCCAGCAAGATGGCTCGGTGGGTAAAGGTCCTTCCTGCAATCATGACACTGGAGTCCAACCCCTGGAAACCCGTGGTGGAAAGACAGGGAACTGACACCCTCGCGCTGTCTTTTGACTTCCACGTAGGTGAAATGGCTCCCATCACCCGCTCATACACCCACACGCACACAATACATGTCATGTGTTATGGATCCGATAGCAGGGCCTTGTCGTTGGCTTCTAACATCTATTCTGGCCAAGCAGAGATTCTAAAATACAGAAAGCTAAGCAAAACCATGACAGCTGCCACATTTTCATGTTGAAACGTTATTAAAACACACGTGCTCTCACACACATGTGCGCGCACATGCACACACACACATGCACTCACGTGCGCTCGCTCACACATGCGCGCACACACATGCACTCACGTGCGCTCGCTCACACATGCGCGCACACACATGCACTCACGTGCGCTCGCTCACACATGAGCACACACACACACGTGCACTCACAGCTAGAAATGGCAGAAGGTTTAACTGTTTAAGGTTAGATTAAAATGCTAGAGCTCGCTGCAGCTTTCTTGGCTTTCCTATTTTGCAAAGACCAAAAGCTCTGGCATGGTCTCAAATGCAATGTTTGAACTCCAGGAGGACAATCCTACCTTCAGGGAAGGAAAAGGGATGAAAGACGTGTGTGTGGCACACGCCTTTAATCCCAGCACTCAGGAGGCAGAGGCAGGCGGATCTCTGTGAGTTCAAGCCAGCCTGGTCTACAGAGTGAGTTCCGGGACAGCCGGGGCTACACAGAGAAACCTCGTCTCAAAAAGATGCTGCGGGGCTGAAGAGAGAGACTCCCAGCAAAGCTGGCTCTTAAAGAGCAAGAACTGTATTAGTGCTTTAAGATTAAAAACTAAAGCCAATCAATCAGTCATTAAAGACGACATCATCTACATTAGGGGAAATCCTGGACTGAGTGGCCACTGCCAGCGGTGGGCTGGAGGCAGGAACCCCAGCAGGAGCTGGGCCAGCAGCCTGGGAGCCCCAAGCTGATGGTGCTCCCATCTCAGCTTGTTCTGAGCACTTATCCTGCAGCACCAGATTTTCTGATCGTGAGTTCAAGGCAGTTTCACTCTTCTGGGGACAGCTGGTCTTATCTGGAGGTACTGTTTGGTTGTCATGATTTATGGGAAGGGAGACTGACATCAAATGAGCGAAGGCCAGAGATGCTGCCAGAGCCCACAGTGCACAGGCTCCCGGACCAAATGATCAACCCGCAGAGACTGCCAAGTCCTGCCAAGTCCTATAAAGGGAACGGCTTTCCACACGGGTGAGTCTTGTCACAAAGAAGATGCAGGCATACAGGTCCGCATTTTCATCCCGTAATCCTACTTCTGTATAGCCCTGCTGTTTATACATAACCATAAGCCACACTACAGAGTCACCCTAATTACATATGGCCGTATAGGAGAATATAAACATGTTTACGGACATATATTTATGATTACATCCCTAATCAAGAGCAATTAATTCACTGTCTTAATTTTTCTTTTAATGTCCATAAAAATTTGTATTGCATTTATCTGTATGTGTACACACACATACGTGTGCCACAGTGAACATCTGGAGCCGAAAGACAGCTTGCAGGGGTCGGTTCCCTCCTTCCACCGTGTGGGTTCCAGGGTTCAAACTCAGGCTCGGAAGCAAGCACCCTAACCACTGAGCTACCTCACTGGCCCTGGTTTTTCTTTTAAATCTATACATGAAGTGGTATATTCTCTTTCCTTTCTACATGTTTTGGGTTTTTAGTTTAGTTTAGTTTTGTATGTGTGAGAGAGAGACAGAGACAGACAGGAATATGCTTAGCAAAGATCTAGGCCCCATAATACAGCAGCTGTGTTTTTACTGGGCTGCGGTGTGCGCTCAGTGAGCATGCGCCACAAACGCATGAGGACCTGAGATCAGATCCCCACAGTCCACACAAAAAGCCAGGTGTCCAGTGCACTGCCTGGGGGGCGTGGGGGGAGAAGCAGAACGCACTTCACACTTGCTGTGGAGGGCTATTTCAGCTGTGTCAACGTGAGCCTTTCCAGTAATGGCCACACATGAGTTAGGATAGGACACAGACCCTCAGATGCAGAAGGGACGGCCACACGCGTGAGTTAGGACACGGACCCTCAGATGCAGAAGGGACGGCCACACGTGTGAGTTAGGACACGGACCCTGAGATGCAGAAGGGACGGCCACACGCGTGAGTTAGGACACGGACCCTGAGACGCAGAAGGGACGGCCACACGCGTGAGTTAGGACACGGACCCTGAGACGCAGAAGGGACGGCCACACACGTGAGTTAGGACACGGACCCTGAGATGCAGAAGGGACAGCCACACGAGTGAGTTAGGACACAGATCCTGAGATGCAGAAGGCCACATCCAAATGAGAGGGGACGATATCACTAAAGAGGAGGAGCTGGCCAAGGACAGAGCCCTTGGTAACAGACACACACACACACACACACACACACACACACGCACACACACACATACACTCGCTCACAGGTACACACAAGCACATGCACATGTACGCACACACACACACTCACAGGCACAAGCATGTGCGCGCACACACATACACAAGCACATGCATGCACGCGCGCACACATACGCACGCACACACACACGCACGCACACATACACTCGCTCACAGGTACACACAAGCACATGCACATGTACGCACACACACACACAGTCTCACAGGCACACACATGTGCACGCACACACATACACAAGCACATGCACACAGGTGCGCGCGCACACACACACACACACACGCATTCCTTCTCACACCGTAGCCAACCACAGTGTAAAACTGACACAGTGACCAGCTCCCATCTCCTCTTCCAGATCCTCAGTACATCCAGGGTGAACACCTGCTTCCCACTCATCGATGGTTATCCGAGCCTTTGACAGCCATCGCGTAGCTAGCTAACTCTCCACACGCCAGGCTTCCTTGCACTGCCCAGGTACTTCAATAAGCAATTTCAAATCAAAGAACTCTTCTGACGGGAGATTTTATAATCCATTGTCTCTCGTCTTTCAGAAATTCTCTGTCAGTGTCGCAGACAGCACAGCTCTCTTCGGGGGAACGAGGGGCGGTCCACAGGCAGGCCTTCTGAAACCGTGTGTGTGTGCGTGTGTGTCTGTGTGTGTGAGATGACACATCTCTCATCTCTGCGGACTCCAAATGCTGGGTGCTCAGAAACACTCCTCGTGCCCCTGACTTCGTGCGTATTTTTTATAAAAATAACAACAGAATAAATAAAAAACACGCTTCCATGTGGGAATAACAAAAGGACAGTTTAGAAGCATGCTGTTAGAGAGGGTTTTGCTCTTCCTGAGGGTGGTGCTAGCCTCGCCCTGACCTGTACCGACAAATGTGCATGCACTGTGTCTCCTGACTGAGGCTGAGGCGCTGCAACCCTGTGAGCGCCACTGAGACGGTGGGAAAAGCGATGGCAGAGCTGCAGTCAGTGGGCCTCAGGCGGGGTGACAACAGCTTGTGTGGGCCCTTGGTAGACAGGAGATGGCGCGACCGGCAGCTGCAGTCAGGGAAAAGTCTTTGAAAATGGTGCGGCAGAGCCTGGGCAACGCACGCCTGTGTGTGTGCGGATTTCCGCTAAAGGAAACGGAAGCCCCTGAGGGTAGGAGCCACCCTCGTGCTGGTTCAGACGGTGCCTACCCTCTGGGTATCGATCCAGGCTGGTAGCTTGTCTAGGCAGGCAGGCTAACGAATAGAACGTGTGTTGCAGCTGTGTAATGAGCCCTGGAGGCCCTCTGTAACCTCCAGTGCACTGATGCTCCTGGTTTCCATCCCCGCGATGTGAGGAACCCCAGGCCAAGCTGCCAAAACCCCAGAGACTTGGTAAGCTCCACCAAAAACAACAACCGTGGGAACAGGGCCTGTGGTCCTGGGTGGCACCTCTTCTTTCGAGGCTTCCCCTCCACTCCCCCCACCTGAGCTCCCAAAAGTGAACTCAGAGCTACCGGTGACTCAGACCAAACCAGAGGCATGCAGATGCTTCTAGACTGTCCATCGCACTCGGCTTCCCAGGGTAGGTAAGACGGTCCATCGCGTAGACAGAGCCATCTTCACAATGACACACCACTGTGGGTGACCAGCGTTAGTTCACAATGCCAAAGGCATTCGCTGTAAACAAAGCCATCATATCCTGGGGAAGGAGAGAGGAAGCAACCTCAGAGTCCTGGCTTTGCAATGGAAACTGCCTGGCCACAGACAACAGGATGAGCAGGAGGTAAAGACATGGTCAGCTCCCTCCATCCCTCCCATAATAAAATGACTCCACTCAAAGACACACAGACGTAGAGAGCTGAGGCACTGCTTTAGAAACGAGTCTTACCAATACAGATTCCTGGAGTTCCTTCAACACTCTTTTCAACTACAATCTGTTCTTCCCACGTTCAGTGGGTGGGTGGGTAGGGCCCAGAACCTGAGTCACTGGATACTTATGAACACAAACACACAGGCATGTGCATACAGTACACACACACTAAACACACACACTACACACACACTACACACACACTACACGCACACACATGCACACACTACACACTGACACACACGTACACTATGCACACAGACATTACACACACATATACATGCACACACATACACACTACACACACACACACAGAGAAGGGTGTGGGGAGAAAGGAGGTGACCAAGAAGGAGGTACCCAAATATATCTTTTTAAAAAAGGAAAATGAAAATAGTTTTAAGTTGCTTTCAAAGTAAATTCACAGCGGAACGTGAGAGTGAGGGCACCTGACCTCTCTGCTTCTCCCCGCCACCTGTGGGAGCCAGGCCCTGCGTGCCTGGGGTTGCACGGCAGGCAGCACAAACTGCCCTAAAACTTACCTTCTCTATTTCTTCTTCTTTCTAATGTTTACTTAGCAGAATGAGGGTGGTTAAAATTTACACAAACAAATAAGGTTTTAAATGTCTGTGGTAGCTAGAGGTTATTTTCAAAACCAAGACCGTTCCTGCAGACTTTGCCTTTGGATGGGGTCCAGCCTCTTTTAGATAAACACACATCTGCTCATGCGATCAGAGTTTCCACAGTTTTACAATGCTGGTCACAAGAGAGGCTGATTTGGACAGCAGCCTGCATCCTTCTGAAGCACAACAGCCCAGCCCAAGAGGCAGCTGACCTCTCGGGCTGGAAAGTGAAAGTGGAATCCAGGCCCAAGCACTCCCCCCATCAGGTTCCCAGGCACCGCCAGCATACCCTTGTCTGTTATTGAACAATGCATTTGTGAAATCCCACCGTACTAGAAATAACAAACACAGGGCTGGAGAGAGAGCTCAGCAGTTGCTGCTCTTCCAGGAGACCTGGGTTTGGATCCCAGTACCTACATCACAACCATCAGCACCTCCAGTCCAAGGGATCCAACATCGCTTTCCCGCCTCCATGGGATCCAACACCTTCCTATAGCCTGCATGGGTGTCAGGCATGGACATGGTACATACACATACATGTAGGCAAGATACCAAATACATATAAAATAAAAATCAAAAAAAAAAATCAACGGTGTCTATTTACCAGGGAAGGGCTCTGCCTGCCTTTAATACACCGTCTCTGTGGACCCCCAAATCTAATCTGTAAACATGATGGTCTGGTCTGACCCAGGGCTCTAAGAGAGAGCATATACAGAAGACAGTTCTGCCCAGCAACTCTCCTGATGCTTTGTGTGTTAAGCACAAAGCCCGTGCTTAACAGATCCAGCAGGATCCGAATGTGAAAGTGGCATCTTTCTGTCCTCTCTTAGAAGGCCCTGGATTTTAGACGCAACAATGCACCTTACAGGTATTTCCAATCACAGGAACACCAGCCAGAGCTTCCCAAGTCAAGGTCCCAGATTCCAACACCCACTCTCCCGCAAGCGTGGTAGAAAAGAGGCTTACAAGAGGCAGAACACCCCCAGAGAAGAGCATTCACCAAAAACCTATGACCCGAGGATGCGGTGGAAGTCATGAAGCCAGCAGCACAGCTGTCTGGACAACGCAGCAAAGCTGAGCTGGATGCTGCACCGTCTCACACCTTTGGTCTCTACTGTTGCATTGTTAGGGGACTTTTTACATTATGATTCATTTATGTCTTAACCTTGGAAGATGACTTCTGAGTCTCTTTAAGAAAGTCTTAGCGGAGCGGTGGTGGTGCACACCTTTAATCTCAGCGCTTGTGAGGCAGAGGCAGGCAGACCTCTGTGAGTATGAGGTCATCCTGGTCTACACAGTGAGTTCCAGGACAGCCAGAGTTACAACGGAGAAATCCTGTCTCAAAAACCCAAAAAATAAATTAAAGAAAGAAAGAAGGTCCTAATTATTACAGCCCATTCTGCCTTCAGAGAATTAACCTTATCTGATCTTACCCAGGAATCTTCCTTACGCCTTGGAAATTGCAATAAGCACAAAAACCTAGGAATTTCTTTATGAGGCTATGGCTCCAGGATCTTCTTGGTGCTTCTATCCCTGAACAAACTCAGAAGCAGGCAGTCAGGGTAATGTAAACTTGAGAGACGCTGATAAGCTCCAGCCAGGAGAAGTGGTGGCAGATCAGAGGCCTCCTACATATGCTCAGAGCTGCCTGGATATGTAGCTTATGATATGGAGGGGTCATAGAAGACATGTCCCCAGAGAAAAAGAAACTTAGTAACTCAACCAGATTAGCTGAAACAGCCTTTACCATACATAGCCGTATGGTAAAAGAAAAACGAATTAGGCATAAGGGTTTGCTATTTTACAAAGACTGGCCTACACCAGGTTACAGCGAGGTCACTTAAGTAGGAAACAAAAGGAATTCTCCTATACAGATTTTCATAGAGATCACAAAAGCAAGTCAGCTTCGGAGGCTAAAGACCTGAGAAAGCGTTCAGGGTTATACTTTAAACCACCAAAGCTTGATGATACAAGGCTCGGGGACTCACCTAAACTGGCGCAGATATTTACAAAATGGCATGATCTGCATCCCCTTGGAAACCATGAGTCTGTTTTTGTTTCATGGAATCTGCATAAAAATTTAAAAAAGCACCCTGATTGCTAGTCAGCCAGAGCTGCCAGATCCTCCCAGCCTCCGGCTCTGACTCAGTCTCTGTCTGCCCACTCCTGTCTCCTCTCTGGACCCTGTCGGCTGCTGGAGCTGGCCCCTGACCCTTCCCCAGGTCAATACTGAAAATATGCTCTAGAAAACTAAAGGGGAACTATTTTGAAAAGCAAATAGGAAACTGGGGGGACGGAGGGGTGAGCATCTCCTGACATCAAGACAAGGAAAGAAAGAAAGAAATTTTAAAAAACTTCTAAAATGCAAATGCCCTTCACAGATATCAGAGACTTGGCTATTTATGTAGCAGTGTGACTCTTAAAATCAGATAAGAGCCTAGCATCCAGCTGAGATCATTCACACAGTGAAGCTGTTAAGTCTGACAGTGAATAAAAGGGAATGAGGGGGTTGGGGGCTCTGAGCACCTGTGGGTGGGGGGCTCTGAGCACCTGTGGGTGGGGGCCTCTGAGCACCTGTGGGTGGGGCCTCTGAGCACCTGTGGGTGGGGGCCTCTGAGCACCTGTGGGTGGGGGCCTCTGAGCACCTGTGGGTGGGGCCTCTGAGCACCTGTGGGTGGGGACTCTGAGCACCTGTCGGGAGGGACTCTGAGCACCTGTGGGTGGGGCCTCTGAGCACCTGTGGGTGGGGGCCTCTGAGCACCTGTGGGTGGGGCCTCTGAGCACCTGTGGGTGGGGACTCTGAGCACCTGTAGGGAGGGACTCTGAGCACCTGTGGGTGGGGACTCTGAGCACCTGTAGGGAGGGGGACTCTGAGCACCTGTGGGTGGGGGGCTATGAGCACCTGTGGGTGGGGGGACTCTGCACCTGTGGTGGGGCTCTGAGCACCTGTGGCTGGGGGGACTCTGTGCACCTGTGGGGGGCCTCTGGGCACCTGTGGGTGGGGGGACTCTGAGCACCTGTGGGTGGAGGGACTCTGTGCACCTGTGGGTGGGGGACTCTGAGCACCTGTAGGGAGGGCCTCTGAGCACCTGTGGGTGGGGCCTCTGAGCACCTGTGGGTGGGGGCCTCTGAGCACCTGTCGGGAGGGCCTCTGAGCACCTGTAGGGAGGGCCTCTGAGCACCTGTAGGGAGGGACTCTGAGCACCTGTGGGTGGGGCCTCTGAGCACCTGTGGGTGGGGGCCTCTGAGCACCTGTAGGGAGGGCCTCTGAGCACCTGTGGGTGGGGGCCTCTGAGCACCTGTGGGTGGGGGCCTCTGAGCACCTGTGGGTGGGGGGACTCTGAGCACCTGTGGGTGGGGGGACTCCTGAGCACCTGTGGGTGGGGGGACTCTGAGCATCTGTGGGTGGGGGGACTCTGAGCACCTGTGGGTGGGGGGACTCTGAGCACCTGTGGGTGGGGGGACTCTGAGCATCTGTGGGTGGGGGGACTCTGAGCATCTGTGGGTGGGGGGACTCTGTGCACCTGTGGGTGGGGACTCTGAGCACCTGTGGGTGGGGGACTCTGAGCACCTGTAGGTGGGGGCCTCTGAGCACCTGTGGGTGGGGGGGGGCTATGAGCACCTGTGGGTAGGGGCACTCTGTGCACCTGTGGGGGGCCTCTGGGCACCTGTGGGTGGGGGGACTCTGAGCACCTGTGGGCAGGGGGACTCTGAGCATCTGTGGGTGGGGGGACTCTGAGCACCTGTGGGTGGGGGCCTCTGAGCACCTGTAGGGAGGGCCTCTGAGCACCTGTAGGGAGGGACTCTGAGCACCTGTGGGTGGGGACTCTGAGCACCTGTGGGTGGGGGACTCTGAGCACCTGTGGGGTGGGGGACTCTGAGCACCTGTGGGTGGGGGCCTCTGAGCACCTGTGGGTGGGGGCCTCTGAGCACCTGTGGGTGGGGGGGGCTATGAGCACCTGTGGGTAGGGGGACTCTGTGCACCTGTGGGGGGCCTCTGGGCACCTGTGGGTGGGGGGACTCTGAGCACCTGTGGGTAGGGGGACTCTGAGCATCTGTGGGTGGGGGCCTCTGAGCACCTGTAGGTGGGGGGACTCTGTGCACCTGTGGGGAGGCTCTAAGCACCTGTGGGTGGGTGGTGGCCGCCCAGAGGATGGGGCACAGACATGGGGGACTTTAGATGCAAGGGTATAGAAGTCGGGAGAAAGCCAAGGGGTCTCCAAGCATCGCCCCAAGTGGCTTCCTGTCCTTGGCAGTGTAGCTAAGAGCTCCCTGCAAGGAAAGGCTCTCCAAAGGCACAGACAGCCCAAACAGGCCAGATTCTCTGCACTCGCTCTTCACTGATACAGAACGCATTCCCCAAGTGTCTCTAGGTCCTGCCTCGCCCTCACTGACCGGAATAAAACCACTAAAATTGGGCTAAGAAATTGTTTGGTCTAGGTGAGGCATTTAGGTAAACAGCCTTTAACAACTCAAACTCTGGAGCCCTTGTTCCTGCTACAGGCTCTCCTCATGCCGCAGCCTTGGCGCTGGGGTCCTCAGCCCCTCCTGAGCCCCCTGGGTCCTCTCCTCTGGGCTTTCTGTGTGTTAGGAAACAGCAGTAGAGACTGTCTTGGGAGAAGCAGAGGAAGGAGCATCCTGGTGCCAAGGACCTCATGAGACACCACACTAAGAGAACTTGAGTTAACCTGACTCGTTGAACAAGATGGCCACCAGCCAGGGCTAAGCAGAGAGGGCCAACGCCATACATGACAAGCATGGAGGCCTCAGAGGGAGAGTGCCTGGGATGCCCCAGACACCTGCTGCCAGGCAGGAGAGAGCAGAGGGAGCTTCTAAACTTCCCTGGAGCCCCTCCCAGAGTCCTGTGCTTTACCTAGTATTCATTCTTTTCTTCTTATGCAGGACTCCAACTTAGAAGGATGAGGGAGCCCAACAAAAGCTGGATCTGTCTTTGCACCCACACTACCTCAATCACAAGTGTGAGCACTCCTGACCGTAGACAGCCGACAGAGGGCCTGGCACTGCCCCATCCACAGTACCGTGCAGCAGGCAAGGAAACTGACCAAAACATACCCTGACCTTTGAGGGGAGCCTCAGGTTTTTATCCTAGGCAGGCCCAGTCCACACCTGATGGTGACCCCAGTCTGATGCGACAGAAGGGACCAGCCCCCATCCAGGGCTGTGCAGGCTTTGGGCTGGAAGGTGGACTATTCGGTCCACAAGGCTGCTCTGCTCATCCTGATCCCAAATTCTGAATTTCCCAGCATTCCCCAAGTAAGACAAGAACAGGCGCTCCACTTTACCTACAGCCTCCTCCACACTTGCACCCCAGCATTCTGGGCCTTCGTGTTTACCCCTCAAAGCTCGGCTTAGGTGGTACTGCTCATCCCTTTCAGCACTCCTGGTCAGCAGGTACACAGACCTTCGATCTTGTGTGGAATTTGGCAAATGCTTTTTCTTGAGTTCATGTCTGTTTACCCCGACAGACAGGACTGCCCTGTTCGGCTTTTGTCGGGTTCGTTCATTTCTGAATGCTTTCCCGCACGCCTGGGCTTAGCTTTTACATGCTGTCTTCACACCCTGGGCTTTCCCGCATGCCTGGGCTTAGCTTTTACATGTCTTCACACCCTGGGCCTTCTCACTATCTGAGGGCCCTGGGTGACTCTGCCCTTCCCTGTCGTAACAGCAAGGCAGTCACAGTGTGCAGTCCATGCTGTGTCGCAAGGATTAACAAGGTAGACAGAGGCCTCAAACAGGGTGGCAAGTAATAACACTCAATAAATGCGAGCTTTTTTGGGGGGAGGAGTTATTCACCAGCTATTCCTGTCTACAGGACAAAGCCTTTCAGAGGGCCGAGGGGACTCCTGAAGTCTGTGGTGCCCAGAAGTGCACTGCACACATGCGTGTTTTGCTAAATGCTTAACGAATCCTAAAGACAGCTCTTCCTGCCGCGTGCTTAGTTCACAGTCATCAGATTGGCACATGTGAAGCAGGCTGCCCTGCACCGCTCTGACCTTTCCTGACTGCTACTCTAAGCCCTTCCCAGGGCCTGGGCTCTTTCTGAATCCTCTACCAGGCTTCATTGGCTCCTGTGGCTTCCCTGCAAGATACCATTCATCTCTCTCTGCTGGGATCCACACCACAGCACTGCTCTCAGGACGTCTGCAACTGAAACGGACCTTTACTTACATACACACATATACACACATGCGCAGTCACCCATGCACACACATGCATGTGTGCACACACATATGCAACAAACACACACGCACACATGCACACACATGCACATGTGCACACACATGCACACAAACACACACGCACACATGCACACACATGCACGTGTGCACACACATATGCACACAAACACACATGAACACACACATGCACACACAAGCGTGCACATTCACACACATACAAACATGTACACAAACGTGCACACACACGCACACACAGAGGACAGCACCCTGGAGGTAATCTGAGGCAGAACCCTTTCTCCTCTTTCCTCTCTAGTTTACCTGCCCAGTCTCTGTGGGATTTCCTGAAATCTGGGTTTGTCCTCTCCATCTCTAACACCACTTTAATTCAGGCCACCCTGGCCTGCCATTTTGTTAGAATGATCTCATTAGTGAATCTCCCTTAATCCACCAGCTGATGTGCAAGCTGAGTGATCTTTTAAAATCAGGAACTGACCGTGCCTTTCCTTGTTTAGGCCTGTAATCCCAGCATTCGGGAGAACCAGGCCTGGGCTACGGAGCCGCACCCTATCTAACAACAGTAATCTTCAGAATACGGCTCTGCAACACATGCTCAGGGCTCCACTGTTGGGCACAGCACTAGCCATGGCGTGGTTCCCTCTCTTGAAGTCTGGCAGAGTTTGCACCAATGAATATGCCTCCGTGCCTTCCTTGCTGAACTCCACAGCAACACCCTACTACAACTGAAAAGGGCGAGCAGGGCATGGGGAGGGAAAGGAAGGCAAGGGAAGAAAGCCTCCACTGGCAGCTAGCTCTAAACTGTCTCTGCCTGTAGGTTACAAGTCATAGAAATTCCTAAGCTGTCTGCCACTGGCTAGAAAACATGTTGCTTAGGTTACTGATTGTTAATTGTTATTTGAAAAACGGCTGAAGGTATCCTCTTCTTCGCCATTTTATTACGAGGCTGACAACAGAAGCAGTACAGACACGTATACAAGCACGCTCATGCACACCACCACAGGAAAGAGTCTAACCCACACAAGCAGTTTAAGACTAGAAAAGGACATTATGTATCCTCAGAACGCACAGGAGTTACGGAAGACAGCAGCGTCTACCCCGCGGATACAAAGCCCACCCGCCCCGCTCACCTACCCCACCCCGCTCACCTACCCCACCCCGCTCACCTACCCCCACCCCACTCACCTACCCCCTACCCCACTCACCTACCCCCACCCCACTCACCTACCCCCACCCCACTCACCTACCCCCACCCCACTCACCTACCCCCACCCCACTCACCTACCCCCCACCCCACTCACCTACCCCCACCCCGCTCACCTACCCCCACCCCGCTCACCTACCCCCTACCCCGCTCACCTACCCCCACCCCACTCACCTACCCCCACCCCACAGATGTCCACCCCCCCACCCCCGCTTTGGACAAACCTCAGACACCTTTGTTCTTAGCGGCTGAGGTGTCTTCGTTAGTAAAGACAGGAAAGGGGAGACACAAACCAAGGTTGTTGGAAGATGCAGCTGCTGGAAAGGAATTTGTCTTTCATCAGAATGAACTAGAAAATCCACAGACAGACCAGTGCGATCTGCTTTGTGAACGGGCTATTTCCTGTGAAAGAAGTCACCAGTGCACTCGACAGTTAGCCCTTAGCTCCTGCATCTCGGCCAGTACGAGCTTCTCCGGACCACGTAGGTGTCAAATGTCTGTCTACAGACTCTAAAAAAAATTACTCAGCTCAGCAACTTACGCAGCACAACCTGTTTATTCTGGTATTCCTTCAAGGTTCATTTATTTCATGAGTGAGTGCGCACGAGAGTGAGGGTGGGTACGGAGTGGGCTCCCAGCCAGAGCGGGGACGGGACCCCGACTAACGCGTATGCGTAAGTGTACTTGAAGCCCGCTGAGACAGAGACCAGCAAGTTCCGTGAGGGCCAGACTGCAAATATTCTTAATCACCTAGTAGACGTTACGGGTCTGTCATAGTGACACAACTCTGCCTCTGCCGAAGTGCCACAGTTAGTTACGTAAATTAGCGACAGTCAGAGCGGCTCAGCCAACCAAATGGGAGGCCAGATTGCCCCCACACGCTATCACTTGCTGATAACCGGCTCCCTAGAGCCGGAAAAGAGGAAACCAGACAAAGGACACAGGGGCCCAATGGTGCTGGTGAATATCCCAGCTCTGACACAAGGATCCTACACGGAAAGGCTGCCGAGGAGAAGGCGCTGTGCTTATCTGTATGCGCAACTGTAGTGACAAGCACCGAAGGAATCAGA
The DNA here is from genome assembly GCA_026225945.1 of Cricetomys ansorgei. Lineage (NCBI taxonomy): Eukaryota > Metazoa > Chordata > Mammalia > Rodentia > Nesomyidae > Cricetomys > Cricetomys ansorgei. The sequence goes on from JAMJFZ010000770.1 coordinate 94,134, forward strand.
CCAGGCTGGCGAGACATGTGAGGGGCGGCCCCACGCCTGACCACACAGGGTGGGAGAGGAGGGCCGACCCTGCACACTGTCCTCAGACCTCGGCAAGTGTGAGCGTGTATGTGAGAGCAGGCGCGTGCGCGCGCGCACACAAAAACAAATGCAATGATTTTTTTAAATAAATTAATATCGAAAGACAAATAACCAAATGGAGAATATGTGAAATGAATCTAAGAAGATTTAGAGTTTCAGTGGTGTATCTGCTATCTCTCCAAAACGTTTACCATAATCATATATTAAGCCCTAAAAGTCACTGTTGCTGGGAATAGAATTCCAATCATTCACCAATAATAAAGTGCTATGGCCAGGCAGTGGTGGCACACACCTTTAATCCCAGCTCTCGGGAGGCAGAGGCAGGTGGGTCTCTTAGTTTGAGGCCAGCCTGGTCTACAGAGTGAGTTCCAGGACAGCCAGAGCTACGACAGAGAAACCCTGTCTTGATTGATAGATAGATAGATAGATAGATAGACAGACAGACAGATAGATAAATGCACATATTAAAGGCTTTAAAATAAATTCCCTCTGGGTCTAGAGAGAAGGCGCAGAGGTGACGAACACTTGCTGCTCTTCCAGAGGACCCAGGTTATGTCCCCAGCACCCACATGGCAGCTCACAAGCATCTTGAAGTCCAATCCCTGAGGATCCAGCACCCTCTGCTGGCCACAATAGGCAGTACATGAATGTGGTACATGTAAATACATGAAGATATGATATGCATACACATAAAATAATAACAAACTTTAAAAATTACTTCTGCTAGGAGCACGCTGGAGGCAGAGGCATGGGGATCATAAGCATGAGGCTAGCCTGGGCCACATAGTGAGAATTTGTCTTAAAAAATAATAATAAAGTGAGAAAAAGTCCTTCTTGCCTTAATAATCGACTCTTATGAGTTGGCCTACAAAAATTAACTGTAGCCCCAGAGTACTTTACTGTGAATCTCAAGTGATACTCTAAACGCATGCCAACAGGAGCATCGATAAGCTTATGTATGTAACAATGGACACGCTATACATATTGAGTTGTGTTTTAAGAGATGTTATGAACATAAGAATTTACTCCCAACAAACAGAAGTGAAAAGGCACAAGAGACCTAACCCACTTTTAATATTTGCACAGGCAGAGAAAGACCATTAGAAAACAATGCACCACACAGTGAGCCGTGATGGCTTCTGGCCTGCGAGGTTATGAGTGGTTTTTGGTTTTCCTCTTTCTTCTCTTTAACGTCTGAATTGCCACAATAATTACATAGTCTCAGTATAAAAACAACAAATGTTACTTGAAAAAGCAAGAAAGCCAGAGCTCCTGAGGCCAAGGGCAACGCGGACTGACCACCCTGTAGAGACGGCAAGGGTGGGGTAAAGCGTTAGCAGCTGGCCCCGTCTGTTAATACTCAGCGTTCAGTGCTTCCACTGCTCATTCCCTCTGGATGTCCACGAAACCGCTACCCTAACCCTAGAAGGGCGAAGACCTCCCAGAACATTCCATCCGCTCACTGGAACATGTCGGAATCCTCCCAGGAGTCGGAGAATGTTCCCAAAGGCAGAAGCAGAAGTGATGCTCAGTTGAGCTCCAGCAAGACAACATTTCCTAAGTGGGCGGAAACCCAGTTTCTATACTCTGTTTAAAAGAGAACCATCAACCATTCAGGGGCAACAGTGAAGGCTATCCACTCAGTGTCACAAAGGGAGAACACAAACTCATTTCCCTTGGAAATCAGAAGACAACTTTCAGGAGTCAGTTATCAACTTCCACTGTGTGGGTCCCGGGGACAGAACTCAGGTCTTCAGGCTTGGTGGCAAGCTCCTTCACCTGCTGAGCTGTCTCGCCAGCCCTTGTCGGGAATTTTTTAAATTCCTTATTCCTACAGAACAATCTCCCTGACTTAAGTGTTCCAGGTCTAGACATCCACAGAAGCAACCTGACGAGCAGTTAAAACACATGTGCAAGGGTTAGGCATAAGAAGAAGCACCATCAGGAAAAGATGTCAATGCACCTGCTGACACGGGAGGGTATCTGCGATGTTGCAATACAACAAGTCTGTGGGTATCCGCTCATCTGGATAGACACAAAAACAGCACAGGCTGCGTGAGAGTTCAACTCCTGATGATTCTGGAGGTCGGGATGTCTGTGGTCAGGGGACAGAGAAAGCCAAGATCCGGGAGAGCTGAGTGTGTGTGTGTGTGTACGAGGCGGGGGGGGGGGGGGGGGGACCTAATCACCCAATCAACGACACCCAAGCCAGAACATCCCTGCTCTCTTCGCAGGACCAGGCTGCTGAGATGAGGGCCCTACTCTCATGATGCCATTTATCTCTAATCACCTCCCAGAGACCCTCCCTCCATATATAGTCACTGAGGCAGTGCGTATGAATCTGCTGGTGGGAAAAGACACACTCCAGACCCTGTCAACCCCAACGTATTTTATGAGCATATATATGACCCATATACATGGATGATATTCTGAAACGCTTTGCCTCAAGATACGTAAACCAACCACTTTCTCTGTACAGAGGACATAAGGCTGCCTGATGTCCACAGCTAGTGTTCACTGCCTGTTTATAGTTTGGTATATATTAAAACAAACTCCACTGTGAAGTAAAGCAGTGAATGCTGACGCCTTGGAGACAGGTCCCCTTCTCCTCTGCAGTGGGTCCCGTGGGCTGCACTCCGAAGAAGCAGCAACTACAGAGCAGGGCACCCTTGGTTATGACGCAGGAGAGGAATGAAAGCTGCCTGCTCCTTCAAATCAACAGCCTAGCTCACTGCTGCAATCCAGACAGAGACCGGAATTCACTGAGCATCACGAGGAAGGGCGCTGCGGGAACACAAACTACCCACAGCCATGGTCTTGCCACCAGTGCAACCTGGAACCAGAGATGCTGGGGTGTTGGTTGGTGTCCCAAAGAAGAGAGCAACAGGCTCTGATGCCTGCCCAGAACAGAACCCGGCCTTTACTGTCGCCAAATGCTTCAGGCTTATGAGCCCAGCGCCATTTTGCATTAACAACTTGCTTGCCCCTGCTCCATGCACCCCAAACACAAAGACGTTCACAGACACAGGTGGACAAGACCTGGGGCTCCCAGTGGCCAAGGACAAAGGTGTCTTCAATTCTGTCTCTTTGCACAGTGTCAATAAATAGCTGTTAAATCAGTATACAAGTCAAAAGTCCTTCATAGCTGATGTCTGTGTAATTAGGAAGGACCATTTAGTCTGTAACACTAACTCTGTGCTCAGAGAAAAATCCAGATTCTAATAAAGACCAACATAGCAGTAGAATCAAGAAAAGCTTCACTTTTAAGGTAGTAAGGCGAAAGTGAATGAATTTCAAGTGACAATGGGTGATAGTAAGCGTTGCATTATCTGAGTATGCCATAGGAGAAAATTCAAGAGCCTGGCTCAGTCAACAAAGCGCCTTCAAGGCGGACCGGAGTCCAGTCCCCAGAAGTCACATAAAAATGGCAGATGCACTACAATTAGCACTGAGGAGGTGGGCATCGGGCCCACTGGTCACTGTACTTATTGGGGATCACTAGGTCAAATGAGATGTGCAGTATCCCTGAGAATGACACCACGGCTCTCCTCCGCCCTTCACATGTGCACCAAGGACACGCAGGAGCATTCACACGCCAGTTTTCCTCCCTTTGCGCCCTGCGCAGTTTGCCTCTGTATTGCTCCCTGCTCCCCTGCAGCAATCAGGGTTCCACTGACCAACCTCTTCCTCTTCAGCTATAATCCCCAGAACAGAATATACCACAGAGCAACAACAGGTTTTCAGTTCTTCCACAATTACAGAAAGGCTGTAAACCATGGCAGGGTGGGACTCTAGCAGACAAAGGGAGTGGGTTCACAGCGTTGTTTCTGTTTAACCTTCCCCTCCTGTGGGAGGCTTAGACTGGCTGGCTCCCTGGTCAGACAGGACCTCTGCAGCTCTCACATCAGCCTAAGGGCAGCCAGGGGGTGAGTGGCCCGGGCTCCTCAGGTGCAGCACTAACACGCAATCAAGACAAACTCCCCAGTGCTCGAATCAGCAGTCAGCGTGGGTGAGTTAAATGGGGAAAGGCTGGGGAGATGTCCCAGTTGGGAGCAGAGGAACTGAGCTTCATGCCCATGTTAAGTACACGCACACACAAACACACACACACACATACATACACACACACACACATACATACACACACACACAAACACGCACAGACACACACACACATACATACACACACACACATACACACACATAGACACACACACACATACACACACACACACAAACATACACGCACATAGACACACACACATACACACATACACATGCACACACACACATATATACACACACATACACATGCACACAAATACACATACATTGTGTGTATACACACACACACACACACACACACACACACAAGTGGCATGCACTTGTAGTCCCAGTGCAGGGAGGAGGAGACAGGCACACCCCTGAGACTTACCAGCCAGCCAGCCTTGCCTGCTCTGCAAATCCCAGGCTGGTGTAAGACCTGGTCTCGAAAAACAAAGTACAAAGTAGATGGAGCCCAAGGGACGCACACACTCCAGGACTGTTTCTGTGGTCTCCACATGCTGGTCACCACACACATATACAGGCACTTCAGCACACACATGTGCAGCCACACACATGAACATACACACATATTTAAGTGTGGCGTATCTAAAATTCAGTCGCTCCACACTTACCAGACTAGTTCATTTTCCAGGGCCCCACTAGCTATGGAGCTGATTCCTCGCTGTTGATATAAACAGACCCTTCCAGAAAAGGCAGCACAGCCCCAACCTCACACAGCTAAAGACTGCACTCAAAGCACCGGGGCTCTTCTTCAGAGCCTCCCTGACGGCCTCGGAAGGCTCTTCCCATACAGTTCTGTGTGCTAATGTACATGCTGCCTTATTCCAAGAGTGACTCACACGCAGAATGGCATCAGAACAAGCAGATGGGACAGGACAATCACGAAACAAGAAGCAAGATTTAACAATTTAAAAGTCCTTCTGGTAGCTCCACCTGTCAGAGTGGAGAGGTCCGAGGGTCTCTTGGGAATCTGAGAGCCTTTCAGCTTGAGCCCAGTTAAAATCTTTTAAAAAAGTAGCCAGCTGTGATGGTGCACACCTTAAACCCAGCACTTGGGGGTGGGGGTGGCAAGAGGCAAGCAGATCTCTCTGAAGTTGAAGCCAGCCTGGTCTACATAGAGAGTTCCAGAACATAGTTCCAGGGCTAAGTGGTGAGAGCCTGTCTCTAAAACTCCTTGGAATGGTGATGCACACCCTTAAACAGCATGCAGGAGGCTGAGGCAGGTGATTCTCCGGGAGAAACTAGCCTGGTCTACGGATTCCAGGCTAGCCAGAGAGACCCTGCCTCAAAACACACACACACACACACACAGACACACACACAGACACACAGAGACACACACACACACACAGAGACACGCGCACCCACACACACATGCACACACAGACACACAAACACGCACACAGAGATGCACAAACATGCACACAGACACATGCACACACAGACACACGCGCGCGCGCGCGCGCACGCACACACGCACACAGAGACACATACAGAGACACACACACACACAGACTCACACACACAGAGACACACACACACAGAGACGCACACAGACACACACACACACACAGAGACGCACACAGACACACACACACACACACACACAGACTCACACACACAGATGCACACACACACAGAGACTCACGCGTGCACACGCGCGCGCGCACACAGAGTCACACACACACACACAGAGACACACACACACAGAGACACACACAGAGACACACACACACACGCGCACACACACATGCACACAGACACACACACAGAGGCGCGCACACACACGCGCACACACAGAGACTCACACACACAGAGACACACACACACACACAGAGACACACACACACAGAGACACACACACACACGCGCACACACATGCACACACACACACAGAGGCGCACACACACGCGCACACACACACACACACGCACGCACAGACACACGCACACACAGAGACACACACACAGAGACACACACACACACACACAGAGACACACACACACAGAGACGCACACAGTCACGCACACATTCACGCAGCTGCTCAGGAAGGCACAATCACGCAGAACACGGGGAGAAGGATCTCATTCAGGACTTGCCGTAAGGAGATAAAAAACAGAAAGCAGCACAGCAATGCGGCCGCGGCCATTAGCGCCTCGGACAGTCGCTCACTTAGTACCCCGAGGTAAGTGCCGTCGTGTCTGTTTTTGGTGCGTAAGAATGAGGAGCGGAGAGGTGACGCGAGCTGCTCAGTCCCGCAGCTGGGAAGCATGGATGTGCGTTCAGAATCACTCTTTAAAGAGACAGAATCTTACTGTTCTGTATGTATGTGCGTCTATATCTGAGTATGCACCTGACTATGTAGGCTTTCGTTGGTTTGTTTTGTTTTAAGACAGGGTTTCTCTGTTGTAACCCTGGCTGTCCTGGAACTCACTCTGTAGACCAGGCTGGCCTCAAACTCACAGAGACCTGCCTGCCTCTGCCTCTGCCTCCCGAGTGCTGGGACTAAGGCGTGTGCCACCACACCCAGCATGTACGTGGGTGTTTAAGGAGGCCAGAAGAGAGTCTCAGTCAGCTGTGACCCACCCAAGGTAAGTGCTGAGATCCAGACTCTGATCCTCTGCAAGAGCAGCGAGTGCTCTTCCCCTCTACAGATTCACACTGAGGAGGAGGATCTAAACAAAAAGAACTGGGGAAACCCAGGCCAGAGCAATGCAAGGCCTGGAAGGAAAGAGACGGATGGAAGGAAAGGCAGGCAGGTGAAGAGGAAGGACTGTGTGGTGGTGACCCCGATGTCTGACCTCTGTAAGGTTCCGCCCCTGACCCCCAGCTACTGAAGGGTCTTGAGCAGGAGTGACACGGCCTGACTGTCGTTTCCAAAGACGGAGTCTGCCTGATGAGTACGCGGGGAATCAGGGAGCACGGACAAAGCTGGAAGCCCAGTGGTCTCTCCACCTAGCAGCACCTTGGCAGACAGCAGTGGCCCACGTGGTGCAGAGGACAGCGTGTCAGAAACCCAGGTCCTGAGGTCTGACAAAGACTGGGGCAGGCTACTCCTGTCTTGTGCAATCAAGGGAAAAGAAGAGCAGGTGGGGTCCCCTCACATCTAGCTCGAGGAGCACCCACGGCACACGTGGGAGCACCCGACTAAGATCTGAGGCTGCTTGCTGGCTGTGGTGTGATGAGGCAGGGCACCATGATGGGCTGGTCCTTCCACCCTCGGCGAGAAGTTATTCTCCAAAGGATATTTCGAAATACAGCAGAGCTTAAAATATTCAGCAGTTAACACAGCACCAGTTACATTCAGCACCAAATATAACACGCGAGTCTGACATCTCAGGCGAGCTCTCCCTTCTGAGTGCTGATAACGTAACCCCTCCACAGAAAGACACATCCCCTCCCTGGGCGAGCCAATCCCGCTGTGCTCCGGCTCCCCCTCCTCAGCTTCAGATGGCAGCCTCACCTCTGCTGCTGAGGATGCCTGCCTTCCTCTGTGCCTCGCCCTGATGAGCAACTGCTCAGAAGACTCACGCAAATTCTCACACACACTCGTCCCCACTCATTTGGACGAAAACTGCGGTTGGAACAGAAGGGAAAATGGCAAGCATCCTGAGGGGGGAGGAGACCAGTATGTACGTCCTGGCAGTCCGGGGTGGAAGAGCAGGCCAGCAGAGGCACACCCATCTGTGGCTTGATGCCTCCCCAAGCACGGACGGAGCACAGGAGCGCAGGTTCAGCTCCGCTTTTTCTCATGACCTTTCACCCATAAACTGAGTCTTAAGAAAATAAAACTACAGACATTTGTCTCCGGTCCAGTGCAGTTCTCTTTCATGATCCTTTAAATCCCGCTCCCTGAATGAGAGGACTGACCACAAGCCATTAGTGAGACAAACCTAGCCAAGTAAGAGGCTGAGAAGTAAGAGGCCGAGTGATTCACCAGCGCTGAGAAAGGGGTCGGATGTGAATGTCTGGATGTGCACTTTGCTGCAACCACAGCTGAGATTATACCGAGAACCCAGAAGCCTGTAAAGCTCCCTTGGAGAACTAGTCTGATAGAGCATCTTGCTCCATTTCCCTGTCTGTACTTACCTTGCATTAGCGCATAGCACTCTCATACATAAAAAAGGTGCTCCAAATTTTAAATTTAAGATCACTGGTTACTCATTTATACAGACAACATATGCATATTCATACACACACACACACAAGCATACTGAAATAGATAAGAGCTGCTTTACAACTAAAGGCTAGCTGTATTCTAACACCATTAAGCTACTTGTTAATTAAACGAGACGGCATTTTACCAGGCAGGAGGAGATCAATAGTTCTGAGTCTTCTTTTGCCCAACTGTATGCTGTAAATTCAAGGGCATTACTCTCTCCTTGCTGCTTGCACATGTAAGCACAGTTTCTCTCAAAAACGGTGCGGATGCCTTTGAAGAGAATCACGCTGGTAGTGCAACCCATCCCCAAGGTGTGGATTTGCAGATTTCTAGCAACCTCTACTCCATCCCCACATCAGCTTCCTTGGCTCTTCAGACACCGGCTCCCTCTGCACCATCTTCATGACAAGCAGTTACCGGCACTGGAACAGAAGGGAAGCACCAAGCTGTCACGCCAGATTCCGTTCCTGTCCAACAGCCTGACAGAGAAAAATCCAGGCTCCCCGTGTGACACAGGAAGGGTGGGTGGTGCAGTAGCAAGATGACACACCTCAGACGCACCGAGACTGTGAAAGTGTCCTTTTCCCAGTGAGCTGCTTCACTGCTGATACAGAGAACAAGTGTGCAGATTACCACGGGGTTGGTGGGGGAGTGCCGGCTCCTTGGGTTTGCCTGGGATTGTTCTGAGTCTCGGAACCTGCCCAAAACGAAAGGCGGTGCCAGACAGCCACCCTGCTGCAGATGCTGCTGCTGAAGGCACAAAGGATGCTCGGCTGCAAGAATTCACTCTCCCAGAATGCTTCGCCTAGCATCTCTATTAGCAAACATCTCTTCCCTTGACCTAAATATGCTGCTTGTTTAATCTCCCATCAGTGAGGGAGCAGAGAAGCCAAAGGAAAGGGAGGAAAAACAGTCTAAAAATGAGTGGAAATGCTGAGGTGCCTGCTGCTATGGAAACACGTGTAAGCACACTTCAAACAGCCTTTTACGCGTACGGGGGACAGCCTGCCGGCAGCCAAGCACAGGAGAACACGGCACAGCTGTGCGATCCTGACTTCTGCCCACCTCCCGCGCTTCACCAGAGAGGGCTAGCCAAGTATGCGCTGCTTAAAAGGGTTCCTACCCCCAGTACCCGAAGATGCAGATGTGGGCAGATGCAGATGTGTACCCCACCTGGCTGGCCACGTGCCTGGAAGCTACAGTCTGCAAAGGCGGTGTCTCATTCACAACCAACATCCACAACTGACAGAGGTCCTTCCACCACAGACTCAGTGACATCATGGTATATCAAGTGACTCTTCTGGAAGGGCTAGTGGGGAAGTTCTCCACTGACATAATAGTTGACGCCTGTCATCTACCCGGGTACATCAGGGAACGCCCTCCCACTTAACAGCACACATCGAGACAAGGGCTGTGCCCTGCAAGCTGCCCCACATTCCTGACCTAGACACAACTGTTTCCATCTGTAGATTTCAAAGCTATGCTGACACTGAACCATAACAGTGAGTGCCTGGGGGACATAACCATGTAACGGAGTAAGGAGAACTATCATGAGCACCTCCAGTCGTGTGATTCCCCAAGTGACACTTGTTTAGCCACCGGGTTGACTCAGGAAAGTAAAGCCCTAGGCTTGTTCTCTCTCTGGAGTTCTTATGGATGTGCATCTAAGGGCCACATAAACGACAGACTCGAAGGTACGTCCACATGCGTGCGACAGGGGCTTTGTGGGCTGAGGCCGGCATGCCAGCTCCAGTGATTCCGGGAGAAGACTAGGAGCTGAGGGGATGCTTGGTAGACAGAAGTGCTTTGGCACTGAAGTGTAAGGTCAGGAGTTCAGATCCCCAGAACCAATGTAAAAGCTGGATAGTTGATGCCTGTGTCCTAGTATTTAGGAGGCAGACAGGGCATCCCAGGAGCAAGCTGGCTAGTAACAACGCAGTAAGCTCTGGTCCAGTGAGAAATTATAAGTTAATTTCACGTTGTCAGTACATTTTGCTCTATCACATTTCCTCTTTAAATCCTATGTTAATAGTCAGATCTGGTGGTGAATACCTGCTGCACCAGTACCCAGGAGGGTCTGGAGATTGAGGTCACCCTGAGCTACCTAGTGAGCTCCAGGCCAGCCTGGGTTACATAGCAAGAACCCACATTAAAAAATACTAATAATTAATTAATCAAAACTCTGTTTAGGAGCTAGATGGTTCAGTGGTTAAGCATATTGGATGCCCTTCCAGAGGACCCAGGTTCAATTCCCAGTACCTACAAAGCAACTCAAAGCCATCTGTTACTCCATTTCTAGGGGTTCTGATGTCCCCTTCTGCTCTTCTGGCCTCCACAGGCACTCACACATGCAGTGCGCACACACACACACACAGAGGTACTCACACATGCAGTGCACACACATATATACAGGCACTCTCATGCAGTGCACACACACACACACACATATATATACAGGCACTCACACATGCAGTGCACACACACATATATAGGCACTCTCATGCAGTGCACACACACACACATATACACAGGCACTCACACATGCAGTGCACACACACGCACACTCTCTCATGCAGTGCACACACACACACACACATATATACAGGCACTCACACATGCAGTGCACACACATATATACAGGCACTCACATGCAGTGCACACACACACACACACATACACAGGCACTCACACATGCAGTGCACACACACACACACACACACAAAGGCACTCACACATGCAGTGCACACACACGCACACTCTCTCATGCAGTGTACACACACACACACACATATATATACAGGCACTCACACATGCAGTGCACACACATATATATAGGCACCCACATGCAGTGCACACACACACACACACACACACACACACATACACAGGCACTCTCATGCAGTGCATACACACACATATACACAGGCACTCACACATACAGTGCACACACACGCACACTCTCTCATGCAGTGCACACACACACACACACACACATATATATACAGGCACTCACACATGCAGTGCACACACATATATACAGGCACTCACATGCAGTGCGCGCACACACACACACACACACACACATACACAGGCACTCACATGCAGTACACACACACACACACACACACACAAAGGCACTCACACATGCAGTGCACACACACACACACATACACAGGCACTCACACATGCAGTGCACACACATATATACAGGCACTCTCATGCAGTGCACACACACACACACATACACAGGCACTCACACATGCAGTGCACACACATATATACAGGCACTCTCATGCAGTGCACACACACACACACACACACACAAGCACTCATACATGCAGTGCACACACATATACAGGCACTCTCATGCAGTGCACACACACACACACACACACATATACAGGCACTCACACATATACACAAGCGCCAACGCAGACCACATAAATGGATCTGAAAGACGCTGTACTACATTAAAGAAGCCGCTCATAAAAGAACTCACATAGTACAATTCCTTATGTGAAATAGCCAAGATGAACAAGCCCATAGAGACAGAAAAACAGCTGAGTGTGGAAACGCACCCACATACGTCATTAATCCCCACACTCTGGAGACTCGGGCAGGAGGGTCAGGAATCTGGAAGCACCCTGAGCAGCACATGAGCGAGAGGAAGAGAGGGTGGACTAGTACTTTCCTACCCAGGGCCGGGAGCAGGCCTCTGCTGACCGCCTTGTGGCTGACGTCACATGGATAGTAAAAATGCCCTCAATGTATTCCTGATACATGAGCCGTCTGTGCATGCGCCTGCAGTCTGTGTCTGTCCTAACAGAACCACTCGCACTGAGGGAACAGCCGATCCATTTCTGTTCAGTACCAACAGCCCATGCCTCTGTGCCCTGAATCCTCAACCCACAGGCTACCAAAACATCGCAAGCAGGTGTCCTTTATCTGCTCTCTGACCTGTGCCCGGACCCCTGGGAGGTCTGCCCTGTTTTCTTCCTTTAATTCTTTAAAACTTGAAATTTTCTTACATAAAATATCTTACCCTCTCCCGAGTCTTCCCAGAGCCCCCCCCCCCAACCATCCAACTTTGTGTTCCTTCCACCAGTAAGACAAAAAACAAAAAAAAAGGCACCCGCAAAAAAACAGGGTCCATTTTGTGTTGACTGTTCCTGGTCATGGGGCCTGTCCTGGAGTGATGCTGATGTTCCCTCGCCTCCCTGTTGAGGAAGCAGGTGTGTTTAGTGGGGTCTGGTTGGGGGCACTGTCCTGTTACTGCAGGGGGGGCTCTGAGAGTGGGTCATGTCCTAATAAAGCTGCTACTAAGTGGGGAGAAGCCAGGAGAATGGCACCATCTCTGTCCACTCCACAACAGAAGCGGGTGCAACGAGATGCTTACGAGCACGGCCCGCTCCTCTGATCTACGCGTCACGAGGATTTGCTCTGTAAGTCAGTGCAGCTATCTTCCCTGGTGAGGACGCTGGACCCCTCAAAGAAAGGGGTTCTGTGACCAACACGCTCCCAGAAAGCGCTGCTGACTGTGGGTCGGGGCTGAAGTCTGCTGGCCTCCTGGGGGTCACAGCAAGCGCTTCCGTGCAGCCAAGGCAGCCACGGTATCCCACACGCAGAGCCCCTCAGAGCAGACCGTCTGGAGCCGCGGCTCCCATCTGCAGTGTTCTCCTTGCCAGCGCATTTCTGTTCTAAATGTCTTCTAAAAGTCAGATCCGTTTGCTTGGAAGATTTCTTTATTACTCTCCTCGGAAATGTAGATAAAGAATCTGATGGAAAGTCTCCAAGTATAAACTGAAGCTAATGTATTTCAAACTGATGGCTTCCACCTGGACCAGACCTGTTGTCTATTTTGGAGTGGATTCTCTCCTGGTTTGCAGTAACTGGAACGAAGATCTCACGTGAAGAGACTAAGCATAGTGTTAATGCCACACTCACAAGACCTCAAGATGGAGCCTGGCCGGAATTCAGCCAAATGAGTGACTTACTCCACTTAAACACCACTGTAACGGTCCACCCAGACGAAGTATTCTTTCCCTCTGACCATGAACGTGCTGACCATGACAGCCTTACAGAAGCCGGCCTTCTGTGTCCTGTTCATTTGATATTCAACCACACAACACTGTGCCTACCACACCGTAACAAGCTGGGTCTTTCTTCCCTTCTGAGATTTGTTTTGTTTTGTTTTCCAGTGGTGGGATCAAACGCAGGCCTTGTGCCTACCAGGCAACTGCAGAGGCAAAAAGAGGCACTGGATCCCCTGGGAACTGGAGTTACAGACAGCTGTGAGCTGCCATGTAGGTGCTGGGAATTGAACCCGGGTCCTCTGGACCAGCATGTTTAACCTCAGAACCGTCTCTCCAGTCCCTACATAAAGGGCTTCTTTTAAATAAAGGAAACTAAAGTGATGCACAGACCTTCCAGTACCTCAGGAGGCAGAGGCAGGAGGACGACTACAAGTTCCAGCTCATCGAGACCTATATAGTACCATGCAGGTCCAGACAGCAGAGTAACACGCAGTCTCAAAAAGGAGCACACTCTCTTGGCATTGTGTGTTTTAGGAACACAGGCCTCAAAGATTCAGGTTTGCTGCATATTTAATATTTCATGTATATATGATATGTTGTTGCACCTTAAAAAGGAAAGAGTCAGACTTGAAATCCTTTCTTTTAAACAACAGAGATACAATTTTAAAATGAACTGTCAAGGGGCGTCAGTGCCACAAACTTGAGGACACCACACAGTTCTACTTACATGAGGGGCTGCATTAGTGAAATGTACGGCTAAGATGGTCCTTTTGTACGTTACACTGGAGGAAACCGAGGACAGAAACTGAATGGGCACTGCTTCCCTACCTCACTGAACAAGTGCCTATATAAGACAGAGAACTCAGGAAGGAGCTGGTCTTCAACCCCTTCTTCCACGGTCCCTCAGCCCCTCTCCAGGGCAGAGGAGCTGGAGACGATGAATAAGCTTCATGATGGTGACTCTCTATTTCCCCTCAGTCCTGGCTGTAATAAAAGATCCTTTAGAAATTACTCAGGTCAGACAACTGGCTATATTTAGGTCAGCCTAGTCATCTGACCAGTGTAGAAAATGTAAATTTTAGATGTAAATGTTAAAGAAACATTAATAAAAGCCCCGGGTCCATCTCTGCTTACTAGTGCAGCACTGGGGAACTGCGTCCTGCTACGTGTCCCGTCCTGAGCACAGAATTAGCTCTCATTATTTCAGTTCTACCGACTCAGAAGTTAAGTCCTATGGGCTGCTCCCTCCATGACGGCCAGCCTCTGACTCTTTCAAGGAACTAAGATTTTCACAGGAACCTTCCTCGTGCTCAGACCCACTGAGGGGTGTGGCCGACACCGACGCTGGTGGAATCAGAATGGCTGGTGTCGAGTAACGCACCAGTCCAAGTGTCTTACACCAGAAGCTTCGAAAGCATTGCCAACCATGGATCACACGAAGGAATGCATCTTAGCCAGGCATGGAGGCGCACGCCTTTAATACCAGCATGTAGGAGGCAGAGGCAGAGGCAGAGGCAGGCGGATCTCCGTGAGTTTGAGGCCAGCCTGGTCTACGAAGTAAGTTTCAGGACAGCCTGGGCTGTTAGACAGAGAAACCCTGTCTTGAAAACAAAGAGAAAGAAAAATAAAGACATTCATCTTAAATTATGACATAGTAAGTGTGTATGTTTATTATATAATATATGTAATATATATTTATTGTATATTTATTATAATTCACTAGAAGGAAGGAAGAGGGAAACGTTATAGCCCTCTGTTTTCCAAACCATCCATGGACGGCAATGTGAAGCCCACCACAAGCAGCAATTGTTAAGGAGCACCTATCTCCCGGCGACGAGACACGGCACCTGCAACAGCTGGCTCGGAAGGCGAGTCCTGCTGAGCACACTTCTGAGAAAGCAACATTCTGGAAGGCAGAGTTCTACCTCACGTGAAGCTGTGTTTGCGCTGAATCAGCTGTCTCCCCAAGCTCAGACACGGTGGGAACGCCCTCCACAGCTGCAATTACCCACTCAAAGAACTGCTTCTTAGCCTGCTAGGCAAAGTCCTGACTCGGGGAGAATGTTCCCGTCACAGGGGACATTAAAGGTAGGACGGGTCACTTCCAGTGGGGACTCCTCAAGTCTACAACCAAGCAGAAGAGACAGTTCTGAGGCTGCAAGGTAGCTGGGAATCACCGTCATGCAAACAAGCAGACCTTCCAATAAAGAATCTTGATCAGGGGAGGCCCTGGCTGGAACACAGAAAACTTGAAAAGAGAAGAGAAGGCTAACAAACACCTACTGCCAGTGGTAGGCCACTATGCACATGTCCTGAGAGTAAGAGAGAAGTGAATGCTGGCTGCTCTTTCCTCTTCTGGCGGTCTGAATAAGAATGGACCCCAAGGCTCATATACTTGATCATCAGAGAGCGGCCCTGCTGGAGAAGATCAGGAGGTGTGGCCGCTGGAGGAGGTGTGTCACTGTGGAGGGCTTTGTGGGTTCAAAGGCTCCAGGCAGGCCCCGTGACTGTCTTCCTGCCTGTGGATCTGGATGTGGCGCTCAGCTACTTCTCCGGCACCACATCTGCCTGTGTGCCGGCCGCCACGCTCTCTGCCAGAGTGATAACCTCTGAAACTGTAAGCAAGCCCCAATCAAATGCTTTCTTTCATAAAGTTGCCATGGCGGTGGTGTCTTCACAGCAGAACAGTGACTAAGACACTCTTGTGTTATTTTATGTAAGCACCTTGAAAGCTGAACTCTACAACTCAGACTTTATGCAACAGAATACTGAAGCAAAGCTGAAACTCGAAGATTAGTTAACAAAACCCAGAAACGGACAATGGAAGCCTCCCCAGGAGCCACGCCCCATAAGCAAGGAGACCGATGAGGCAGAGCTGTTGTGAACATCTCTCCCCAGGAAAGACATGCACTCTGTGAACATCTGCTATGTTTGGAAGCATGGTTAAATGCTGAGAATTCAAAGGAGGGAGAGAGCCAGTGGTGGGGCTGTTGTCGCAGCTCTGACCCCACCCTCTGGACTCAGCTGTGGGGATGCTGGGCTGGGGCTCAGAAAACTCACTCTTCTGCTTCACCAGTTGGCTCCCTGGGAGACTCCAAGGACTTCAATGCTTGCTCCTTCCTGTATAACTCAGCTGGCCTTGGTCTCCCAGGGTCATCCCAGAACAGTCACCCAGGGTGTGGCAGTAGCTGAAGCAGGTTGTAGGTTTGTAGCACTTAAAACAAGCAGCCTCGATACGCGCCCTGAACACGCACCACCACCAGCAGCCGATATGTCCCCTGAACACGCACCACCACCAGCAGCCGATACGCCCCCTGAACACACACCACCACCAGCTGTCTGGTGCCATATCTAGGTCTGAGTTTCAGATTATGGAACTTCTGCCTTGAGCGTCAAAGGTTGAATAATGCAGTCCCGTCTCTGTGCAGACCAGCCATTCCATTAGCTGCTCCTGCAACCACTACCTCTACGGTAGTTTAGCGCTCTTTACCACTGCATTTAGCAGCTTTTCTTTGCAAGAGTATGGTTTATTACACTAAGTTATAAACATAGTTTTTAAAGATGGATCACCAGGGGACATACAAGAATGACCAAGAGTCCATGGAAAGATAGATTAGGAAAACGCAAATCGAAACTACAAAGCTCTCCCTGGCACGCACCTATCAGGACACACAATTTTAAGATTGGCTAGCAAAACGAGTCAGCAGGTTAAAGCCCTGGCTGACAAGTCGTAGGACCTAAGTTCAGGTCCCAGAGCCCACGGAGTGGAAGAAGAAAAGTGATTCCTTCCTGGAAGTCACCCTGTGACCTCCACGTTCGCCATGGCATGAGCACGCCCATGCACACCGCAACCAATAAACGTCTAAAAAAACAAAACAAAACTAGAGATGCCAAACCTAGTGTTGCAGGGGATTCACAACGGCTGGAAGGCTTGCACACTGCTGCGGGATCCACTGTGGGGAAGGTGGCCAAAGCCTCAGAACAGATCCCAGGCGACCCAGCGACTCAGGCAACCCAGGTGCCGCGGGCAGCCCTGTTCAGGACAGCCGGAAGACAGAAAGGCCACAGCGTCCATCCGGCGGAGGGCAGGTAGGTAAAATGCGTTTTCTGGAGAGATCTGCATGCGGTGCTATTCGGCAATAAAACGATACAACGGGGACGTGGGTGAGCAGATCCTAGGGCAGCTAAGGAGCCGGGTGCAAAGGCTGCGAATGGGAGCATTTGCCTGCAGCGTTCAGAAAAGGAGACTCTAGGGACGATCAGCGGCTGACAGGCTGGGGTAGGAACGAGAGCAGCTGCTGACGGGACACTTCTCTTTGAGCGTAATAGGAAGGTGTTAAATTGGGTCATGGTGGTGACTGCGGAGAATCGTACATTTAAATTCACACGTTATACCTCAATACCACTGTGAGATAAAAGACTCTGGGGCTACGTCAAGTTAAATAAGTAAGAAGCCACTGTGTGTCTGTCTATGCTGAGGACCACGTGTGTAGATGCAGTGTGCCTCCGGACCAAACCATCGCAACACAGTGCATGGCTTCCGTCCCAGGCTCAAGTCTGGCGTGAGGTACTAGAGAAATGGACATGTAGGATGAAAGACGCTTCGAAGCAGACGGCACCGGCACAGCGCCGGCGTGAAGGACAACGTTATGACGCTGGGAAGAGTCTCCCACACAGAAGACAATTTTCCTTTTGTTTCGACAGGCGGTGAGGCGGCATCACAAAACAGCCAAGCCTGACTGACCACGGGTGTCAAACACATCTGCGCATCCGGCAGATCATCGGAAACAAGCCTGGATGCAACCAAGTAGGATCGCAATGTCAGAGACCTCTGACGATCTAGCCATTCAAGGAGAAGCAGTATCTCTTATAGATGAATGACTCAGATCTTGAATTCGTTTGCCCGTTCCTTGACGGTGAAAAAAGCCTATACTTACCACAGTGAGTTTAACAGGAAAAGAACTAAAATTTAACCAGAAGCTCGACACACTCATATTTTGAAGACTCCCAAAAATCCACATAAAATATCTCCAGAAGGAGCGTTAGTAGCATGGGTATATAATAAACATTCTGCTTTTTGTAATTAGTTTTTAAATTCTTAGTTTTTAAAATTATTTTTGGTGCATTTATGATTTAAAATTATTGTCTTAACATCCCCGTATATAACTCTGTATGTAAAGGGAAAGTAAATTTAAGAGGTAACACTTCAACACTTCCCAGAAATCCACTATGCCACGGAACATTGGTCCCTTACCGCGGTCAGATGACCATTGACAAGAGCAGAGAAGAAAACAAACTTGACCCAAATCCCACAGCTTCCGTGTGGGGCGTGAAGGTGCGCTCTCTGCCTCCTAAGTCTCCGCTCTTTCTGACCTGTGCCATTAAATCCCCCTTGGGGCGACAGCACAAAGAAGGACTAAAGAGTTCAAGGCACTTATGCACGTAAGATTCTGAAGGAAATATGAAATTGCAGTTGTTCATTTAATTACATTAGTTCCTCGGATAGGACTGGCCTTCTAACTGGGGAGACAAAAGCTCAAGTCTGCTCCACCAGTGGAAGGGGAGATGTAAAACACAGGACCGAAAGCACATCAGTCCCCCTGCTCAGCGAGCGTCCCTGGCTCCCCGAGGAGCACCCCTAAAGGCTGTTCACCACAGCCAAGGTAAGCGTATGCCATGAGGACCTGCTTCATGTTCTACTCAGAACAGTGTGGAAGCTAAGGCATTGGTCCTCTTGTTCTTAATGAGAACCACGGCGGATTCCTCCAACTTCCGCAAATAAACAAAATCAAGGCCATTTCTGGGAAGAAATGCTTCCTAATTTCATAATAAAGAGATTGGTCAAACTCGTTATGAACTGAAGAAATGTCTTGATATTAATGCATTTCCTTCTTTTACCTCATCAGAGTTACCATCGTGGGTCACGGGCTGGGGGTACCAGGAAGTTTAGGCATCGCGCTGAGTGGATTTAACGCAGGCCATGCCAACGAGATTACGTACTATTAAGACTGATTCTAAAATCCACATAGATATAAAACTCCTTAAATCCCTTCTATTTGCAAAAGATAAGGCTGAGGACTTTTTCTCAACAGAGATGGGAAGCACTACAAATAACTAATTTACATGCTATTAATTCAAGGGTTTTGCTCGTCCGTTGCTTTTTTACTGCAAATATCAAGAGCTTCATAATCCAACGGGATTTCTGAAAAATCTAGACAGATTTGAAATATGAAATATGAAATCCTTTCACACTGGGTGACCCAAGGGGGCAGCCTATGTCACAAAGGCTTTAATGTGGCAGATGCTTCCTTAATTAAAAGTCAACAGATCTAGCCGGGCGCGGTGGCGCACCTTTAATCCCAGCGCCAGGAGGCAGAGGCAGGTGGATCTCTGAGTTGGAGGCCAGCCTGGTCTACAGAGTGAGTTCCAGGAAAGTCAGAACTACACAGAGAAACTCTGTCTCAAAAAACCAAAACAATAACAAACAAAAAACAAAAACTGATCTAGAAATGGTAAAATTTCATAGAATTTTCCCCTAGAAAGACTGAAACTACCTAAAAATTGAAGTTCTTATTTCATGTTCCTAAATGTTTACGGCAGATTCCAATGTGAAAAAGCCACTGGCCCCGAGCGACTGCTGAAGTCATCGCTCCTTGGTATGAACACCTGAGGACACGGGGTGCTTTGTCATCTGAACATCAGCAACAGACGGGAGTGTACACCAACGCTGGCCTAGCCACTGGCTGAGAACTAAGAACTGAAAACGCTTATATGGTGTCTGCTCCCTAGGCCCTGCAGGCCATTTCATCCAGGTAGGCCCAGCAGTAGTGAAGGCTCCACTTTGGCTCTAAAACAAAAAGTCTGAAAACAAAAGACAGATTAGGTGTTGCAATCTGGGTTCCTCCAGAAAGGACAACTGAGTCCAGGATGTAAAGACGTGCTTCAACAGCCAATGCTGTCCTCAAGCAGGATGGCAGGGAAATGAACCGCCCACCCCAGGGCGCTTACGAGAGAGACCGGAGTGATAACACAACCAGGAGGCACCCCAACTAACGGTACGCAGCGCCCCTCTGGCCCTGCAGAGCCAGAGTCTCCGCTTCGTAGGCACTGGCTGTGACCGCCATCTTCTCTGGGTAGAACGGGACCTAGCGTGTGGTTTGTCCACACTGGCCTGGTGGGGTGGCACAGAAGCGCAACCATCTGCGGCTTGTGAAGTCCGTCACATCTATTACGTGCTGTGACCGTGTCACAGACAAGGGGAGAAAGGGTCAAAGGCCCATGCCACTGAGGGTCTGCACTAGGATGTCCAGTCATGGATCACATGATTAGACATCCTATGACTGCCCAGGCAGCCAGATTAGAATTCTGTCCATACTTTACTTCGGTTAGGCCTACTAGAACCTTCTACGTTAACGTGCTAACAGAAGCATTTCATATTAATAGAAAGGGCAGCTGGTCAAGTGCCTGGCCAGCGTCAAGGGTCCGCAATGTGGCTCACTCTTTTCTCTCATCCTCTGATCGGGAAATATACTCAAGGTGCTCCATCTAGTGGATTGATGGAATAAGGATAAGGGAAACAGTTTTAACAGCTCAGAGCATCCATAGCCTAGAGCAGCCCTGGAAACCAGTGATACAGACCATGAGAGATTCTGTGTCTCAAGCCCCAAAGGACACCAGAAGGAAGGAGGAAAGAGGATCATAGCCTACATGCTTCCGGGGTCAGGGGTGAAGTCACTGTTACTGCACCCTAACTTGAGCCCTCCTGTTCCCGCTTTCTCTAACGCAGGAGAACTCAGCAAGGACCACTTCAGAAGTGACAGTAAAGGTGTGGCAATTGAGATGCTGGCAGAAGCGATGGCTGGCAACCCTGGTTACTGTACATATCCGTCCATACGGAGCTTTGTCCATGGTTATCCAAAGGCCGGGGACCTGATCAATGGATTCATTGACGGAAGGAAACGAACGACAGCTCGGTACACAGATGGTACGTGGGTACACAGACACTGGCTGGGGTCGTGGGCATGGTCGTTGCTTCGGATGTGATGGTGGTTTTACATGTAGGAGTTACAATATGTGGCACACTTTAAGTGTGTGCAGCTCGAAGCATGTGAAGTATGCTCAGTAAGCCACTTAACGGGAAATGACCGTGACAGGAGCTTTTTCACACCACAGACTCTCGGGTGAACCTGCACTTGTTGCACCTTAAATCTGTTCAACCCTAAGTATTCTTGTCTTTGTGGGGAAACACACATAATATTAAGCTGAAAACCACTTTTAACTCAGCATAAAAAGTGGCTTCTGAAAAGAAGACACACTTGCGTTTCACTGAAAGACTAGAGGGTTTCAGTTCACCCATTTGCCATTCGGGGCCCTCCCATGGGGAAGGATATTTGCGCACGCAGCCCTGTGAGTTTATTCTGTAGAGAGAGATTAAGGAAGGAAGGCCAAGTTCACAAAGAAATCACTGCACATCAGCCCAAGTTCTCCCAATTTCGCTCTGAGAATCTCAGAACGCCAGGGAAAACTTAACATCTGAGAAATGTCTTGAATGTGGTGTACGTTTGCAGCATGGCATTAATTACTGTTCTGGATCATTCTCTGGATGATTATAAAACAAAAGGCGTGATCTGACTGTTTAATCTACTCCATTTACATTCACTTAATTTTCTAGAGAATTCCCAAACTAGAGTCTGTAATATTGCTTCTTACATATGTAGGTGGAGAAGGGCTTTCAGGAAAATCATTTCATTATTAGGGAGTGTGCCAGTCAGAGACAACTGGTAGAAGTCATCTCTCTTTATACGGATCATGGGGATCAAACTCGGCTCATTAGGTTTAGCAGCAAGCATTTCGGAGACAGGGATTTGGATGGTGACTGGGTCATGCAGATGGAGTCCTTGTATCTGGATTATACCTTGTAAGAATGAGGCCAAGGGTGGTACATGCTTGGAATCCCAGGATTTAGAAGACAAAGGCAGGAGGATCAGTTCGAGGCCATCCAGGGCAACATGAGATCCTATACAAAAACAAAAAGCAAAAGGCAAACAGGAATGTTTGTGCTCTTACATGCATGTGTGCGTTCTCTTCCTCTTCCTCCCCCACCCTCCCCAACACCGACTTCCACCCCACGCCCCTGCCCAGCCATGTGAAGCTACCATGAGAGGTGCTATCTGTAACCAGGAAGTCAGACACTGGGTCTACAGGTTCTTTGATCTTAGACTTCTGGCCACCACAGCTGTGAAATGCATACATGTGATTAAAAAATAAATGTAATCTCTCAGCCCTAAGGTATTGCAGCAACCCAGATTAGGCCATCGCTGGCTCAATTGACTGCACGCACAGGAAGGTCAAGGCCCAACCTGGGCTCCAAAAGCAAGACACACCCCTATGACCTCACTTACTCCAAAACGAATGAAAAACAACCAATCAGAGTTGTTGAGATTTCGGTGGAAAGTAAAAAACAAGACTATCTTATTACTGGTCTGCTGAGAAACTAAGGATATCACATCAGAAAGCACACGTTCCAGGAAATGTGCACACGGAGACTGTGGTGGTTTGGATGAAAATGACCTTCATAGGCTCATATATTTGGATGCTTGGTCCCCAGTTGGTGGAACTGTTGGGGAAGGATGGGGAGGGTGTGGCCTTGTTGGAGGAGGAGATTTCAAAAGCCCCCACCATTCCCAGTTAGCTCTCTCTCTCTCTTCCTTGTGGACTGGGATGTAGGCTCGGCTTCTGTTCCAACACCATGCCTGCCTATTTGCTGTCATGTTCCCTGCAGTGATCCGCATGGAGTCTAACCCTCTGGAACTTTAAGCCCCATACACTCTTTCTCCTATAAACTGCCTCGGTCATGCGCCTCCTCGCAGCTAACAGAAAAGTAACTAAGACAGATTATGTGAATAAAGCACTCTTCAAAATTCAACCTAAGTATCTCGCAAGAGACTTGGTGACAGCATAAATCGCTCATGGATCCCACAGAATCCAGGCAGTCCTTCACGAAACATTTCCAAACTCTGCTCTAGAGGAGGAAGAGGAGACACAGAGCCAAGGTGGAGAGAACAGAAAGAGGGAGGGAGGACACACACCAGAACGGAATGGGCCCTGGCTCCTGCTCCACGGCTCCTGCTCCACCCACGATGCCTGAGGTCCGGCTGGCTAAGTGAGACTGTCCTCCCTTAGTCAGCAACAAAACCAAAGATGCCTTTATCCTCTGAGAAAACAAGATGGAGGCTGGCTTGGTCACCCACACGGAAGTTCACAGTTGATTTTTCTGGGTGCTGGCCATTCTATAAATACCCAAGGTGGGCCCTGCAGATTCCTCTACCCACAGGCATCTGCATCATCGGTCAAGGATGTACAGCCATGTGGAGTTGAGGGGCTCTGTACGTGTGGCCGCAGCATCCCCAAAAGCAGAGGAGGCAAGCAAGAGAGCCGGCACAGGCCGTGTTCTGCCTCCATCCCAAGAGAAGACACGCGGTAAGAAGATGCATTCCTCGACCCCATTTCTTTGCAGCACTACCCCAACCCCGGACTTCTGTTCTTCTGCGTTTATGGGTTTTCTTTTATTATTATTTTATGAGTGTGAGTGTTTTGTCTGCATGTATGTGTGCCATGAGGTCAGAAGAGGGGTCAGATCCCCTGGTACTAGAGTTATGGATGGTTGTGAAATACCACTTGGCTGAGAACAAAGCTGGGTCCCTCCTTAAGAAAAGCAAGTACTCTTTTTCCTTTTTAATTTTAATGGTATGTATGAGTGTTTTGCCTGCGTGGATGTGTGTGAACCATGTGTGTGCCTGGTACCCAAGGAGGCCAGAAGGGGGGATCAGATCCCAGGAACTGGAGTCACAGATGGTTGTGAGAAACCAAGCAGAAGCTAGGAATTGACTCCAGGTCCTCCGGAGGAGCAGCCAGTGCTCCTAACCTCTGAGCCACCTCTCTAGCCCAAAGGGCTTTTGGTGGGGTCAGTTTTTCCTTTTGAGAGAGTCTCACTGTAGTCCAGACTGTCCAAAAATTAGCAACCCCCTTCTCAGCCTCCCAAATGCTGGAATGAAGGCAACTGCCACCATGATCTTCTCTCCTGATACCTTTCATGTCCCACCACAAGCTAAGATGAATTTCACCATCTGAAAGCATCTTTCCCCAAAGGGGAACATCTAGATTCAGGCCATTTACTAACACCCAGAACTCATGGATGTGACCTTATCTCAAAACAGGATCAGGAGGTGAGATCTGAATCCAACAACGAGCGTCCTTACAAGAGATAGGAGAGAGGAGATCCTGACACGGAGATGAACTCTGACCCACTACAGGCTACCAATAAAAGGCTTCTAGAAAATTCCTACTGCTCCAAAGTTTCCAGTCTTCATCACATTGATCCTTGTACTTGTTTCCAAGCTGGATGGCTCAATGCAATAAAAATACGTTTCATTATGGTTATTGTAGGGGGACGAGCAGGTGGAGGTCAAAGGGCAGCCTGCAGAGGTCAGGATCACACTCAGATCATCATGTTTGGTGCAAGTACCTTTCCCCACGGAGCCATCTCTACTTCTGTAGGCCAGGAGTCGGAAGGGAACCTGGCAGGACTGTGCCCCTCTGGGGACTCAGGAAGGGAACCTTCCCTCCTCTCCTGGCTTTCATGGCGTTCCTTAGCCTATGGCAGCATCGCTCCAATTTCTGTATTTCTGTATGTTTTAGACAATAATTCTAAAACGTTACAAGTTGGGTATTATCTCCATCCTACGAGCACCAAGAATTAACTCACTCGATGTGAAGGTCAATGACACTGTCCCTCCTTTACCTCCCAGGCTGGCAGCTTGCCTTCCCTCAGCCATGCTGGACAGCTGTCCCAGAGCCCCAGGGGACTTGGGTACTGCGCATTGCTACCCACGGAGTCAAGGTAAGCTCAGGGCAGCCGCTGACGTTTCCTCCCATGTGACCCTACCGCTGGACTACCCACGAAGGCTTGCGTGGCCCTGCCTCTCATGGGGATATCGTGAGCGGGGCAGTGGCCCCAGAAGAGGAGGAACTGGGAAGTATTTTTAAATGTGACTTACATTCTCAGAGTGAGCTCCTATTCCCCGAGCATTTACATTTTTAGGTGTTTTACTTTCAGCCTAGGAACAAAAAAAGACGTGTTCCTGTTTAAATGGGCTAAAGACAGCTTAAGGGACCAGGTATTTCTTCACTGCCAACTGAGACAGCCCAAACACCCACGGATATCCTGTGCAAAGCTTTATACATTCGATCATAGCAAAGATGGCCTAAAGGAGCACACGCACCACCATTTAGTCTTCATATAACCCCGTGAGACTTCAGCTCGACAGCTGTCACCAACAAGATGGGTCCCTAAAAGACCCCAAGAAACCACGGTCTTCTGTGTCCTCTAACGCAAGGCTCAGCCATCATTTAGGCATGGGACACCACCTGGATGGCCCCCCTCGCCCCTCAGGAGCCCCCTTCTTCACTGTCCCAGACCGTGAGTGACATGGGTTCAACAAAGCTTGTGTGTCGCTGTCGCTTACGGTCACATCTTTGTCCTCAATCAGTCCCAAATCCCTGCGTCTCCTACAGTCACCTCAGCAGTCCTTTGGCAAAGGGAAGAAAATGGGGATGATATCATCACAGGTATTTTTCTTGCCTTTGGGAAAAAATCCCTTGAGTTGACCTGAAGGTAGCCGGCCCGAGACAGAAGCTTCAAGGTACCAGGGCCCTGGGGAGGCCACAGCCAAGTCCTCTGTCCACATCCTTGGAGGGCTTCTTCATGGCACCCTGCTCCTGCAAGCAGTCCTAAAGGCCCTCCCTGCCCACCCACAGAAGGGGTAGCTGTGCTGCTTCCCCTGTCTTGTACTCTAAGCTGTGAACCACTCTGACTTTTCATCATTTAGTACGCGGAGCCCAAGAGCAAAGGGCATAAGGTCAGGAGGAGAAAGGGAGGCAGACAGCCGGGTTACCAACTGGACCCACAGAAGATGGAATGAGGCTCCAAAGTGGTGTACCTGAAATCCCCACACTTGGGGGAGAGGCAGGGGATCAGAACCTCAAGCTAGTCTGGGCTACGTAACAAGTTCCAGGCCAACCTGGGCCACACAAGAACTTGTCTTAAGAAAACAAACAACTTGGGCTGGAGAGGTGGCTCAGCGGTTAAGAGCACTGGCTGCTCTTCCAGAGGACCCGGGTTCAATTCCCAGCACCCACATGGCAGCTCGCAACCATCTGTAACGCCTATTCCAGGGACCAACACCCTCACACAGACACACATGCAAGCAAACAACTACTCTGGTCGCCTATATCCTTACCAACACCAAAGGCGAGGAAAGGGAGGAAAGGACACCCCATAAGGATTATGGGGTTAAGTGGAGTGTGATGACAGAGGAGACTGGCTCCCTCACTGTGAGTCATCTCAGCCACAAGCCCTCCCATGCAGCCCCTCCCCCTCCTCCATGACAGCATGCAAGTGACTCGTGTTAGCGCATCCTTGCCCCAGGGTCGTCTACATACGCCATTATGATGAGAGATGCTGGTGTGGCTGTCCTCCTCGGGCCTTGGAAGAGCACTTCACACACTGCCTGGCGCCAGAGGCCTCCAATAAAGTTGGCTGAATGAATGTCTGTGAGCCGCTCGATTACCATTAAGCTTTAACTACCATGTAACCCAATTGTGACTCTTACTCACAGGACAGATTACCCTGGTCGTAAAGTCGTCCCCAACAATGCAGGGAGGCGCAGGCATGGTTTGCTGCCACAGAGCGTGCTCGGCTGCTCCTGCAGCACTGGGGGCTTTTACAACTGGAAAGTCAACTCTGAGTTTTAATAAACAAGCCATCTTGCACAACGACACCAAGAGAGGCCATGGCCGGGGCCGCCGCACTCAACCCTCCTAGAACCAAGAAGCCAAGACCCTGCAGGCCATTCTGCGGAGGCCGGCTCATCGCGCTCCAGTCTGATCTCCCCGCAGCCAGCAGGTTGTCTAACACAGAGTAGCCCATCTAAGTGATGCTTCCAAAGTTGAGGTATCTGTTTGCCTAGCAACCACAAATGCTCCCCTAGCTGCCTACCATTCTCAGCTGGGCTCAGACCCTTTAGGACTAGCAGGACCAACACACAATGTTAACTGGAAAACTGACAGTTGCTTTCTGGCTGTGTGTGGTCTCACGTGCCTGGGATCCCAGCACTGGGGAGGCCAAGACAGAAGGGTCAGGTGTCAGAGCTATAAAGCCAAGTTCAAGGCCAGTATAAGCTACTTGAGATCCTTCTGGGAAGGGAGGGGAGAGAGGAAGAAGAGTGGGGTAGGAATAGGAGGGGAGGGGAGGGGCTAGAAGACAGGAGTCACAGGAGAAGGAAGGAGAGCTTTGCAAAGACATGCTTCCATGCGCTTACAACAGTGTGGATAGCCTCTCCACTCGCATTCTATACGAGGATCAGTTTACCTTGAGAGTGCAAAGACTTCGAACAAAAGCAAATGACTAACAATGGACTGAAGGTAAGAGGAAGTATTCCTCTCAGGTATAATCAGATGTCACTCGCGGGTCCTGCCTGACCAGAATCCTCAGGAGTGGGACAATCACCAGGAAGGCAAACCCCCACCATTCCCAGCTCATAAACATCCACACAGGTCCCTCTCCCCAGGGAGGCCACACTGGGCAAACCCCTTCTCCTGCTTCCCACTTTCCGTTTGACTGTTTTAATTGGCTTATTGAAAATGGGTAGCCGAGCTTAACTTGGGGCACAGGTTGACAGCACGCAGGCCATAACAGCACCCAACTAGACAGACCTTCAGCGAACGCCCAGTGACTATGAGGATATGGAGAAAGGGGAACTCTAGTGGGAATTTAAATTAATACCATTAATATGGAAATAATCTGCCCTTCAATTATAAACAAGGTATGGCACCTCATATCTATGATCCCACTGCTCAGCAGACTGAGGAAGGGGGATTATGATTTCAAGACCAGCCTAGGCTACAAAGCATTCAGAAAGGACTGTTTTCTGATTCAAGTACCACGTGACCCAGCAACCCTGCTATTGGATATATTCCTAGAAGAGACGCGGTATGTATGTGTCCTTCCTCTTCTGTTGCTGGAAGGAATGGCTTCCTGGGCATATGGCTCCAGCGGTATCGGAGTCTGTCATGGCGGAGAGCGGCTGGAACTGGAAGCTGACGACTTACATCTTGAACCACAGAGCAGGAAGAAGCAGCAGTGAGTGGGTTTGAAATGCCAAAGCCCACCCCCGGTGGCACACTTCCTCCTCATCTACCCAAACTGCACCCACTGACTGGACCGAGAAGTCAAATGCCACTCCGGCCATCACAGTTTTCCTGTTTTTACGTGTATGACAGCCTTAGTCACAGAGCAGGAGGGGTACACAGATACGACCTGTTACGACTCAGAAACCAAAGAAATCTGGCATTAGCAACAGCGTGGATGAAACTAGGGGCGCCACGATATGTTGGTAGCTATGTGAGACTGCGTCACCTGCACGCGGTTCTGAATTAGGCTTTATGGAAGTGGACGGGAAGGGTCATTAGAGCTAGAGGCTGGGAGATGCCGGCTACAAAATACAAGATTCCACTCAGACAAGAAATAAATTCAAGACACCCAGTATACAATTTAGTGACACGCACGGATCAGCTGGTCCGGGCCACTGCAGCCATGCAGTGAGACGCCTCCGTGTGCACCATCAGAACAGCATCATGTCTGTCTCTGTCACTGTAAGACAACGAGGGGACACGTAAAACAAAAACGGGTAAGGCAGGAGCCCTGATCCAACACAGGGCCGCCCCGGCTGGGCCACCCCGGCTGGGCCACCCCGGCTGGGCCGCCCCAGGCTCGGCCGCCCCAGCCACCCCAGGCTCGGCCAACCTCTCCTGACGTTCTGACAGAAGGTATTTCCTCACTGCTGGGTGGCGGCCAACCAACAGGTTCTGCCGGGCTCAAGCCCGTCTGCTGAGTAAGGAACCTGACCTTCGGGGCAAAGTGCCTCACACAACTGAAGGCTATGTCTTGGCTTAGTTGCTTGCTCATCTGAGATTGACACAGGAAGTCATTTACTGGTTTTGAGGTTTGCAGTGGAGGAAGGAGTTCACACCCAGTGTGCTAAGACTCCCGCTGCACCACGGAAAGCAGCAATTAAAGGTTGCCAAGTCACTGAGACTTGTCTCAGCAGCAAATACCCCATAGAACCAGCCCGGCTACTCAGAGGCAGACCTGACGGGAAAGCCCTTGCTTCGCAGATGAGGTGGCCCTAAATATCCAATACCCTCACACCCTCTAAACCCCATTTTGTCTCAAGCATTTGGTAAGATACAGGTGCCTGTCGTTTATTCTTTATGTTTTCCTCCGTGTATCCAATTTGTGACCCACCCCTCAGGCCTCCAACGAGAGACCGCTAGAAATGTCTCACGCTTAACTTCATAAAGCACCCATTGAGCCTACAACCTGCAACGCTGGGCATGCTTCTGAAAATCTTAGAACTTCCAGGGAAAAGTCCTCGTGAGATGTCCTGTCCCACAAGAACGAATGCGGAGAGCAGACCTCGTGTCTATGTGCGTAATGTGCACATTTACCATCGAGCGCACAGCCAACGAAAGCGCTTTGACAGAGCGTGAGCGTGGGCAGCAACCTGCTCAGCCAGGCCCGCCCTCAGAGGCCAGGCCTTCCGATGGATCTGGAGCCTCTGCTCCACACGCTCTCCTCGCTTTATAGCTTCACCACCTCCAAACACTCCCTAGTGAGCGTCTAGTATGGGATGAACAAGTATGGGATGAACAAGCAGCCCCGCTAGCCTCGACTTTTAGTCCCCTAGCTCTCGGTACACGCCCTTACGAGTCCATCAAGGTCCCTCCCCGAATCCCCACCTCTTTGAGTAACGATCCCTGGAGTGTAGCTTGCTGCTCAGCAGCCGCTGACAGATGGTATAGCTGAAAATGGAAAGAAAATGAATAGTTTAAGATTCCATCTTGTTGGGGCTGGAGAGGTGGCTCAGCAGTTAGGAGTGGGTGTGGCGGCCAGGTGTGGCAGCACATGCCTTTAATCCCAGCACTCGGGTGGCTGAGGCAGATGGATCTCTGTGAGTGTGAGACCAGCCCGCTCTGCACAGCCATTTCTAGGCCAGCTACATAGTGAGTTCCTTTCTAAGGATAAATAAGAAATCTACTGCTCCTGCAAGGACTTGAGTTCCGTATCTACATCTGACAGCTCCCAGCCGCTTCTAACTCCAGTTCCAGGGATCTGGTGCCCTCTTCTGGCCTCCCCAGGCACTGCACTTACATGCAAATACCCACACTGAGTCACACATATACACATAAGTAGAACTAAAAATAAAATCTTAAAGTATTAATACGTGTTGTATATTAAACTCATGTAGTTTTACGTGTGTGTATGCATATATATCTTTGGGGCCGTATATTCTGTTGCATGTCTGTAATCCCAGCATTTAGTTTGCTAAAACAGTAGGATTGTCAACTCAAAGTCAGCTTGGGCTGTTTGAAAAAAATGAAAAATGTGTGTGTGTGTGTGTGCCCACGTGTGTGTGCCCACGTGTGTGTCTGTGTGTGTCTGTGTGCGCACATGTGCGCTCGAGCGCATGTGCATGTGTGTCTGTGTGTGTATGTGCCCACATGTGTGTGTATGTGTGTGTGTGCCCACATGTGTGTCTGTGTGTGTCTGTGTGCGTGTTTGTGTGTATGTGCCCACATGTGTGTCTGTGTGCGCTCATGTGCACATGTGTGTGTGCGCATGAGTGTATGTGTGTGCGTGTGTGTGCGCGTGTGTCTGTGTGTGTATGTTTGTGTGTGCCCACATGTGTGTGCATGTGTGCATGCGCTTGAGTGTATGTGTGTGCGTGTGTGTGCGCGTACGTGTCTGTGTGTATATGTGTGTGCATGCGTGTGTGCACGTGCATGCACATGTGCACATTTGTTAGCCCTGCACAGATGTCAACCCACCACTACATCTCCGTGTAAACCACAGTCTCCCATGGCAGCCCTTCCTCAACCCTCTCATTAAGAGTTTTGGAGATGAAACAGTGCTGTGAAGCACAGGCACTTAAATGGCACCCTGGCTTCACCTAACTTCGCTCACGGCACCTCTGAACTCATGAACCCTTCTCCCTCCTCATTTTCAACCTCAGGATATTAGCTAGGGTGTAAGGAGGAGTGAAATGAGGTCTGTGGGAAAGCGGATGGAACGGGACACCATGCTAGGCAAAGCAGACCAGACACAGACAAGTGGCATGTGTTTTACTCCCATATGAAAGAGTAGAGGGAAGATTGTGTGGGGGGACAGGCTAGAGGTGGGGCTAGGACACTGCATAGATGGGGGATAGGCAAGGGGAGGGGGGACACAGCATAGATGGGGACAGGAAAGGGGAGGGGGGACACAGCATAGATGGGGACAGGAAAGGGGAGGGGACACACAGCATAGATGGGGACAGGAAAGGGGAGGGAGGAAAGGGGAAAGGGGACACAGCATAGATGGGGACACAAAGGGAGGGGCAGAAAAGGGGAGGGGGACACAGCATAGATGGGGGACAGGAAAGGGGAGGGAGGAAAGGAGAGGGGGGACACAGCATAGATGGGGACAGGAAAGGGGAGGGGGGGCAGGAAAAGGGAGAGGGGATACAGCATAGATGGGGACAGGAAAGGGGAGAGGGGACACAGCATAGATGGGGGACAGGACAGGGGGCTCTGGGACACGGCATAGCTGGCAGATACCTGAGTTCATCTCTAGACCACAGGAACTGGGTGCGGTCGTTGGCATCTGTAATGCCAGCAGAGGCAGGTCAGTGACCACACTTTGAGTTGGAAGCCAGCCTGGGCTACATAAGACCCAGCCTCAAAACAAACAGAACGGAAGGGGAAGCAGAAGACTCCCCTCTCCCACATGTGGTCTGGGGACTCAAACTTCCATCAGGCTCAGACAGAGACAGAGACAGACGAGATGGGGGTCACATGTGCCACAGAACATGCATGGAGTTGGTTCTCACTTCCCACCTTTACAGGGCCTCTGGGGATCAAACCTGGGCCGCAGGCTTGCCCAGACAACACCTGAGCCATCTCGCGGGCCCTTGTTCTTTAAAACACGCTCCATTTTATCAAGTAAGGCTCCCTAACACATGAAACAATCTCACCAAAATGATTGCTCTTTCTAGATTAACTCTGGAAAGAATATCTCCAGCACACCTAAAAATGCAGGACAAGCACACTCTAGATTTGTGTATTTGCATATATGTATATGTGTACACAACTCACACACACACACATGTATGACATTTTCCAAGTTTACAGAGAATATTTAGGTTTTACCCAGGAAACCTTGCCTTTCGTTGCAAGAGACCATTAAGAGATTGAAACTGTAGCACTGAACGCTGATAACTGCCAGTGCTGTTCTCGCTACAACATCGCACGGCAGAGCGGACGCCAGACACTGCATACACTGGAGCTTCTGCTAGCAGGGTTAGAGAACAAAGCCAGCGATGGGTAAAGGGCGTCCTCCATCTTTGCTAGTCATTGTGTGTCCACGTGTGTGCAATATGTGTAATGCATATATGTGCACGTTTGTGCACATGTGCTGTTTCATGTGTATAATGTGTTTTGTGTGAGCATGCATGTGTGTGTGTGTATGTGTGTATGTGTGGGGTGTGTGTGTATGTGTGGGTCTGTGCATATGTGTGTGTGTATGTGTGGGTCTGTGCATGTGTGGGTCTGTACGTGTGTGGGTCTGTGTATGTGTGGGTCTGTGCGTGTGTGTGTGTGTATGTGTGGGTCTGTGCGTGTGTGTGTGTGTATGTGTGGGTCTGTGCATGTGTGTGTGTGTATGTGTGGGTCTGTGCATGTGTGTGTGTGTATGTGTGGGTCTGTGCATGTGTGTGTGTGTATGTGTGGGTCTGTGCATATGCGTGTATGTGTGGGTCTGTGCATGTGTGTGTGTGTATGTGTGTGTCTGTGCATGTGTGTGTGTGTATGTGTGTGTGTGTGTGTATGTGTGAGTCTGTGCATATGTGTGTGTGTATATGTGGGTCTGTGCATGTGTGTGTGTGTATGTGTGGGTCTGTGCATGTGTGTGTGTGTGTGTGTGGGTCTGTGCATATGTGTGTGTGTATGTGTGGGTCTGTGCATGTGTGTGTGTGTATGTGTGGGTCTGTGCGTGTGTGTGTGTATGTGTGGGTCTGTGCATGTGTGTGTGTGTATGTGTGTGTGTGTGTGTATGTGTGGGTCTGTGCATATGTGTGTGTGTATGTGTGGGTCTGTGCATATGCGTGTGTGTATGTGTGGGTCTGTGCATGTGTGTGTGTGTATGTGTGGGTCTGTGCATATGTATGTGAGTATGTGTGGGTCTGTGCATATGTATGTGTGTCTGTGCATGTGTATGTATGTACGTGTAAGCATGTATGTGTAAGTTGTGCATATTTGTGTGTATGTGTGAGTCTGCATATATATGTATGTGTCTGTGTGCATCTCTGCATGTGTATGGGTGTGTGAGTCTGTGCATATGTATGTATATGTGTGTGTGCCTGTGCATGTGTGTGCGCATCTGTGCATATGTATGTATGGTGTACATGTGCGGGGATGCACATATGCAAATTCCAGGTCAATGTCCATGTCTTCCCGGACTATTCTGCCTGTTTCTGAGAGCATCTCTCACTGAACCTGAGGTCAACAACTCTACTGGGCTGACAGGCCTCTGAGCTCCGGAGACCTGCTTGTCACCGCCCCCCATCCACACTAAAGTCCAGTGCTGTCAGGCCCAGCTTTTTATGCGCTGGGGAACCCGAACTCAAATCTTCATGCTTGAGTGCCAGGCGCTCCAGTGGCAGCCATCTCCCCATCACCCAGCCTCCTGCTACCCATGCTGGTCAGGTAAGATTATGTGCAAAGCAACTCAAAACATAGGTTTTGAGAACTTGTTAGAGCGAAAGGTAAGACTGCCACACGATCTCCAGAAGGGCTGAGGTTAGCGTCACCATTCATGCGCTGCAGCCGCCACCAGCCTTCGGCACTGTGAGAACGTCCCGCGGAAGCCGCGTCTGTCACAGTGGGCAGAGGGAGGCGCGAGTACGCGTGCCTGAAACAGCGTGTCGTGTTCAAGAGAGCCTCAGAACAGGTATTGTGATTTTATATAATTTAGTTAAGTGTAATTGTAGTAAGCTATCAATATTTTCAGAGATACTCTTTGTTTCTGGAACCAAGAAAGCACCTGGTTTTATTTACGGCAAACAAGAACTTTGTGAGACTAGGAAACCCCTCTGGGGCTCAGACACTTGCAGGAGGAAGAAAGACGTGAAAAGCAGGGCCCCGGGTGACCCCTGGAGCATTCCGCCTCCTGCCACGCCCGCAGTGAGGATTGGTTACTGTAACTAAGAAACCTCAGACTGTTACCTGGTCCCCAGCGATAGTGCAACACGGGGCCTGGGCCCATCAGATAGCAGAAACACTGGTTATTACAGAGGCGAGAGCAAGCAGAACACCTTCCCCCACCCCGGCTCCCTAGAAAGCTCGGCCAACTTTTAGAGCAAGATTAACTCTGCAGTGAAAAAACAGCGCAAAACCCACGCAGTGAGACTGCCCAAAGACACCGCCAAGATGGAACGGCTGACAGGAGAATCAGGACGGGGACCTGAGGGTGGGGCAGGCAGAGCCCAGGCTGTGGTCCCTGCAGACAGATCAGCCTGTACCTGTAGCTGAATGTTGCTGTGGTGGTTCACCAAAGAAGACAGGGAGGTGCTTCAATAACTGCAACTCTGCCAGTCCTCAGCAGAGGGGACCACCGCCATGGCCAGTGCCGTGCTCCATAGTGGAACCCGGAGCTCTCAGACCAGGTCTTTTACTGATGCTGAACTCCAACTCCTCAGGTGCAGATCATAAGCAATCACCCCCGACCCCACCCCACACACGCACAGAAATCTAACACCTGCAAACAATACGGAATGCCAAGACCTGGGCTAGCCCTTCACCCAACAGTGCACAAAAAACAATTTCAAACTTAATTAAAAATAAACTTCCCCAACATGCACCGCCTCTGCTTTCCACAAAAAAAGATGCTCCGTTGCATCTCAAAGGATGGGGCTTGCTCTCAATCTAGGTCATGGGGATGACCCGGGACTTTTATGAACCCCAATGTCTGCAAAACCACAAACACTAGTGGTCTCCCCTAGGAAGAGGCTGTAGAATGCATAGAAACGTCACCCTCCGGTCTCTCCAACCCTAGAGGTGGGACAATTCTGGCCTGGCTGAAAAGTTGAGACGTGAGCCCACTGTCCTTGCAGCTCTAGAACAAGATCGCTTCACCCCAAATCACAGTATACCCTAAAAACCAGGTACAGTCACTGGATTCAGGACAGGAAAGCACACCAAGGTTTACAGAATAGCTCGGGAAACCACACAAGCCCACAAAACACAATTAAGTTCCTAACTGGGATAAACCCGACACCAGGGCTCGTGTGTGCTGGGTCAGCAGGTGAGAGGGCAGACAAGGCGGAACAGTAACGGCTCGTTCTGCTCATGGCTGGAGTTTTGTCCCTGGCAGAAGGCACGGGTTTTGATGGGACTTGCGTCTCCACTTACACTGCTACTTGTGTTCTCTCTGCCCTGCTGGGAGATTCTTAACTACCCCAGTATCACCCACGGCAAGAGCTATTGAAGATGCATCAACCTGGCTGAGATGAGGGGAAGGAGATCAGATCACCTTTCATCTGAGCTTGCCTTTACCAGTGAGAGATGATCGATCCCTCCGACGTCTCCTCTACTTACTCTATCTCAAGAGACTCCATCTGGTGTACAAACCAACACGTGTAGTTGAACGTCGCTGTGTGGGGTCACCAAAGAAGACACGGAGGCATTCTCGTACATGCAAACTCTGCCAGACCTCAGCACAGGGAACCACCGCCATGGCAAGCACCAACCTGGACAGCGGAACCTCGAGCATCGCAGCTCAGGTGTTTGTATTCAGTCAGAACTCCTCAGGTGCAGATCATGAGCCATCAAACATCCCCCACAGAAACCCAACACCTGCAGACAGTACAGAACGCCCTAGACAGCCCCTCACCCAACAGTGCATAAATCAATTTCAAACATAACTAAAAATCAACTTCCCCAACATTTCCCCTTTTCCGTATAAGCCAATCAAAAAATGGCTTTTTATCTCTACAACACAATTTAACACTACACCAGCAAAACTATTTACAAGAGGAGCTGTTATGAGGGTTCCGATGCATAGGACTCAATGAAACCAAACATCTATCAAGCTTTTCACAATGTCTTTGGACAGCAGAAAAACATTGCCAATGTCCAACTATCTGGAATTCATTTGCGATCTTCTGCGCTCCTCCAAAGGGCTTGGTTCTGTCTCTCACCTCTGCAGCACACACAGCCTGTCCTCCAGGCTCTGGCTGGCTCCCCTCCATTGCTGCTGTTCTTGGTGGTCGCCTCATGGTACTGGCATCTCAAAATGCTCTGGTCTTCTATGCAACTGTGCTCCACTTTCACCAAGGGCCTCTCCTGGGCTCTCTTCATGGTGCCAAGTCTCAACTTCTCTTCATGACCCCTTCATCTGGCTTCAACTGCTACTCAGGCTGCACCTTTACCAATGGACTCTCCTGGCCTCTCACAGTGCCAAGCTTCAGCTGCTCTCCATGACCCCTTCATGCCTTCAAAACCAGAACCACCTGGGTAACACAGTGCCAAGTTCAGCTGCCAGCACCAGATAAAACCTCAGTCAGTTCTGGAAGACACTTTCCAGATTTTTAGATCAAGTCTGGTTTGCTGGAAAAATATCTGGTCCTTGTCTGCAGGAAAGGTTTCCCTCATGGGGTGGAGTTCTCATCACCAATATCTGGACCACTTGTCTTTCTCTTAGTCAGGTTTGCAGGAGAAAAAAAAACCGGTCAGTTTAACTAGGTGGCTTTTTGTCTCTAAACTGTGGCTTCCATGATGCCATGGGGTCCTGGGTCTGTGGGAAGAATCTCCAGTTGAAACATTCTTGCTGGGTGGAGGTCTTTCTAACCACAGCTAAGGGGAAACACGGAGCCTTCTTCACAGATCTCAAAACACAACATCTTGAGCTTCACACACATACAACGAAGCTATCAGAAAATTCAGTTTGTGAAACGCAGGCTACCAGCAGTGGCAAGAGGGAGCGTCCACTCCATGATCAGGAAAAGCAGTAAGAACTTTGCTTTTCCTGCTACCAGCTGAATTCTTTATCTCTAAGGGCCTCCATTCTGTGGCTCTCACCTCGGAGCGTTTTCCTCATTTATTTATTAATTCCACAGCCGTTTCTCCTCATAGAGGCCTCTTTCCTTTCTCTCCTCTTCCTTTGGGGGCCTTCTACTCATTACTTTTGCAAATATAACCTCTGTCCTATAGGACCTGCCCTGAGCCTACTTCACCGGACTCTGAGGTCTGGAGTTTCCCGTCCTCCTTGTCTCCACGTTGGATGAGCTGGCGTGAGGTGGCCCACGTTGGTGCACCATCTGTAGCAGTACGCTGCTGTGGGGCGGCTCGGCAAGAGAGACGAGGAGGTACTCTCATACTGGAAGCCCCGCTGACCTCTGCAGAGGGAACCACCGTCACGGCCAGCGCCATACTCAACTGATGGTGGAACCGCGAGCATCTCAGCTCAGGTGTTCTATTAATTCAGAACTCCTCAGGTGCAGGTCATAAGCAATCAAAAACATAACTAAGAATCAACTTCCCCAACAAACACACTAACTCAGCCACGACTTCCTTAGTGGATAAGGAGCAGGGGCGCTCATACAGGGTTCTGCCGTGAACCAGCTTAATGACCCTGTAAATGAATGAATAAAAACGAATGAATGCTTTGTTTCACCAGCTGGGAATCCAATGACTTAATTGGTTCTTTTAACTTACACAAACTTACAGCAAACCTGGAGGAACAACTCCAGTACCAGGCATTTACCCAAAGATATTGGAGGCAGGGGCTCAAACAGACACTGTACAACACACAGTGCCTCGTTACCCACAAAAGCCAAAAGGTGAAAGGTGAAAGCCGCCAGTGTCTGCGGATAAATGGACACTAAAAATGAAGCTGCACACATTGGAATGTTATTCAGCCTGTAAAAAGGGAGGGCATCCTGCCTCAGGAGCAAACCTTGAGCAAACTAGGCGAGTCATAAGAGGGCAAACACCCTAAGAGTCCACGTCTACGAAGCTGTTAGAATAGTCGCCCTCACGGAGTCAGAAAGCAGAATGGGGTGATTAGTTACCGACGGAGCACCAGGAGAGTCCTGCAGACCACAGTGGCGATGGTCAGTGAACCTCGCAGCTACAGGAAGATGTGTCCAGCGTGGTAGCACACGGCTTTAGTCCCAGCACTGAGGAGGCAGAGGCAGAAGGAGCTCTGCCTACTGAGAGCCAGGACAGCCAGAGGTGACCCTATCTCAAAGGGGTGCGGGGGAGGGGGTGAGATGGTAAATTCTGTATGTATTTTACCAAAATTTCAAACATAAAAATTAATAAAATAGTACAATTTAGGCTATATAAATCTATCTCAATAAAAATTAATAACAACAAAGCACTGAGCTGTGGGCTTTAAAGGGCTGGACCACACGGGCTACATCTCCACAAACTTAACTTCTTCAAGGAAAAGCTGGGAAGGGGAGGCTGCAGCCGCAGCCCTGGCCACCTGACAAGAACCAGCAAGCTTCAGTGCTGAACAGCCTTCGCTGTCTCCCTCAGGCACTCCTGGGCCATCTGCTCCCTCCTGCCAACAAGAAAAGGCCAGGGGCCACTCCTCAAACAGCAGCAGCTCAGCACTGGGGTTTCACATAAAATCTCCGTTACAGCATCACTGAGGGTCCTGCCCTCTCTGCACCGAGTTTCGGATGACGAGGAATTAAATACTACTCGGCCTAAGGTGAGCGCACAGACACAAGACACAGCTAGAAAGAAACGGAAAGGAAGGCAGAAAACAAGTCAGACCTGGTCCATACCTTCCAGGCATGGGGGGTTGGGAATGATCTATAACGCGCCTAATGTAAGCAACTGAGGCAGCTGAGCAAAGGGGACTTCCTTAGACTATTCCTGGGTATGTGCTGTGTGTGCGTGTGTGTTTGAAATTAGTTTAAAAAAAAAAAAAAAGGTAGTACGGGGTTAAAAATGTGTCCTCAGGATCTAGGATTCTATCAAAGAGCCACGCTGTAGGAATGTTCCAGAAACTTTCAGAAACAGAGTCTGTGAAAGAGGGACTATGTGAGGAACCGGAAAGGCAAGAGGGAGGACAGGAAACAGCAGTGTTTGTGCTGGCTGGGTGCTCCAGCCTGCACCTGACAGGAGAAGGCTGCCAGGCTGAAGGTGAGGGGAGAGGGGAGGGAGGGCAGAGGGGAGAGGGGAGAGGGGAGGAGAGAGGGAAGGGAGGGGAGGAGGGGGAGAGGAAAGGAGAGGGTAGAGGGGAGGGGAGGGGAGGGGAGAGAAGAAGGGGAGGGAAGGGGAGGGAGGCGTGTCCAGCATGTCTGCTAGCTCACCCAGACCACCGCAGTAGGAAGCCCAGGAATCTGGCACGGGGTTTGATGGAAAGCCATCCACAACTGCGTGTGACAGTAACTGCATGTAATTAATTACACGATACAGCTATGCCTATTTCTTGACTGCTAACGGCAGGGCCTAAGAAGCCTGCACAGTGTCTCTCCAGTCTTAGGGGAAGACAGACCGCAGATCCGGCACAGGCTGCTCCCAACTCATCCTGCAAGCCGGCGGTGCCAGAGCAGATAGGGGCTGTTGTAAATCCTGGGCCAAGGCAGCTGGGTTTTCTGAATGGGCCGAGCTTTCCAAATCCAGGGACAGAACCAACCTTGACTGCATAGAGCAGCACAGGGCACGGCTCAATAATAAAAGTGTCCTTGTAGCCCCGTGAGACAGAACCCAGTCTGCTGACTATATTCCAAATTCCACAGGACCTTCTTCCAGGCCAGAAAACACAGAGTTTCCCTGAAAACATTTGTTTCTATAGAGAGCACCAAAAACATTTGTGGTTCGTTTTTAGAATACATGTGAAGGCCAGGCGGGCTCGCTCCTGCAGAAGGGCTGTCCGACAGGCCTTCCCTGGGGCCAAGGGACAGCATCTGGATTGAGGAAAGTCCAGGACCCTAGGTTCAGCAGCGGGGCCCCTGGAGCCACATTCCCTAATGACCCCACAGCAAGGGCCACAGTGGAGAGCTGGGAGGGCGAACATCAGACCCAGTTCCCTCACTGATGGGCTGAGGCTGGGTCTGAGAGAGCCGTTTCCCACTCTAAGAGAATGGTCTCTAGGAGAGCCGTTTTCCACTCTAAAGAACACAATGTGGCACATTTGTGGCGGTCACGTGACGACTTGAAAGCATCATTTCTCTCCTCCACCACAAAGGACTGGGAACGAACTCAAGTTGTCAGCCATCCTTGGCAGCAAGCGCCTTTACACCATGAGCCATCATGATTTCCCCAAGAAAGTCTTTACCACTGGGAAGCCTTTAATATGCTTAATACACTCATCTGGATCCTCAACCAGGAATCTGAGAGGCACTGAGAGAGGATGGAGACAACTCTGTGGTTAGGAGCCCTTGCTGGTCTTGCGGAGAACCCGAGTTCAGCTTCCGGTACTCATACAGAGCTGCCCACAGCTGCCTGTACCTCCAGCTCCCGGATCTCTGATGCCCTCTTCTGGCTCCACAGGTATCTGCATGCACATGCTAATACACACAGACACACGATCTTAAAAACAAGTAAAATCCTAAAGCAAAAGATTTTATGCTTAAATTGATTAGTCTGAGATTCTATCACTTGCAACTGAGAATAACAGCAACAACACAGATAATCCCCTAGCGTACACATGAGGGAAAAATTAGATTCAAAATACCAGGAGGTAATGCACTGGGTCCAACCTAACAGCATAAAAAGGTAAGTACAAAATAAGAAAAAAATGATTCTAAATCTTAGTTCCCAAGCAATTATCTTACTGTTCAGGTACGAAAACCCTGGCTGTGCTGGCCAGTAGGATTTCATTCAACCCTGGCGTGTTGACTAAGCCACTGAGATGGGGGACTTTGTGTACGGGGAATTTCCACATCCTGCAGTTGCATAATATTCCCCAAAGAAAATATCTGTTAGCACTTAAAAGTTCCTCTAACACTAACTTGACACTTTAAATAAAGAAAAAGGTAAGTGCAGCTTGTAAAGGTCGAAAGTAAACCCAACAGCTTCGAAGATCTTTGGAACAGTGACTTCCCTCTCCTAGAGAGGAGCAATTTCGAAATCTCAGAGTTCCAGACTGGCTTCCCACGTGCTCACCAATCAGCAGGCACTCGCTTAAGACAGTAAACTAATTGCCATGCTTTAACTACGCGTGAAGACACTGCCATTTGCGGTGACTTCTCTTACACTGACAGCAGGGTAATTCTGTTATACTGAGAGCTGACAAGGCCTGGACTCCTAAGAGAACCCTACGGCTTCCACCAGGCAGCATTTCAACAGGCAAAGGAAGGGAATGCAGGTTGCTTCCACGTATATGTATAATCTCCTTCTCAACACCTAACGTGTGACCAACCACCAGGAAACGGAATTCCCGCCTTCAAAAGCCTGTGCCTAAGGGATTCAGACCCACACACAATGGAGACCTAGCACACAGCTGTGGGTGAGGTGCTGGAGAAACGGTTCCGTGGTGAAGAGCAAGTATTGCCCATGCTGAGGACCTGAGATCAAGACCCAGCACTCACACCAGACAGCTAGGAGGCCTAACCTCTAGCTTCAGGGGGATGTGCGGCTTCTTTAGCTGTTTACATTCCTGTGCCCCCTTCCCAACACGAAGAATTTAATTGTTTTTCAAGAGTCAAAGGAGCCGTCTGCTTGTGCTTAGTTTAGCTCAGGACCTTGGTAGCCAGGCCAGACAGTTCTGTGTGCCCCGTAGGCTGGGCCTACTCATGAAACACACACACACACACACA
The DNA here is from genome assembly GCA_026225945.1 of Cricetomys ansorgei. Classification (NCBI taxonomy): domain Eukaryota; kingdom Metazoa; phylum Chordata; class Mammalia; order Rodentia; family Nesomyidae; genus Cricetomys; species Cricetomys ansorgei. The sequence goes on from JAMJFZ010000770.1 coordinate 136,409, forward strand.
CACACACACACACACACACAATGAAGCTCCCAGAAGCCCTACTGTATTCAAATGAAGCCACTGTGGAATGGGGTGGGGAGCCCAGGAACACTTGGCTATCTCTTGGAGGCCCTATGGGCCTTGTGGCCACATACTGGCTGCACTGAACCTCTGCACCACTACCTTTCCCTGACTTACCCTTTGTCCGATGCATACTTTGCATCTCATACTCAATGACTCAGAAGCCAAGGCTACCCCAGGACTACACGTCTCTCCTGGAGGACACTCTTCCCTCTGATCTCGGCTCATAGTTCTTCCATTTCCTGTCACTCTCCATTGGGAATCTCGTGACCTCCTCTGGCTTCGTCCACCACAGGCCTCAGATTTTAGGTATATCAGCTTTAATCATAAATTTGTAACTCAGTGATCTCTATGGAAGGACTCAAAAGTTTGCATTATTAAAAAGCCCCATGAAGCCGTTTGGTGGTGGCGCATGGCTTTAATCCCAGCACTCGGGAAGCAGAGGCAGGCAGATCTCTGTGAGTTCGAGGCCAGCCTGGTCTACAGAGTGAGTTCCAGAACAGTCAGAGCTACAACAGAGAAACCCTGTCCTGGGGTGGGGGTGGGGGGGACGGGAGGGGGGGGACAACTTACACTTCTTTTGTTAAATCCATTCCCAGGTATTTCACTCTTGGCCCATACTGTTGTAAAGGTCAGTTTTCTCAGTTTCACCTCCAGTGTGTGCTAGTTAGCTCACACACTTTCCAATGCCCTGCAGGGCCCTTTACGCTGGGCTCCCCTCCCCTGTCTGGAGCCCACCCCACCCCTTGCCCCTAAAGCACAGGCTTTATCTATGAATCTGCTTTCAGTTCCTCTCATCCTACACTTTCTCTCGCCTGAAGGACTTTGTGCACGCTGTTCTCTGTGGCTGGAGTGTAATGGCACCTCAAGTCGCTCACTTCCTCATCTTTTAGGTCGTGGCCTGTCACTCCTGGTCTGGGGCCTTTCCCATAACACCACGGAGAAGTTTGTATCCCTCTTTATAAGGATACTGATTACCTACTTATGCCCTAACCAAAGCTGTCGGTCTCTGAGGTCAGAGACTGTCTGTCCTAGATACAGATCTGTCCTTAGTAACAACATGCAATAAATACTTGTTAAATGGGTTACCTAAATCAAAAGATTATCCAGTCCAAACCCCCACAACCGTTAAAATAAAACAATTAGTCAACTTGTTGGCAAATGTATTTTCACAGACAAAAAATCCCAAGACTGCTTAGCGCCCTGCTGTATGAGGACCTGTCCTGTAAACTGAACTGGCTAGGTACTGTCTGCTGACAGCTGCTATATAAACATTTACTGAGATCAAACAGTGGGACCCACACTTCACTCCCTGTAACACCTAAGCATCTGTCAATACGGCGAGACACTGGGAGAACAGGAGAGAGAGGAAGAACATTTCCTCCTCCAAAGAACATCCGCCTCTATTGCTCTTCTCCTGCTCCCCATCCTCACATGCACACCCCCACTCTGTGACATGGATCTCTCCATAACCCCATGCCTGAATCACCACCCCGCACACTAAAGCAGAGAGAACTTGCTAGCGGGTTTCTCATCTTGTCCCTACCCGGCTTGCTTGCACTAACTCTGGAATGATGACACGGAGTCAGTCAAGTTCTGAGTGGGTATCTGCTGACATGGGGCAGCTGCTGTCAGGAACCCCAGTGCCTCAGACCCCAGGTCAGGCTTAGAGAGATAGCAAACCACTGTCAGGAACCCAGTGCCTCAGACCCCAGGTCAGGCTTACAGGGTTAGCAAAGCAAATACTGACAGTCCGTGCAGAAAATGTCCCCATAGCTTCCTCCCCATCGCCCACCCCGACTATGGCCTGAATACTGCCCCCTACCACCAAAGTTAGCTAGCCCACCTCCTTGTGGAGCTGCTCGTAATAACCCGGCCTCCCTGTCAGTCCTGTGAAAAGCCTGGCCTCCTTCATCAGCCATCTATAGCTCCCCACCTCCCTGTTAACTCAATGTAGTAAGCACACTGAGCTTCTGGGGTGCTTTGGCTTCTCCCCCGGACCCCAGCTTTTCTGTGTCCGTGTGTCTGTCCTTTTTTCATCCCCTCTGCCCCAGTTAGTTCGATCCCTGGAGCTGCATAAGGACTGGGCGATCCTGTGGCTGACCAGGAGGGACGCAGGCCAGCTTCAAAGGGTCATTAAGTCACAGCAGAGAGTATGTCAGGACAGGGCAGCTTCCCGGGGCCCAGGGAGGCCTGCCCGTCACCATTGCCCCCAGAGAGCTTTTAATTTCTCACTTCTGTATTTCTCACTGGATGCCAGTTCATGCCTCCTGGTTTTCCTTCAGCGTGTGTGCCTCTTGTGGTGAGGGAAAACTCCGTGAGTACCAAAGAACAGCTCTAGCAGCATGTGGCAGCCTAATGCACAAGAATTTTGGCATCTTTAAGAGATTCTTCAAGTTACAGTGGGACTTTAATATAAAGTTTACATTTGTTTTACAGTCCACTGCCCCTCCCAGGCAAACTTAAAATGACCTCATGAGAAACAACTGGGGCGGAGGGGGGGATCTGTCTCACTTTGCTAATTTGTCATGTTTATAGCTCTCTGCTGTGACTGGTTTTTAAAATCACAAAGCATACATTTATAACATCTTCGTCAAACACCATAACTAAAGGGGAAACCACGTGGAGTTGGCCTGCCAAGCTGGTTCCCTCCCACCCCTCAGTTTCCTGAAGACAGGGAAAGAATGAGACCCATTCCTCTGTGTCTGCAGGGCCAGCCTCTGGAACAGGATATCTCCATCCCCCTGCCTGCGGAACAGGAAAACCTGCCTTCCTGCTTTCTCAATACTAAATGGGTTGGTCCTGCAAGGGAAAAACATCCCCTCGGAACACACCCCAAGGCTGCGCAGTCGGCAAGAGAAACAAAGGCTGGTCCCCAACATTCCCTTGGCAGCCAGTCGAAGACTGCCCCCGGCCCATGGCTCATTTTCCTGTCACCTGACAGAGGATAAGGGAGAACTAGAAAGTCCCAGTCTAGGGGCCCTAGGAGCTGCCCTGCTGGTGTAAAGGTCTGTTGAGCATCCCTCAAGACACAGCTCTCTCGGAAAGACACTGCAGGATAAAGGATGGGATCTGGAAAAGGCAGAGGCCTGGTGAAACACTGCCCAGAAAACAAGAGGTGCACTCACACACTCTCCACGCCAGGGCTGCGAGGGTCTGGGGACCAGAGGGAGAGCGAGCTCAAGTCTCCCCACTACATCTACAGAGTCAAGGTAGAGAGGATCACAGACAGATAAAAGGCCGCATAGATAAAAAGCTAGTAAGCCTAACAACACGGCCGTGACGGACCAACGGGCCCCACTCTGACTGTGGGAAACCTTCCCAGCCTGGAAAGGCCCCGCCCGGCAGGGCTGGGTACCCACCGGTGCCCACGTGTCACACCTCTGCCACTCTGCAATTCCCTTCAGTCACCAGACTCCATGTCATCAGGGCTCTCCACTGCAGAGAGTAAACAAGTTACTGGAAAGGAAGGAGCTGGCCAAGCTCTAAAGGAGACAGGACAGTCAGCACCCGTTCTTCTAGGGAGAGGCAGCAAGAAGCTGAAAGGAGGATATGAAAGACAGCTGTCACTTCAACCATGTTAACCAGGAGGCAGGCAGCACTAACACGCTGGGGCACCAAAGGAAGCCAGTGTTCCAGAGAGGAGAGATCTACATCGAATGAAGCAAAGGAATTCCAGAGTAAGCCGAGAACATCTGTCTGCACGGTGACTTTGCTTGTATTTGGAAACACTAAGAACTTCACAGCCAAAGCAGCACCAGGCCCTATGCACAAGACAGACCCCCCCCACCGCCCCCACCTAGAACAAGTCAACAACAGGACCGTGCATGAGACATGAGACGGGAAGCAGATCACCAGACAATGCATCCTTCCTCTAAACGAGTGTTTCTGCGTCCACAGCTTTAGGTATCCTCTCATTTCTCCCTTAAGGAAACTAGGCACGGGGGCCTGTGGTTCTAATACCAGGACCTGCGAGGCTAAGGAGTTCCAGGCCAGCCTGGGCCAGATAGTGAATTCCAGGCTAACCTGGGGAATGGGCGTGCATGGGGGGAGGGGGAGGAATATATATTAAGATTCAAGACTGATAAGTTTCAGAACACTGATATGAATTCAGAATGTAGGCCTGGGTGGGGGAGGTGTGCCCATGGCTAGACTCGCAGTGACCATGGCTGGATATTCTAAACTGCACTAGCTAGATGGCTTCTAAAACACTAAGAAATGAAGGCCCGACGGCTCATGCCAACCCTTGTGGGGATGGTTTATAATGGGAGATTAGGGTCTCATCTGTCTGCGACAGTTTATCTGGAAGCATCTGGAAGCAGATAACTCTACACTCTCCTCAGGCCTATGCAGCGGGGGTGGGTGTTCTCAGATTTCTGCCTCACGGCCCTCCTGGCTCTGGTCATGCATGGCTGAGATCTAGGGCTGCACTTAATACCTCCTGCTTAATACCCTTCTCACCTAGCCAGGGAGCAGACTTAGCACTGTCTGGTGGTACAGAAGATTTATAAGTAGTTATCTCTCTCTGTCTCTGTCTCTCTGTCTCTGTCTCTGTCTCTCTCTCTCACACACACACACACACACACACACACTCACACTAATTAAGCACTTGGGGACTGGAGAAATGAGTTAGCAGTTAGGAGCACAAGTTCTTCCCGAGGGCTAAGGTGCGATTCCTAACTCCCACACAGCAGTTCGCAGCAGTCTGTGATCCCGGTTCCAGGGTGTCTGCACCCTCTCTCCTGGTCTCTGTTGGTACCATACACACAGGGTACACAGACATGCATGCAAGCAAAATAACCAAAACACAGAAAAAAACTAAAGAAAGAGTCACTGACTTCAACCCCAAAATCTCTTTGTGTGTGTGTAACTGCTGCACTACCTCGTGTGTACAGGTGAGGATGTGTGCACGTGTGTGCACGTGTGTGTGTGTGTGTGTGTGTGTGTGTGTGTGTAACTGCAGCATGAGCACTACCTCGTATGTACAGGTGAGGATGTGTGTGCCTGTGCGTGTGTGTGTGCGTGACTGCGGCATGAGCACGACCTCGTGTGCACACGTCAGTGAGGAATCGTGTGGCAGCCAGAAGCTGGTGTCAGGGGTCTCCCTCCATCACTTTGGTGTGTTACTTTGGGTTTTGAGGCAGGCTCTCTCACTGAACTTGGAACTTGCTGACACAGCAAATGCCAGGGACCTGCCGGCGGCTCTTCACCGTGATGGCAGGCACACGCCACCATGCCTGGCTCCTTATGTGGATGTTGGGGATCCACACAGACCATATCTGCAAGGCAGTCACTTTACCAACTGAGCCACCTCCCGAGCTCCCCAAAGCTGTTTACGATTAATGTACACATTACGCCTCACTTTCTCCTAAACTAAGAAAAGCTTAAGTAACACCTACATCTAGCTGGGTACCCATCCATGTCCCAGTCACGAAACCCCGTGACACAGTCACAGTACCCACAACAAAGCTCCAACCCGGGGTCTCCCAACTCAGAGACCCACAAGGAACAAAGTCAACCCTACCAAGCCCGGTAGCTGATCTGTGCATCTCCGGTTCTCCCCACAGCTCAGCACACCCACCTACCCGACTCCCCAGATACAACCTATGAGCCCTTCCCTCTAAGCGTCCATAACCACAAGTCCCTCAGGACAGTTTTCCTCCCCCAGATCTGCTTTGGATTCCCTCACCTGAGGCTGCCTCTCTTCTGAGTCCTTCCACATTTCCTTATGCCTCTCCAACATTACAGCCTCCTAGCCTGACACATGGACAGTTCATGCTACGATTCGCCCCCCATCTTAGTCCATCAGCAGCCGGAACAGGCCTGTCTCGCCTGCCCGGGTTCACCAAAGCACCTCGCCATGCTGGGCCACAGAAGGATTCTACTTGGCACAGACAATCAACAAATGTGTTCATAGTACGGACACACAGGTGAAATTAGAGATCTAGGAAGATGGGTCAGTGGGTAAGAGCATTGCTGTGCACCCATGAAGACCTGAGTTCAAATCCTTAGGACCCATGTGAAAGAGCCAAGAACGGTGTATGAGCCTGTAGCCTCAGGACGGGAGCAAAATCAGTGGGACCTGGGCCAAAGAGCAAAACTTCCAGTTCAGTGAGGCCCTGGCTAGATGGGAAGGGACAGTTGCAGAGCACACTATGCTCTCTCTGTGCACACCAGGCATGCACACACACATATACACACACACATAAACACATGCACACACATGCACACATACACATCATGCATGTACATGCACACATAAACACATGCACACACACGCACACATACACATTATGCATGTACACACACACATAAACATATGCACACACACACGCACACATACACACCATGCATGTACACACACATGCACAAACACACACACATGCACACAGGGTGGGGGGGTGGACAACAGACAGACAGATAGACATGGCATGTTACCCAAAATTCTAATTACTATCTTCATTGATTTTTCATAAAATAAACTCCAGGGAATTCTGGCATGTACATACAATCTTCAGATTCACCAGAAAAAAATCATATAGGAGAAATTTTCTAGGGAAAAAAAATCAACATTCTCTCACCCCATTAACAATAAAGAAAACTAAAATGCAGCATGAACATAGTAAAAGCCTACGTAAAGGGTTAATCTAAGAGATCATATACTCTATAAATGTTAGCTAAAACAATGGTTTATAAACGGATCTGATATTCCGCAAATATTACAGTACCTCCTCTGTCACCATAGGAACTAAGAAAACAGCAATATGTTAGAACGACAGGTTAAGCAAATACGTCCTGTGGACGCTCAGGGGCACAACCTCGGAGCCGGCTGCTCAGCAGTGAGGAGAGCGCACTGATCTCAGGGGACCCGCTCGCTTCCAGGCCCACGCTGGGCTGCTTACAACTGCCTGTGACTCCAGCTCCAGGGCTACACCACCTCTGTCTCTGCAAGCACCTGCTCTCTCTCTCACACACACACACCAAACACACACACACCAAACACACACACACCAAACACACACACACCAAACACACACACACACACCAAACACACATACACAAGCACACACACACCAAACACACACACCAAACACACACACACACAAACACACACACATACACACACCACACACACACCAAACACACACACACACACCAAACACACACACAAGCACACACACACCAAACACACACACACCAAACACACACACACCAAACACACACACACACCAAACACACATACATACACACACCAAACACACACACACCAAACACACACACACCAAACACACACACACACACCAAACACACACACACACACACCAAACATACACACATACACACACCAAACACACACACACACACCAAACACACACACACAAGCACACACACACCAAACATACACACAAACACACACAAACCAAACATACACACACACAAACACACACACACACCAAACATACACACACACAAACACACACACACACCAAACACACAGACACACACCCACACCAAACATACACACACACCCACACCAAACATACACACACACATACAGGCACACCAAACATACAGACACACACACTCCAATCGCGCACACACACACGCACACCAAACTTACAGACACATACATACACACACACACACACCAAACATACACACACGATTAACACTAATGTTTTAAAGACAGACAACAGGCTTGGGGCATATACCTTTGACTCTAGCACTCAGGACGCAAACGCAAATGGAAGTCTGTGAGTTCAAGATCAGCCCCGTCTACAGAGGGTGCCGGGCCAGCCAGGCTATACAGTGAGACCCTGTCTCAAAAGAAAGGGGGTGGGGCATAATTTTTTTCTATAATACAGCAATTTAAACCTAAATTGCCATGTATAGCTAGCGGGGTTACTTCAGCCAAGGCAAAGCAGTCAGAAAGGTAAAATGCCCTACATTACCTCCAGTTACGCCACATTAACACACTTTAGGTAAAGGACCAGGAGGGGAGGGCTAGAGAGGCGCGGCAGTTAAGAACACTTGCTGCTTCTGCAGAGGCCCCGGGGCTCTGACAGCCCTTTCTGGCCTCCAAAGGCACCAGACATGCATGCAGTGCACATACATGTATATATAAGCAAAACACTCATACACATAAAATAAATCTTCAAAAAAAGACCCAAGAAGGCAGTGGTACCAGACACAAAAATATTAATGCATTTTTAACTTTAAAGAATGACCCATTAACTATTTCAACCGAAGTATATATAAATCCGTGTGACATCTTCTGCCCCAAATAATGCTACTAAATTTATTCCTCCTTCACCGGTTACTGATATGATTTTCATCACAAAAATTTTGTGATGGTTCATTCTGTTTATCTCTCTTTCATCCTAACAAACCTTACACAGAAACGTAAAACCCCTTTCTGGAGTAAAAGTTAATTTCACCTTCACCCTGGCCTGGGACTAAACAACACCCCCCCCAACACACACACACACTAAACACACACATGAGGAGATTCATTTCACCTTCACACTGGCCTGGGACCAAAAAAACACACGCGGAGAGAAGGAGATTCAGGGTGTAAATAGGCGCTTCGCATTCTGCTGTGATCTGATTAGCATGCTCTGTAAAGTTACATGAGATGAAGACAAACAATGTCAATGTGATTATTTCCTGTCGTCAGGGGGGAATCTGTTGGACCAGGAGTCAATAAAGCTGATTTTGTTCTTGCCTCTAACACTAACTACCTATGACCACAGACCACAGACCATCTCTTACCCATGCTGGACTCCATCTGCCTCTAAAATTAGGAAGCTAGACCAGATAACCTCTAAGTGACCTTCCATCTCCAAAAAGCACATCCTCTCTCCATGCCACGTTTCTATCGGCCCAGAGGATTCATGGTACTTTCCAGAAGATTCGAGTCCAGCACTGAAGAGCTCTCACGAAGTTCTGGTCTAAAAATGGTATCTCTGCCAGGTACAGTGGCTCCTGTCTGTAGCCCCAGCACCCAAGAGCCTGAGGCAGGGGGACTGCCTCCAGGTTGAGATCCACCTGAACTATACAGTGAGCTCAAGGCCAGCCTGAGCTACTGTGTAAAAAGGTAAATTTTAACTGTATAACCATAAATAAATCACTTTGGTCCCCTGGTCTTCAGTTCCCCACAAAAAAAACAAAAAAAAAAAAACAACAACAAAAAAAAAACCAGAAAAATAAATTATCCAGACATTCCAGAGGCTCAGAGAAGTTTTTTGTTTGTTTGTTTGTTTTTTGCTTTGTAGATATTATAAAACTACCAAACACAAAGTTTCATGGTTTCACAGGAGCCTCCTTTATGGGCAGTGAATGCAAGGTTTTTAGCTGGTTAACAGATGTGTGTGTGTGTGTGTTTTCAAGTGTGTGCACATGCATGTGGATACGGATGTCATTCCTCAGGATCCATCCACCTTCTACTCTGAGACAGGGTCTATGTAGAATATATATATACACACACATACACATTCATACGTATAAATGTGTGTGTGTGTGTGTGTGTGTGTACATATACACACACAACACACACATATATATATATACACATACATACACACATATACACACACACACACACACATATATGGAGTAAGCTGGGGTCAGCGAGCCAGAGATCCCCCTGCCTCCACCTCCCCAGCGAAGAGATGGCAAGCAGACACCACGCTAGACCCCTCAGGGCTTCAGGCTTGCAGGACAAGTTCCTTACCAACCGAGCAACCCCCCCACTCCAGCTGTAAAACACACGTGTGGCCTCACCTCAGGAACACAGTGTCAAGCACACCTTTCCTGATAGATTACTAACTCACAAAAGTAAAACACCAGAGAATCCTCAAACATGCAAGCAACACATTGCAGGCCTGCCTATTTGTGATTTCCTGCAGGTGACAGTTCACCAGGCATGGCTCCGTGCACTCCTATAGCCTGCTCCCTCCTGTCTCAGTGTTACAATTGTGCACCGGGAATTACTCTCCCCACGCAGTATCATAAGGGGTGTCATACGGCTTTCCTTTACCTTGTCCTCAGGACGATAGCAGAGCACCCAGTGGGCACTCACTGTGTGCCAAGCCCTACTCTGATGCTTATCCTCTAAGTGCTTAGAGTACGCAGCTGTTCAGGTCTTCACAAGATCTCCTGGGTAAGTGCTATTAGGGCATCCATTCTCTGGATGAAGAAACAGAAATAGGAAATGGGAGAGCTGACGGGCGCCCCCTGAGCCCGAGTTTTACCCACTTCAGCCTCTGCCATGCAGAGTGAGAACACTGCCCTGGGAACAGGAAACTGCCACACAACCAACACAGTCTGCTGCGTGCAGACAAGCACCTGACATCTGATCTGGTCCTGCAGCAGGACACCTGCCGTTGCATCTGTGAGCTCGCCAGGTAAGTCATTCTGTTCACAGACTCCCATGGCCCGTTTTTAACACGGTCAACATCCCTTGTTAGAACATTTTCTATATCCGCCAAGACTGAACACACATTTTGGGCAAGGCAAAATTTCTAGGGGCTAGAAAGATGGCTCGGTGTTTAAGAGCACTTGCGGCCCTCCCAGAGGCTCCAGGTTCAGATGCCAGCACACTCCAGTTCCAGCAGACCTGACACGTTCTTCTGACCTCTGTGGGTGCGGGGCACTTACATACATGCAGACAAACACTCATACACATAAAGTAAAAATAGACCTTTTTTAAAATTTCTGAAAATACAGCGCGTGAATGTCAAACTAAGAGCAGTGTTTTAGAGTAAACTGCGAGGGAGCTCACGCCTTTACCCTGACCTTCACTTTCAGATAACAGTAAAAGGGGGAGCAGTCCCTGGCGTGCACTGTCAACAAGGAAGGGAGTCTGAGTCTGCATGATCAGATCAGACACGTCCCGAGTGTGTGGGTCCACTGAGGAGCCAAGCTACACAGGGAAAAAGTAGAAAAAGTGGAAATTCGTAGCAAATCAATGTGTAAAAGAGAAAACTGCTACGCTAGTGCGTCCCGGAGCTGCCGATGGTTAAGTGAGGCCTCAACTTGCAGCTATCCTCCTGTCGCAGCTTCCTCACAGCCTGGGTACGGGTATGCGCCACCATACCTGGCTGGGGATTTTAACTGGTGGTATTTGAGCTTTGCTCTGTTCTTATAGAAAGTCATTACTCAACACCTAGTCCAAGAGTCACACCTGGGTGCTCTACAAAGTCCGGGAAGACAGACGGGTGCGGAAAGAAAATCAGTCTTACTTTGTGTTCAAAGTGTGTGGCTGCTTTAAAATACTACCTAGGTGAGAGTGGCAATCTGACCTGCGTTTTCCAAACCAAAGCAAACACAGAGCCGGCCCTGTGCTAGACATCACAGGGACCAGACACCACACTCTCAGGAGCTATGGCTGATTTCCACGCGTGGCAACAAGAACTCGGGTGCTGGACTGTGTACCAGGGAAACTAATCCGACAACGGGAGGTGAAGTGGAATAAAGTCGAGAGGAAAGTGGGCAAAGCAGAAAACCCAGAGGGCTTGGGGAACCGGAGGGGACCTGAGACTGGCCGACGTGTGATCCTCACTGAGGGGGAAAAGTACTGTCGGACATGGTAGCTCACACCCATAATCCCAGCACTCAGGAGGCTGAGACAGGAGCATGGCCTGTGCGCTTGAGGCCAGCCTGCACCAGTGGGTGCCAGGCCAAGCCTGGGCTGCAGAGCAAGCTCTTGTCTCAAAACAGTTCACACACAGGCACAGGCACGCGCACACAAACACTTGCCGTGTGTGTACATATGTACAGAGAATCTGCTGTGTACCAGGTAGTAGGGAAAACACTGTAAACAGTCAGAGAAACAGATTATTAAATGTGTTCACAGATCAGCATAAACCATGCTGAACAGCACAAAGAAAAAGAGAAAAGTAGGGGTCCGTCTTAGCGGACAGGCAGCTGAGCCCAGACGCAGAGAACAAGGGGCATGCCTGGCAGCTGAGGGATAATTACCATTCCGGCAGCTCCTGCTTCTGCTGAGGCTGGCATGCACGACCACTAAGAGCCCAGTCAGTGAGCAGTGGGAACAGAGCCTCCTACGGGGCATCTTAGGCTCCCAGGGCCGTGGCAAGCACTGGGTGCCTTCAAGATGGAGCACCAAACCCACGCGGATGTGGGGAGGACTGCAGCAGAGCCCAGAGGGCCCCTGGCCCCAGCTCTGCAGAGCGGGAGACAGAAAGAGATGCCAGGCTGTAGCAGTCATCTCTATGGCTCATTAAAGATATGAGTTCTCCTTTTCAGGCCTACAGGAAGGACTGCCATTGCTGGGTATCTGACACCTGCCCTAATCCCTTAATCTGCTGCTTTAAGGAAGCGGAAGCAGGAGGATCAGGAGTTCAAGGTCATCACTCACTACACAGTAGCATCACAAGACTATCTCAAACACACACACACCCACATATATACACATACCCACATACACACACACACACATACACACACACCCACATACACACACACACATACACCCACATATACACACACCACACACACACATATACACACACCCACATACACACACACATATACACACACCCACATACACACACACATATACACACACCACACACACATACACACACATATACACACACCACACATACACATATACACACACCCACATACACACACACACACACATATACACACACCACACACACACATATACACACACCACACACACACATACACACACAAATATACACACACCACACATACACACACATACACATACACACACCACACACACATACACATACATACACACACACTTACACATATACACAAACACACACACACACACACACATACACATACACACACATACACACACACCACACACACACCACACACACACATATACACACACCACACACACATACACACACATATACACACACCACACATACACATATACACACACCCACATACACACACACACACATATACACACACCACACACACACATATACACACACCACACACACACATACACACACACACATACACACACCACACATACACACACATACACATACACACACCACACACACATACACATACATACACACACACTTACACATATACACACAAACACACACACACACATACACACATACACATACACACACCACACACACACCACACACACACATATACACACACACTTACACATACACACATATACACACACACACATACACACATACACATACACACACATACACACACAAACACACACATACACATACACACACACACATACACACACACCACACACACACATATACACACACCACACACACATATACACACACACTTACACACATATACACACTTACACATACACACATACACACACCACACACACACACACACACATGCACACCACACACGATTGAAGAATTGTCCTTCGCTGTCCTTTGGAGGTGGGTGTGGCCACAGGACTTACTTTAGCCAATGATTATGAGCATGGTAAGCCCAAGTCACCTTACTCCTGTTTTCTCCACAAAGATTCAAGATGCATTCAATATGGTGGCTCCTTCCACTGAGATTTGGGGTTCTCAAACCACTAAGTCACGATGTGATAGAACATGACCAGCAGAGATTCAGAGTTAACAGTGATAAAACAAAGCTCCTCATCAGGAAGTATAAAAATGGCTGGCCAGTCATGGTAGCACAAGCCTTTGGTCCCAGCACTCAGGAAGCTGAGGCAGGAGGATCATCTACGAGTTCGAGGCCAACTTTGTCTGCACAGTGAGTCCCAGGCTAGCCAGGACTACAAAGTGTGTCCCTGTCTATAAAAACAAAGACAAATATGTAACTCTCTGATTTGAGATGGAAAGTGCAAATTTATGTTTCATCACTGCCAAACTCAAGCATTGATAAGAGAGCTGAGAATAAGCCAGCGGTGGTGGCGCACGCCGTTAGTCCCAGCACTCGGGAGGCGGAGGCACGCGGACCTCTGTGAGTTCGAGGCCAGCCTGGTCTACAGAGTGACTTCCAGGACAGCCAGAGCCACAACAGAAGAAGAGCCCTGAGGCACATCCCTCTGGAGAGCACAGCAGGGGCAGGGTGTCCCCGGAGCAGTGGGGACACAGGGAGGAAGAGAAGATACCCGCCGAAGCCCTCAGAGCGGGGCTGGCCCTCAGGGTGAGGACTAAGGACACAGAGGCCTCGGAGGCCAGGAAGCTGGTGCTGAGGATGGAGGCAGGACCGCTGAAGGCCGCAGAGACGCCTTGGCAGCCCCAGTCAGCACCTCACAACTCCCAGGACCTCAGCCTCTCGCTCCGCGGTTTGCTCGATCCGAGTGACCACATTTATTTACTGGATGGCGTAGAATCGCAGGGGCGCAACGACACCGCAGGAACGAAACGAACCGTTCTGCAGAAACTTCAGGAAGCGCAGTCTGTGGCGCCGCTCACCACACACCACAGCTCGTTCTTCAGAACCGTAATCATAATCACTCGGGACTCGGGAAACGACATCGGGGGACAAAAAGGCAAAATACGGACTGGCCTTAACCCCCTATCCAAAGGCGCGAAATTACCGTGTTGCCGTGTAGTTGGCGTTGAAGGCTGCGCATCACCATGCGGACAGATGTGTGCAGAAAACGTCACCACAGGGCGCCTTCAGCGCCGTCCTTCACAGGGGACGAGCTACATCCCCACCACAGGCGGCGCGCGTCCAGAGCCATGCGGTTTATACTGAGTTTCTCTGGAGTGAGCATACGCTGTGACTAGCTCTTCTTCACGGCCTTCCCAAAGTTCCTTATCACGCGGGAACACTTCATACAATCACAGCTCAGTTCGTACATCCCAGCCTGGATTTCACTTCCTTTAATAGCGACTTTAGCTCCAACCAGCCACATTTCAGTGTTCTCGGGGCTGTGCTGGAATTCACTTACTGAGTCCACAGAACGACTCTGTGAATCAGCACTGTGGGCACTCCCCCTCTCCGAGTCACACACGGATTAGTAACACGGCAAAGGGATTACGGAACAGCAGGAGAGGCCTGGTCGGGAGCCTCAGACCCCAGCCCCACCCGTCACTCCCATGTACCATGTAAGAACGTTTACACGTCGATCTTTGAACACAAAGCTCTGGCAGTGGCCCGAGTTTTATTTAGGCTGCGGTGTGGCCTTTACCCAGTTTGTACATGGTCAGCATCTCACACTTTCTGAACAAGCAACACTGTGATTCCCGTGAACGGTTCCGGACAGAGGTGTCTGCATTTTAAATACTGGGCCACGGAATGGGAGCATGCTAAGGTTCTTGATATGTATATGCGTGTATACACACACACACACACACACACACACACACGCACACACACGCATATGCATATATACATGTATATATCAAAGTGCAAGGGGGTTACACCACCCATCACGTTACAGAGCTCCAGGAGACGGTTCTCACACAACACCGTGGAACAGGGACCCTGCAGCTGTGGAACGCCCTGGCTCTGCAAACCCAGGGCTCAGCTCACGCCATCCTCACAAATGCGTCTTCTGTCTTAGCAAATCTGTCAGGCAGAGACGGCATCTTGTTTTGGTTATATTTTTATTGGCAAGAATAAATGTTTTGCTGTTTTGCTTTGTTCTTTATTAGCTAGCTATAGTCCTTACTTTGAGGATTTGCCTATTAATGACTTGATTTTTATTTCTACTGGAGTTTTTTCTTCTTAAAACTGGTTTGTGTTTCATAAGATTCATAGGATTTTAAGTACAATTACATCATTTCCCTTTCTTCCCTTCCTCCCTCCAACCCGTCCATTCTCATCCCTACCTCATCTGAAAATCAAGATTTCCTCATATACACAGACACATCAAGACATAAATACACTAACCTGCACACTCCGTTAGTGTTTCTTACATGTATATAATTTCAGAACTGTTGAACTGGTATTGAATACCAGTTAGGGGCTCATCTCTGAGAAGACTCTGTCCCAGCATTCATAGGGGCTCATCCCTGGGAAGACTCTGTCCCAGCATCCATAGGGGCTCATCCCTGGGAAGACTCTGTCCCAGCATCCATAGGGGCTCATCCCTGGGAAGACTCTGTCCAGCATTCATAGGATTTTTAACGTAACACTACAGCAGAGACTGACCTAAGGACAGCACTGTTTCTGAGTTTACTGACTGCTAACTGTACAGCACTTGTAACACAGAAGAGAGGTTTCACAGTGACGTGGGAGGCAGTAGTCAGAGTGGCAAAGAGTTGAGGGTGAAAAGTTCTAGTGCCTGGGTTCAAGACCCAGCCCTTCCCCTTACAGGAAGCACTAATCTTCCCACAGTGAAGTTCTCACGCGCATCTGGGATCATTCATGTGCTACATAAATTCTGTCCCCAGATTTATGTTTTCGAGACAACCAGTCCTGTCTACACTGTGACAGTAAAAGCTCACATTTGCAAATGGCTCTGCATGCCTTGTTTCACAGGTCTTACTACGTGGCCCGGGTGGCCTGGAACTCACAGACGTGCTGGCCTCTGCCTCACCAGGGTTGGAGCTAAAGGTATGTGTACAACCGTGCACAACCGTGCACAACCGTGCACAACTGGCATACATTTTCTTAAAATCTTTTGGTGTGTGATTTTTGAGACAGGCTCTCCTTCTGTAGCCCAGGCTAGCCTCAGACTCATGGTGCTCCTTCTGCCTCCGTCTCCTGAGTGGTGCGGTTACAGATACCAGCATGGCAGCCTCTCACTCTTCTCACTGTCATCTGTCTTGCTATAGGCGACTGCAGTGTCTGCCTCTTCAGTACGTGCACCCTCACCAAAGTGCTGCTGTTCCAGAATCCTCTCGGCACCCAGCACTGCCTGAGCCCAGAAAAAAAAAAAAAAAAAACCATCTAGAAGGTGGGTAACCGTTTCACAAATTCTTTCCTCCCTGTTCAGCAATCCAGTGTTCTCATGTGCATTCTGCCCTCACATTCGCATGCACTCGGAACGAAAGAGATGCGACCTGCTGCTGACTGGACCTGAAGATGGCCTGCACCCTGCTTCCTATATTCGGGATGTTTCTGTCTGTCATGACTCCACCAGAGGGTAGAGAAAGACAGCGAGGGGAAGCTCAGGCCAGTTCAGCTGTCAGTGTACTAACGTATCTGATGGAAAGCTGTAGTCAGAATGAGGTTTTACCTTATCTGCGGATTTCAGAGAACACCCTTAACTCGGGTCTCACGTTACCTCAGAGAGCACTGGGGTAAGGGAGGCCTCGTGCACAGAGTCCAGGATATTTATCTCCCCGTGCCTCTGGCCTGCCTTCCTTCTCCAGTAACACAAAGGAAAAGCCAGTCGGGTCACTTCACTCCACACTGCTGTATCTCAAGGGGTGTAGAATAGTATCCTTGGCGAGGGCTTACATCCAAGGAGAGTCTGAGGCAGAGCACACCGAGATAAGATCAGGAAGGACACAGGGCCAGGCAGCCAGATGCTTAAACGTCAGTACCCAAGTGCAAGACCATCTGCAAACCTAGCCAAAGAAAAGTGTCAGGGCACACAGGTCCTTCAAAGAAAGGCATTCTTATGCTTTGTGCAGTGCGTTCTCTTAGATCTGGGCCATTGCGATGCTGTCTTCAACCAGCTGGCAGTCCTGGGTTAGAGCTTCTTCAGGAATTCCAAAGGCAATTGCAACTCAACTCTCAGTGGGGCCTTGGTTCTAGCACTCACGCTGGGCAAACAAACATTCTAAGCCTGCAGCTCGAGGCCCTCTGACTATTCTAAATCATGGAACATAAAGTCTACACTTGTGAAAGTTCTCAGTCACAATCGAAAATCACAGATCGCTTTTCCTACGGCTGGGCATATTACCACTAATATTTCTACTGCTCACAAAGTCGCTTAGAATCAAAGCCTGTTGAGTTGGGGTAAAGGACTCTAAAAACAAGCTAATCCAGCCCCTTACTTAACAGAGCGAGAACCCTGAAGTCAGACACAAGAGCAACAAGCCACATGAACGTAAGTAGCTGGCACCAGGAGCTTTAGCGGTACTGTCCGCTCGATCTTCCCAGCAACTCTGACTGTCATGCCCACTCCCCAGATAGAGACTGAGGCCTGTGAAGGTTAAGTTATATGCCTAAAGCTGCACAGTTGGAGGGGAAGCGACAGAGCCAGAATTACAATCCGTGCTCTGAACTGCTAAACTTCAAGGATTACAAACTAGGATCCGGCCCTCTTGGAGTCTTTCTCCAATATAAATAATTCTAAGGCCCACGAATAAGCTAAGTGTACTTTTAAAGACCTGCAAAACCTTTGTGAACCTTTATAAAAACAATCAAATATGTTTTTTCCCAAGAAATTTAAATAACACATTATACTATTAGTTACATTTAAAAAAAGCATTACAGTAATGCTTCATGTAAGAAACTATTCCTAGTTTCTAAAAATACATACTAGGTACATAGGGGTAAACTGAGTTAAGAGGCCTGAGACTCACAATCACCAGGAAGGAAGGAAAGAAGGAAAGAAGGAAGGAAGGAAGGAAGGAAGGAAGGAAGGAATGGAGGGGAGGAGGAGAGAGGGAGAAAGAGAGAGGGAGGGAAGAGTTACATAAACCAAATCTGGCAGAATTTTGGTATTTAGTCCAGATGAGGAAACAAAGATTCACCACAGTACTCCCAATTTTTGTATATTTATTCTTAAGCTCCTCAAATTAATACCAAATGACTTAGGAGAGCCCACAGATCTGAGTTCATAAAAAGGGGAGGCCTACTGAACACTGAGATCTCTACGCACATGTCACTTTCATCCTTCCACATTCTTGTTGCTGCAACCTTCCGAGGCACTGAACTATTCCATTCATCAACGTGAGAGGCCTGGGCAGAGCTGGTGGAGCCCTACAGCACAAACTGTCCTAGGCCATCTTCAGGACCGCCTCGTGAGTCAGCCGGTGAAATATTTACTGAGCATTTAGTGTGCTGTGGACACCAGGCCAGCACTAACCCGAGTTATCAAAGGCAGAGCAGACACTGGACACGTTCATCCACGCCTGTGTGGCTGGACCACCGCATGTGGTGCTCAGCCTCCAGAGAGAACCAGGATCAGTTTCTTAGATCCTCACAGGTCAGAGATAGCCAGAATTTATGTGACAGGTGCACCTGCTGTGACTTCCTGGCAGACTCGGGAGCAGCAGGAGGGAGAGGGAAGAAGGTGAGATCTATGGGTAATTTTTAGTGTCTTGAAAGCTCTCCCAGTACTGCATTCCCACTCGGCCCGTAAGTCTTCTGCACTTAATAGGTTCATCTGCGTCTTGTAATTATTTCATCAGACAAGTAACTACAGACAGACAAGAGTTGAGACAGCAGCAAGGTGTCTGGCTACTTATATTTAAGAGTGTCCAAGGGAAACACATGCTACTAAGAGTGTCATTAGATCAGAACAGCAGAAGTATGCCACATACAGGAACCTCGTCAACAGGCCTCGCTCACACAGGACAAGGACACGCAAGGACTGTAGCACCAGTAAGTGGTAATGCTGTGTCTGTGTTGTCTACCCAAGTGGCTATAAGACTGGTAACCTCTGAGGGGGGAGGGGGGATACCGTGGAAATCACAGCCAATGTTCCATTGATTCTGCTTTTTCCTAACGTCCCTGGTGAGCACAGCACCTGATTAAGAAAGGTGAGAAAAGGGAGGGGTACCACGGAGGTTGACGGTTTATCTTTCCACATCTCTCTTCTGCAACTTGGAAAACCTAACAGGCAATGGTGCTTCGGCCACAGAAGTTAGCAAGGGGTTATCAGAGACCGGCCTGCTGGTTCCCGTCTGTTCCCAGTCGGCTCTATGCTTCAGCTGATCAACGTCTATAAAACTCACAAATAAAATCTGTTTATCACAGATCACAATGAAGTTTGAGAAACCTAGGGTGAGTTGGCAGAGCTGGCAAACGACAGAAAACCCAAAGTGAGCCGACTGGATATGGAAATCCACACCAGTCTCCACCAGCATCATCCATGCAATCCTGTCTGCCCAGGAAGGGTACCGATCTGCCCCTAAAGGGAGCATCTGCCCCTGTTCGTAAACAACGGTCCCAGGCGCTCCCACACGCAGCACCACCAAGGCCCATCTCCTCACGCGTTCCAGCAAACACACCCACAAACAAGTCCCCTTGGAGAAAACAAACGCGGAGAGCTGCTCAGAGTTTCCAGCTGCCCCAGGAGGCGCTCCCTCCAGCGCAGACCGCGGCTCTCCCAAGGCCGGCCCGGCGATTGGCACCGGCGATCCGAGCGCGAGCCTCTTTCTGCACACAGCAGGGCCGTCCCTCGCTGCGGAAAAGTTGGTTTTAAAACCCCACCGTCCTCACACCCAGAGGCCTGCTCTCCCAGACGGGCTGCCACGACTGGGTTCACCGGGGTTGGCCTTGCTCCGCTCGATCCCAGCCCTCAAACTTCAAAGTAACTGGTACGGAAGATGGAACGAGCAAGCCGTCCCCGACCAGCCAGGAGCCCCCGGACGGCAGCGCACGGCCCCGGGGAGACCTCCGCACGCTCGGCATCCGCGGGGACGCACCCCAGCCCGTCCACGCCGCGGCCGGGCACCTGCCGAGCCCCCTGGAGCACCGACGTGCGGTGGAGCGCAGAGTAACTTCCCGGTTGGCAGAGGGCAGGTAACGTGGGGGCAGGGAAGCGCGGACGGCGGAAATTTCCCAGGAGAGACGCGGCCGCAGCAAGCTCTGGACTCTGGAAGTTGCGGCCCCGGCCCGCCCCCCCCCCCCCGCTTCCTCTCCTGCCCGGGATTTACCGGAGCGCTAGCCAGGCCCGCCCGCCACCTGCACGCCCCGCTCACCAACAGCACCGAGCCGCGCACCACCTCCGACACGCTCTGCCGCAGCTCCGCCGCCGTGCCCGGCTTGCTCAGCGCCCGGGTGAACTTCCGAGTCTCCGCCGAGGCGGGGAGCGGCTGCTGCGCCATCCTCCGGCCGCCGCCGCCGCGGGCCCCGGCGCGCGCGCTCCGGCCCGGTCGCGCCGCCGCCAGGTGCGCCCCAGGCACGCGAACCGCGGTCCTCGCCCGGTCGCCAGGCACAGCAGCCCGGGCCACGCCCTCCGTGCCGCGTCACGCCCCGAGGTGTCCTCCTCGGGCCCGGGTGCCTGTGGCGGCGCCTGCGCTCGCTCGGGATGATCTTGCGTGCAGCGCCCGCCGCGGCTCCCCCATGCCACCGGCCTCCGTGCGCGGCCGCCTCCTAGGGGCGGGGTATTCGGCGGGACGGGGCGGGGCGAGCGGTGAGGGCGGGGCTAGGCGGGTGGGGCGGAGCGAGGTGGGGTGTCTGGCGGGGCGGGGGCGGGGCGAGGTGTCCCGCGGGGCGGGGCAGGGCGGGGCGTCCGGCGGGGGCGGGGCGAGGCGGGTGGGGCGGGGTGAGGTGGGTGTCTGGCGGGGCGTGGGGAGTGGGGCGGGGCGGGGCGTCCGGCGAGGGCGGGGCGAGATCCCGGTGGGGTGGGGCGGGGCGTCCGGCGGGGGCGGGGCAGGCGGCCCGGAACTGGCCCTAGAGTCTGGCGACATCAGCTCCGGAGGGAACGGACCATGATCCCAAGCGGCTGCCCGCAGGCCCCCGGAGACACTGTGGAGAGCACACGGGCCCGAGGGGGTGCAGACCGGGGTCACTGTGGTGCCCTGCCGGGGCACTCGGTGAAGCGGTGCTCGTGTGACACCGAGAGGACACAGTCCTCCCGGGAGACCGCGGTCCATCCGAGCGTCCCCAGAACGCCGCCCGGGACCGGCGTAGGACCTGACGCGGCCCGACGCTGCGTCACCTTGCGGGACTCCTGCACCCGGGTTCTCGCGTCCGCGGCCAGAGGCAGCGGGCTGCCAGGGGCTGACGTGACTCCGCGGCCCCGCGGGCGCCGAGCCCGGGACGGCTCCCTTCCCCTCGCCGGCTCCCGAAGCACTGGACACAGCCTGCTGCTAACCCGGCGCATGCTCTATGGCTCGGGCGGGGCGGGCTCTCCGGCCCGGCGCCTCTTCGCGGAAGCCCCACTGATTGGTCCGGCCGCTCTAGCCACACCCACCCGCCCTGATGGACAGCGTCTTACCTGCGCGGTCAGCTTCTGCAGGCTTGGTGGCCTTGTAAACCAGGGACCCGGGCAGAGCTCCTCCTGATCAAGAATCTGGAGACTTCTTGGAAAATTTGGCCCCACCTCGCCAAAAAGCCAAAACCCTGGCCTAAAGCGTATTCTAAAGTGTTAGGGAGAATGTCTAGAGAGCAAAACACCACCGTTCTAGACTTAGACTGGATAAATGCTTGCCGGGTTGAATTTGTGTCCCTGCTGAATGGAGCCCGCAGGATGCGGCACGGAATGATCCTGACAGGCTGGAAGGTAAACAAGGGACGCGTTTGGTTGTTTTCCTTGTGTGTGTGGGTCTGTGACCTCAGTGCAGTGCTCACACAGTCCAGAAGCTTCGAACTTTCTTTTTTTTAATTACTAGTGGTTTTTTTTCTGAAAACGTGGGACGGCCTAAACGTTAGCGAGAGTAGAGCTACGCGCTAACAGAGCTGGGGGCAGGCCAACCACACCCCGCCTTTTGCAGAGAAACTTTGCTGAGAAACGAACACTGCTTAGACTGCCTGTCCACAACTTGTGTTTATGCTCTGAGCCACAGGATGGACGCTGCGTTGTATGAACTGCTATTCTGACTGAATCATGGTGCTCTCTAGCCTCAACTCCCTAAGAAGTCCTAAACAACGCAAACTGGACCCCAGCTGTGTTACAGTGATTCCAGCGTCATGTTTTAATTCAAAATACGAGGTCTGACGTACAAAACTCTAGAGGGAGTCAGTCTGCAAAGATAAATAGTTCTCTCCAGTTTTATGTTTGAATTTTTTGTTTTCTTGAAACAGGGTCTCTGTAGACCAGGCTGTCCTCAGATTCAGGGCAATCCTCCTGTGCCAGCCTCCCAAGTCCTGGGGTTGCTACCGTGAGCTATCACACTTATCTACAAATGCTTTTTAAAATCCCAACAGGCCTTGCATGGTGTTACACAATTTTAATCCCAGCACTCAGAAGGCAGAGGCAGGCAAATCTCAAGTTCAAGGCCAGTCTAGTAGCTTGGTCTACATAGCAAGTTCTAAAACAGCAGGGCTCTGTAGAGAAACCTGTCTCACAGAAGAAAAACAAATCGCAATGTACAATTAAATTATTCTGTCACCAGCTCTTTCCTGGAGAGACAGACCCACAATGGGGGGGGGGGGGGCATCAGCTCCAAAGGCCTTAGGAAATGCCACCGATCGCAGACATGGCTTGAAATCTTTCTAGATTGAACAAATGATTACCCCGCTACACCAACAACAAGCCCCAGTATCGCTACATGGAAGTCCAGCTTGGAGAAACAATAGGTTTATTGGCTCACTTACTTTGTAAATTCCAAATCTGGTCACAAATATGACCACCACAATTGAGTCAAATTTGAAGCAAGCAACCTTTAATTAAATTAATCAAATACTGGCCAGGAAGATGGCCTCTGACCAGGTCCATTCTGAGGTACTCACGGAGTGAGCCTGTCACCTCCAGAGTTCCCACAAAATGTCATGTGGTACAGGTGCTTAAAAAGGCAGAACCCATAAGGCTATGTACTTCCCACCAGGTCCAATCAGTGGCAAGCATCTGTCCTGAGGTACTTCCTGTCTGAGTTATCTCCTGACTACAAGTGACAAAGCACATCCAGTACATTTAGGTCAACTAAATGGGATCTCAGCATTCCCCACCCAACATTCCAGGAGATTATCTGCCCTTGGGCAAGTGAGATTACAGAATTATGTCTTTCTGTATGTCACTTGAACAGCCCCACCTAGCACTCCAGGAAGTTAAGTCCTTGTTCTATAGATCTCTGAAATTGAAATTTAAAACATAACTGTTCCAACTGTGGTGGAATCCAGCACCCTCTTCAGCCCCCAAAGGCACCAACTCATAGATACACGTTCACACCAGCAAACACGTACATACACGTTCTGTAAATCCCAAATCCAGTTGAGAATAAGACTACCACAATTGAGTCCATTTCTATAAGGGGTTACTTACAGGAGTGTCAGTATCTCCAAAGCAGTGGCAACCACCCAAAACTTTCAGCTGGGCATGGACAATGGATTCTGGAAACCTGCCACACTCTATATAGGTAGGCTATGTCCTTGAGAGACCCCGAGGGTCATGGGCATTTAGGGCAGAATTACACACACCTGGCTAGGACGTGCAGGAGTGAGTGGCTGGAATGGGAGGAGGGGGGCCAGTGAGCGTCCTTGCCCCTTCTTCTCTGAGGAAGTGTCAGTGAACCCCAGCCCATCTTAATGCAAGCAGTCACAGCTGCCCTGTGATGACAGTGGCTGTTAGGCTCCAAGGATTTGCCCTACAAATCAGGAATGCCTGACAGCCAGCGAAGGGTGTGGCAGAAGATGCCTGCATCTGTGTTATCTTGAGGGGAACTTGATCTTTTCCAAAACTAAAAGAAAGTTTCCTGATAGGATGATTCTACTGAGTATTGAAGACATCTAATCGGGTTTGGGAATTCGCATATCAATGACCACTGCATCTACGTATTCACAATTCAAGCGTTTACCACCTTTCTGATCTTACTGCACTGCATCTCAGTATCCTAAGACATGCTTGTGTTCTAGTGACATTACTTTTGTTTCTGAAGTGTCTCCTCTGTCCCTAAGGCTGGCTCTGACTCATAACGCACCTGCCTCAGGCTCCCAGTGCTGGGATTATGAGCATGCATTGACTACACTCCTGAAAGTAGAATTTGCTACAAATCTCTTTCAGATGTATCTTGAAAGAGCATATCTATTTTCAGGAAAAAATAGAAGTAACCTGCTGAGGACTGGGTTTTAATTCCCAGCACCCACATGACGGCTCACAACTGCCTGTAACTCCAATGGCGGTGGAATCCAGCACCCTCTCCAGCCCCCAAAGGCACCAATTCATATGAACACGTTCACACCAGCAAACACGTACATACACATTCTGTAAATCCCAGATCCGGTGGAGAATAAGACCACAATTGAGCCAAGCTTTAATTAAATTAATTGAATACTGACCAGGAAGATGGACTCTGACCAGGACCATTCTGAGGCACGCATACAAAAACCTACTAAAAATGATAACCCAGGTTTGCAGTGTTTTAAGACACAAAGTTTATATTCAGAGCATTTTACTTTATATGCTAGCAATTGAGGAATCCAACACAAATTAGGAAAACTATTCAATTTACAGTTATATCAAAAAGAATAAAACACTTATGCCTAAAACAAACCTCAAGACTCTACATTGAAAACTGGAAAATATAATCGGAATACAGTATGGAGAGATTACATGGATTACAAGATGTGATATTATTCAAATGAAACCCGAGTGTGCTGGCACATGCCAGTAACCCCAGCACACAGGAGGCTGGGGCAGAAGGATAATTTTAAGCCCAGCCTGGATAATATAGTATGTTTTAGGCTAGACTATGCCAATACGGATTCTTTGTCTCAAACACTAAATTGTTAAAATGAAAATAGTCCCCAGATTAGTGTATGCACACTCTCTATTAAAATTCCAGTTGGAGTTTTACGGCTGTGAAACTGACCATAAAATTCATATGGAAATGCATCTAACACAGTCCTAAAAATAAAAACTGGACTACATAGTTTTAGCATAATGACAGAAATCTAAACCAATGAGATATAATTCATTATGGGCAGAAGGGCCATGACCATTGAGTGAGGAAAAAGACATTCTTTTTAGCAAATGTTGGTGAAACAACCTACTATGCGTATGCAAAGAATAGATTCATAGCTGCGTGTCATATAGTATTAAGTTCATGTTACAGTATAACACGCCAAAGACGTGACTACAAGCTAAAACTCACTTAGGATGGAGGCATACGTTTTTATGAACTTGAATGAGACAATGGCTTCAAGCAGAGAAAGCCAAAGAAAATAAGTAAGTTGGATTTCACCTAATTGAAAACTTATGTGTTTCAAAGGACACGTTGTAGGAACTAGCCTCCAAGCCAAAACCACTGCCATCTTCAGGAGTTTGGCTGGGCCTGCTCACCAAAGATCAACACAGCTGGCTTGTAGACTGTTGATGTTCCCTCTTGGAAGGAGGGGGTCCCGAAGGGTCAGGAGGGGGTCCGGAAGGGTCAGGAGACCTGCACCTGACTATCCAGCTGCCCCCTCCCAGCCAGTTGTATGCAGTTCTGCCCTAATTGCACGTGGTCACGGGCTCCTGGGAAGGGCTAGAGGAAAGGTGGGAGAGGCTTAGGGCAGTGGTTCTCGACCTTCCTCACGCTGCGGCCCTTTCGCACAGTTCCTCATGTTGTGGTGACCCCAACCATAAAATTATCTTTGTTGCTCTTTCATAACTGTATTTTTGCTACTGCTATGAAAAATATCGTAAATGTAAATATCCGATATGCAGACAGTCTTAGGTGACCCCTGTGACAGGGTCGTTTAACCCCCAAGGGGGTCACGACCTACGTTGAGAACCGCTGGTTTAGAGGCCAGGTCTCCATCTACACAGCTGTGGAGAGCTACCGGCTGCTGGGTGCTGACCATCAGTGTGGCTGGTTTAGAATCACCCCTGACCTGCCGGTCGACTCCCTCCCATCGCTCTGTAAGTACGCCTTATCTCCTTGGTGGTCAGTGGACTTTGTCACCGGGAGCAGAGGAGGAGGAGGTAGGGTAGCTGCCCAGGGGACAGAATTATAGAACCAGGACACTTCGAGAAGGCGAAAAGGCCAAATGGCCCAGCTATACAGATATCTCAAAGCACATGGAAGACTCCCACAACATGAGTCTTTAGGAGAGCACGACACAACGAGGCCCCTTCTGCGCACTCTCTAGTGGCCATAGGAGAGGGAGAACAGAAATGGAGATGGAGAGAAATCAGAGTCTCCAGACGCTGTGGGTGGGACTGTAGCGTAAAATCGCTGTGTGGAAAACAGTTTGGGGAGTCCTCAGAGTCTTACACATTCGAGCACCACATGGTTGAACACTTCTACCCCTAAAGAGGCACACAGGAGAACTGAAGATATACGTCCACACACGAAATAATGGGCCAAATGTTTATAGAAGTAGCATCATTCATTCTAGCCCCAAACTGGAATCAACCCGAATTCTGCCATTGACGAACAGAGAGCACAAGGTGGCATATCCACACAAGGGAAGACTACACAGCTATAAAATGGGACAGGTACTGCTTTGTGTTATAATGATGCAAAAATCAGTTCTCACCTTAAAAGGAATAAAAGGTAGCTTATCCTAGAGCCAAATGTGAGTGATCATTGCCTGAGATCCACGCTCCAACATGGAAGCAGTTTCATGAAGTTGTATAGTTTTACAGAACAAAGAATGTCATCAGTCAAGGGAAGTTTAAAGTTAGAGGCGGTGGGACCTGGGAGAATGGAGCCCACGAACGAGGCGGACCGAGGTGACAGCAAGACGGGGAAGCTGTTTTATAGGCTCAGATGTTGTCTGATCACATCCGCAGCTTGGAGGTTGGTGGAGGCTCGCGGTCTGCTAAGTTAATAGGTTCCAAAGTTTTACCTGTTAGTCACGGGATGTCAGTTCCGACTCAGAAGTGGACAAGGATGGCTACTCATGAAGCTAAGCTAGTTGAGATATGGTAATTAGCTCAGGACCTGCAACATTCCAACCTCCCCACACACTGAGTCCTAATCAATCGGTCTTTGCAGACACAGCTTCTTTCCAAGAATTCTCATTCACAAAATGTCCAGAATAAGCAAATCTAGAGACAGAAACTAAGTGTGTGGTTGTCAGAGGCTGAGGAGGGAAAAGGAGAAAGATTGACCTGGAACTAGATAGGTTTGAGCCATGAAATACAGTGTAAGTTAGGGAGCACCTCACGGGCACCGTGGTGACAGTTAGGGAGCACCTCACAGACACTGTGGTGACAGGGAGCACCTCACGGGCACCGTGGTGACAGTTAGGGAGCACCTCACGGGCACTGTGGTGACAGGGAGCAGCTCACAGGCACCATGGTGACAGTTAGGGAGCATCTCACAGGCACCGTGGTGACAGAGAGCACCTCACGGGCACTGTGGTGACAGGGAGCACCTCACGGGCACCATGGTGACAGGGAGCATCTCACAGGCACCGTGGTAACAGAGAGCACCTCACGGGCACCGTGGTGACAGGGAGCACCTCACAGGCACCATGGTGACAGGGAGCATCTCACAGGCACCATGGTGACAGAGAGCACCTCACGGGCACTGTGGTGACAGAGAGCACCTCACGGGCACTGTGGTGACAGGGAGCACTTCACGGGCACTGTGGTGACAGTTAGGGAGCACCTCACAGGCACTGTGGTGACAGGGAGCATCTCACGGGCACCGTGGTGACAGAGAGCACCTCACGGGCACCGTGGTGACAAGGAGCACCTCACGGGCACCGTGGTGACAGTTAGGGAGCATCTCACAGGCACCGTGGTGACAGAGAGCACCTCACGGGCACCGTGGTGACAGGGAGCACCTCACAGGCGCCGTGATGACCTTGAACTTGACTCTGTAAGTTAGGAAAAGTTGGGTTCTGAGCCTAGGAAATATGTCAGTAGATTGTACCACATCTGTTTGTTTGTTTTCCTGGATAAACAGACAGAAGACTCCCTCTTGGTGGGCTAGGATTGTGAAACAAGATCTAGTTAACAGAAGCAGATTGAGGTGTTATATGAAATTTTTATGCCTAGCCTTAAAGCTTCCTGGACGATCCTCCAAACTCTGTCTTCCCTCTCTTCCCACAGTAACCAGGGGAACCAGACAAGCAGGTGCCTGGACTCTGAGTCATCACTTACAGAAGAACACTTCAAGGGACTTCCGTGTGGCGTTCATATGGGTTGGTATGATTAAAAATGGAACTTTGTGTCGAGCCACACAGATTGGGGGTGGTTCCAGCCCTGCAAGGCCGTGGCACCAGTCTAACACAGATGGGAACTATGTCTACTCCTTAATCAATTTGTAAAAATTAACATCCCAAGCTGGGTATGGTTGATTTGCTGTAATCTGAGCACTATATAGGCTGAGGCAGGGGGATGGTGAGTGAGTTCAGTTAAGCCTGAGCTACAAAGATACCCTGTCGCTAATAAACGACAAAAATAACTTCACATCTCTGCAGATCTGCTCACAGACTAGTATGGAAGACAGACATACCATATGACCCTGCTAGGACGGGGTGGAAGATGGTGACGAGGGGTAATGGCTGACTTTATAAAGTCAAGTAGCCGGCCTCATAGAGAGGACTGAACACAGTCCTGTAACCAGAATCCACAAAGGTGCAGCTCAGAGGACCGAGGTGCAACAGATTTGCATGATAAAATACCAGCAGAGCAGGGCATGGTGGTACACACCTTTAATCCCAGCACTGGGGAGGCAGAGGCAGGTAGATCTCTGTGAGTTTGAGGCTAGCCTGGTCTACAGAGTGAGTTCCAGGACAGCCAGGGCTGTTCCACAGAGAAACCCTGTCTCAGAAAAAAGAAAAGAAAAAGACAAAGAGAGAAAAGAAAATACTATCAGTCTGTCCCACCATATATTATCAAAAATTATTAGTCACTGGGGTTGGGGAGATGGGTCTGAGGTAAAGAGCACTTGCTGATCTTGGAGAGAACCTGGGTTGGATCCTAGATTACAAGTTTAAAACAACAAAAATATACAAATATAGTAAAATATAAAGACAAATTAATGTTTTATAAACCTCTATTCTTTACCGGAGAATACTTTGGGAATCAGTTCTGTGTTTAGTAACAACAGATGCACGTATACACGCAGGCAAAACGCTCAAACACATAAAATAAAAGGACTGGCTTTGTCCCCACATCTACTGGTGGACTGCAGACGTTGCTGTGACCCCACGTCCAGGGCATCTGATGCCCTCTTCTGACCTCTGCAGGCGCCAAGCACGCGCAATGCTCACATATGCACATGCCAGCAAAACATTCATTCACATAAAGTAAATCCTTAAAACAAATTTTCACTGTTTAAGGAATTTTCATTAAAGCATGGATTTTATATTCCAACTTACATTTCCTTGCTCAGCTATCTGTTCTATTTCTTAAAACAGAAGTGACATCTCAAGGGTTCCAGAGTAAAGAATTAAAAAATTAAAGGAATGCTTAAAATTCTTGTACTTTGCTAAAAATTCTTTTTCCCGGGTTCTATAAAACATTAATTTTTTTTTATATTATACTGTTTTTATGTATTTTTAAGACTAGAATTGTTAAAACAATTTTTAATGAATTGTTTTCAGCAGTGCTTTCAAAAAAACAGAAAAGAGAAAGTCAGAGAATCTGTCCTACAGCACATGATCAAAGTCATTAGCCACTAGATACTGGTCAAGGGTCCAGAGCGTGTAGACATAGCTGTTAAGCTCGCACACAGAGCATCCAGACTACGACGAGACTCCCCGCCCGTGAAGGAGACATCACAAAACAATACTCATATTCTACATAGATTGGGCAATACCCAACTCCAAACTCTTTGCTCAGTTCATTTCTTGATCTGTACATATCATCCAGAAAGCCACGAATATTCTTTATAACAGTGTGTATTGCAAAGTCTAAGCCTGACCTGTCCGTGTAGTAAATGGTTAGCGAGTGACGAGCAAAACCGCCTCTAAGGCCATCACATGTCAGCGGCCCGTTAGCAACGCTGTACTGCAGATAATTACATAAAGGCAGTGGATGCGCAATCATCATGATGACAGCTTGTTGATAATGTGCTGCTGTATAAACCTCTTACCGCGTCAAATGAATCCCACATTATTCTTGTAAGTGCGCTAAAGTTTGTAAAAGTGTACAAACACAGCACAAATCAAGATAATTCCTAACTGACTCCTTAGGTATTCCTTATACAAGCTAAACAGGCATTGGGTGATACATTTGGGTTTGCCTAAGAAACAAAAATGTTAGCAGGGTGTGGTGGCACATATCTTTTAACCCAGTACTGCAGAGGCAGAGGAAGGCAGAGCTCCATAAGTTCAAGGCCAGCCTGGTCTACATAGCAAGTTCCAGAACAGCAAAGGTTTCATAGAGAGACCCTGTTTCAAAAAACAAAAACAGCAAAAAAGCCAAAGCCCAGACCCAAAACAAAACAGAACACACACGTATGTGGTGTTAATATAATGAAAAAATGTTTGCTATATAAATATAATAAAAATTAGTTTTGTGAGACAGAATCTCATGTAACCCAGAATGGCCTGTAACTCACTAGGTAGCTGAGGGTGGTCTTGAACTCCTGATCCTCTTGATGCCCCCTCCCCCAGCAAAGCTCACGGTATGAATCCCAAGAAAAATTGGTACATTTAGGGATGAGTGGTCTGAGGTCTCTAGCTCCGTGTAATGTCCGGCTGTGGTCTCTATCGCCCCATCTGCTGTAGGAGGAAGCTTCTCTGATGATGGCTGAGCACGGCACTCATCTATACGCGCAGCAGAACGCCATCAGGAGACATTTTATCACTTGGTTTTACCCTAGGTCCTTGGGCTGCCTAGTCTCTGGTTCTTGGTCACCCAAGCAGTGTCACATATGTAGAGTGGGCCTTGCGTCAAATCAGATATTGGTTGATTACCCCACAAGCTGTGTGCTCCCATTACCTCAGTGTATCTTGCAGGCGGGACACCATTGTAGATCAAAGGGTTTCCTCCTGTACCAAAGACTCGAGAACACAGGAGTGCAGGCTGTAGGTAGGCCACAGCTCGACTTGTCCATGTCCAAAGCTGTGTAGGTTTTGTCTTCCACAACAGGGCCTTGCTGCCTGCTGATGATTTCTTTCCTGAACACCATTCTGTTGCTTCTTTCCAGGATCTTCAGCTCTAGCTGTCTTAGTACATCTCCACAATGAGCCCTTTAAAGGTTTTCCTGCCAGTTCTGACGACTGTGTCAGCAGTACTCCGTCTTACTGGAGGAGCTGAGATCTTCCTGGTCCATTTGGATGCTGAGCCAGTCATTTTAGACTGTAACCTGGACTTTTTTGATTATGTTGAAAGACACTGGGGCCTCTTTAAATGTTTCAGAGAATTTTTCTATTTGTGCTTTAATATACAAATGCCCCATCTGGGTTCAGGCTACACGTTTAAGTGGCTGTTGTTGCTGCTGTTGTTTGAGACAGCCTCCCAAGTGCTAGGTTACAGGAGTGGACCACCATACCTAGCTAAATAATACCCACTCTTTTTCAGGCACCCAGGATTGAACCCAGGGCCTCACATGTGCTAGGTGGGTAGCAAACCAACTGACCTATAGCCCTACTGTGTGTGGTTCTCATGTCAGATCCGTCTTTGTCGGGTACCATCTAGTGGTCCGTGAGGGCCTGGATGCTGTTTGGGGTCAGAACCCTGAGTGTCTTGGATGCAAGCCCAGGAGTTCGTGAACTTTCCTAAGGTGTTTTCTTTCTGCCATGTCCCTGGTGCCTTTTAACTCACCGTTGGCTGTGTATGTATGTGTGTGCGTGTGTGTGTGCGTGTGTGCGCGCACGCGCTGTTTGCTGGTCTGCAGTTTAGAAAGCTGGTGCATCAGTTGCTGTATTCTCTCACATGCTTCTCAGAACACTGCCCATGAGCTGGAAGGACGAGAGGGAAAAGGAATGGGCATTTGTCTCCTCTTGAGATCAGAGCTTGGGAGAAAGGCCCTTTCCTCAGGGTGCTGGAGACCTACAGGCTCCCGCTGCTGCCGCTGCTGGGGCTGGAGGGACCCGGGAGCTAGGACTCAAGAGAATTGAGAAAAGAAGAAAAAGAAAGAAGAGAAGAAATGTGATTTTACCCACGTTTGCTTTCTAGTTGCTAGAGACAGAACTAGAGAGATCTTTCTGGAATGCCTCATCTCCATGAGTGGGGCTACATCTGGACTTAGGGGTACCACGAGTCCCTGTCTGAAGGGAAGAGGCAAAAACCAGGAAAGGGACCTCTGTTTTGGTAAGAATTCAAATTCTGGCATTTCTCCTCAACCTAACAGTTATGGTTTGCTTTGTGGAGTCCCCATATGGCTGCTCCATTCAACACTGGGGGGTGGGAGCAGCTATCAGGAAGAGAGACAGAGAGACATGTGCTTTCTCCTCCCATGTAGGTTCAGAATTCCGACACAGGGTATCATTAACATTCTTTCAGTACGCCCTAACTCTTCCAGGAATGCACCTAACATGTAGTAACCTGGTTTCGTTTGGAACTTATAAAAACATCTTTAGCACTGTTTTTTAAAGGAACTTATTTTATTTTCATTCATGTGTGTCTCCGTGTGCACATGTGTACAGGAACCCGCAGAGGTCAGAAAACGGTGTTGGGTCCTCTGGAGCTGGAGTTGCAGGCAGTTGTGAGCCACTGGTGTGGTGCTGAGAACCGGACTCAGGTCCTCTGGAAAAGCTCTACGCGCTCTTAACCAGCGAACCGTCTCTCCAGCCCCAGAACTGTCTCCACACGCCAAAGGGGCAACGTTCCTTGGCATCTGGATTGCGAGCACAGCCTGCGACCACATAAACGAGACTGACCTCATAGCTCTGTATTGTCCTGTGACTTTTAAATGCACAGTCATTCTCTTTCAATGTCTGTTACTCTGTGCCTTGCCTGTAATGCTGGTCTATTGAAATATATATTATTTTGTTATAAATTGTTTACCTTTTATGTTCCTTTATGTTGTAGGTTGGGCATCATCTTGATGTTTTTGAAATGATGTGTTTTGATAGATTAAACATGGCTTTTGATTTCAACACTTTTTGGTGAAAAGCACTTGAAGGTCTGGCTGGACATTTTGTCTTTCGTATGTTATTCCAGGGACCCTCCATGTGTGACCTCTAGTGGTTAGAGGGTACGTGGACCTCCTGTGTGTCAGCTCAGGGCTCCATGGGTGTTCCCAGAGCTCCTAGATTCCCTGG
The DNA here is from genome assembly GCA_026225945.1 of Cricetomys ansorgei. Taxonomy (NCBI): domain Eukaryota; kingdom Metazoa; phylum Chordata; class Mammalia; order Rodentia; family Nesomyidae; genus Cricetomys; species Cricetomys ansorgei. The sequence goes on from JAMJFZ010000770.1 coordinate 170,336, forward strand.
AGTTGTTGCAAGGAGCACTGGACTCCCCAGCTACCCCCTACCGCTCAAGCGAGTTGTGAGGGAGTGTGACTTATAGATGATAAAGGGGGAGAGCTACTCAGAAAGAGCCGGTGCCAGGGGTGCGGTCAGATGATGCCCTGGAGGGCCAAAGCTCCCGGAACCCCAGTAGATGAACATAGTGCTTACCATTAAAAGCAAGTATGTCTAAATATGTCCCTTTGTCTGCACATGTGAGCACAATGCCCACAGAGTCCAGAGGAAGACAATGGACCCCTGGAGCTTGGAGTGGTTGTGAGCCATCTGACAGGGTGTGGGACTGTCAGAGTTAAGAGCGGGTCAAAGCTGGCTTGGAACCCCAGGTCATCGCAGGAGATGAGAACGGCAGGCATTCAGCTGCTTTCCACTTTAGCCCTGGCCAGAACCCGGCTAAATATTAAATACTGCCTGCTTCACAGAAGCAAAGGAATGTGGCTTGGTTGGTGCTTATCTGCGCTGTGGCTGGAAGCCTAGGGCTGAGCCATTCACTGATAAGGTGTCTTCCTCTTTTCCCTGTGGGACCACACCTTGTGCAGAAGGTGCCCTTGTAGGACCTTGCTGCTTAGCCTTCAGCTCCATGTGCAAATGAGGCTACTCCAGCATCCTTGTCTTAGCCAATGGCTCCCATCCCTGGGTACCAAAGACCCTCCCCTGCCTGTACCCTATAAACGTAGCCATCCTTGCTTTAATAAAGGCGAGAGATGCCCCTCTGAGAGCCTCTCCCAAGAGTCTGATTCGCTCTCTTCGACTCTTAGTCCTCTGATCTGGGACCCGCCAGGATGCGCTGACCTGTGCTTCCCTTCCCGGGGGCTGAGCTGGCGGCTGATAGTTCAGCCACGCTTGGGAAGGAAAGCAAGAAAAAGAAAACAACCACAGGGGTGTGGGAACTGAACTTGGGTCCTCTACAACAGCGGTACAGGGGATAATCACTGAGCGTGACTTTCCGACAGCTCACGACGCAGAGAGGAATCTGGCTTTTGGTGGGTGAGTTTGTGGGTAGCACATGTTACACTGCCTGGGTCAGAGCTGTCAAGGATGTCCTTGGAATGCCTAAGACACGGGTTTCATAAATATTACAGGGTTTGGTGTCGCAGGTGATAGAGTACCTCTGAGGTAGGGTGCACTGGCATGAGAACGGGTATTCAGATAAGTGTAGACCACCCAGAGTAACAGTGGCCACAGTTGAGGGCTGGAGGGCTCTGTGAGTCTAGTGGGTCTAGAGGACCGGGAGTCTAGTGGGTCTAGAGGGCCGGGGTCTAGTGGGTCTAGAGGGCCGGGAGTCTAGTGGGTCTACAGGGCCGGGAGTCTAGTGGGTCTACAGGGCCGGGAGTCTAGTGGGTCTAGAGGGCCGGGAGTCTAGTGGGTCTCAGAGGGCCGGGAGTCTAGTGGGTCTAGAGGGCCGGGAGTCTAGTGGATCTACAGGGCCGGGAGTCTAGTGGGTCTACAGGGCGGGGAGTCTAGTGGGTCTACAGGGCCGGGAGTCTAGTGGGTCTAGAGGGCCGGGAGTCTAGTGGGTCTCAGAGGGCCGGGAGTCTAGTGGGTCTAGAGGGCCGGGAGTCTAGTGGGTCTACAGGGCGGGGAGTCTAGTAGGTCTAGAGGGCCGGGAGACTAGTAGGTCTTAGAGGGGCCAGGAATTTGCAGGCCCAAGCTTATTCTCACCATCAGAAAGGTTTAGAACGGAACAGTTGCCTCCCAGTACTAAGCTGAAACTCCATTCCAAATTCAGACACAGGCCTGACTTCAGACATGGAGGAGTCCACACCTCAGCGGGCTCTGAATTCCAGTGACACCCTGGTGCCACTCACCTGACAACCATTTCAAATTCTGTTTCCAAGTCTGTTCACTCACAGTCTGGGAAAAGCACTGACTTTTAACTATTTTTTTCTGTTCTGTTCTCCATCCTTACCTCCCTAGCAGCTAGTCTGTCTGGCATGGGGACATCTCCATCCTTACCTCTCCAGCAGCTAGTCTGTCTGGCATGGGGACATCTCCATCCTTACCTCTCCAGCAGCTAGTCTGTCTGGCATGGGGACAAGCAGCTCTGCTGCCTTCACTTGCTGCAAGTGGCTTCACCCCTTTCTTCATCTGTACCATGGCAATAACCATACCTGACACTGTTTGAGAGATTTGCAAGGGTCAGGCCTGCAAGGTGCTGAAGATTAATAAAATTAACTTCTTGGTTTTGCTTATTGGAGGCTTTGTTTGCTGGAGACAGGGGACCCTGTGCATCCCTGGCTGGCCTGGAACTCGACACAGGAACCGCACTAGCTCCAGACACAGAGCTCTGCCTGCCTCAGTCTCCCAAGTGCTGGGGTTAAAGGTATGTGTCACCATGCCCAGGTCAAAGGTCATTCTTGTAACTTCCGTGATATTCCATAGCAGGCTCAAATCCTCCAAATACCAACCTCAATTTCTGCTTTAGAAGGTAAAAACTAGGGCCTGGAGAGATGGCTCAGCACACACTGCTCTGTCTTAGGACCTGAGTTTGGGTCCCAACATTCATATTCGGTGGCTTACCACTGCCTGTACCACCAACCCCAGACTCCAGGGAGAGCCAATGCCCTCTTCTGGCCTCTGTGGGTACCTGTATTCATGGATGCATTCCAACACACACATATATAAACATGATTTTTAAATTTTTAAATGGAAAATATAAGCTGTGTGTGATGGTCCAGACATGTAACTCCAGCGCTCAGAAGGCCGATGCTGGAGGAAGAGAAGTTCCAGGCTAGCCTGGGGTATACAAGGAGACCCTGTGCCACAAGGAGCCCCTGTCCAGCTCTCTCATCCCCTCATCAAAAGGAAAAAGAAGTTTGGCAAATAAAATGTACTTGGCAGTGTAATAAAAGTAGATGTGAAATCTTGTCTTACTCAGAAAGAGAACAGTGGCTGGAGAGATGGCTAAGCGGCTAAGAGCCCAGGCTCCCCTTGCAGAGGACACGGGTTTGTCTCCCAGCACCCACATCACACGCACAGTGGACGCTAACTCAGGTTCCAGGAGATACAGCGCCCTCTTCTGGCCTCTTCAGGCACCAGGATAAACATGGCAAGCGTGGGCACGTGGGCACACACACACATACCCACACACACTCATACATGCAGGCAAACAGTTCTACACATAAAAGAAAAATCTTTTTAAAAGACCGATCAAGAGACAAGGATGACTTGCTGGGAAGTCTGTTCTCTTGCTCTCCTAACAGTGAAAAATCAGAATGTAACTTTTCAAACTTTTGGCCTGGGGTTGGAGAAGGCAGAGGTGTGGGGTGCTGGGCCAGCCCGCGCAGGGCCTGGCTTCAGCCCCGACACTTCAGGACTCCTTAATTGGAATGTTTTATTATTGTTTATTATTGTTTCTGCATTGTCAAAAGATGTTTTTTTTTTCCTCTTTCTTTTTGGCCATTCATAAATCTACCCTGGTGTGCTCTGTGTTTCATTATTTTTCTAAGAACTGTGTCTTTTTTTTGTGGTGACCTTCTCTCTAGTCTCAGAGTATGCAAACCCACATATCCTTCCTCTTGAGGACACAAAGTCATGCATGTGGTGATTTGGCCTTTGCTGGTGCCAGTGTTTAAGGACAGGGAGGCTGCCTTTCAGTGCTGTCCTCACAAGCACAGCTCAAATCGAGAACTAGGGCATAACCTACTTCTGCGCCATTTCCTAAGGATGCAGAAAGAGGAGAACACTCCTAACCTCATTTTTAAAATAGCTGCTGTTTTTAGCAGAGTGGGAGTTTGCGGAAAGAGAGGAGCGATCATATACAAATGAACTAATAAATCGACTTTTGTCAGATTCAAGGGCAATAATATTAAAGAAAAAATGTTTTCATCAAAACTGATACATTGGAGAAAGTGTGTGTGAACAAGTGTGTATATGTGTGTGTGCGTGTGTGTACACGTGTGTGTGAACATGTGTGTGTGTATATGTGTACATGCACATGTGTGTGCGTGTACATATATATGAACGGAGAGGCCAGAAGGCAACCTTGAAAGCTGCTCCTCAAGTGTAACTCATGTGTTTTGTTTTGTTTTTTCTGTTTTGTTTTGTTTTTTAGACAGGGTCTCTCACTGACCTGGATTCTACCAAGGATCTATGCAGACTTGCTGGCCATGGAGCCCCGGGGATCTACCCACCGTTACCTCTCCAGTGATATTGCCAAGGCATATTGTTGGTGGAAACTATGAAAAGTCACTACTGAATGTCTAACATTATTCAAACTCTAGTGACAGGAGTGAGAGTTAGTCACAGCCACACTGGGCCAAGCCCCGGTTCCCCCAACAGCCACGCTGGGCCAAGCCCCCGTTACCCCAACAGCCACTCTGGGCCAAGCCCCCAATCCTTCCAATTCACTTGTGACGGGAGAGAAAAGTGATTCTATCCCTTTCCTCTGGGCTTCTTTTTGTGGAATTTCCTTTCTTGCTCTTTCTGTCTTTGGTGTCGCTGATCCTTTCTCTGTCTCTGCTTTGGGTGCCTGCTGTAACAAGAACATACCATTTTTACTTTCTCAGTAACCTATAAAATGCAATTAAAACGAACCTGAAAATGTTCACAAGGTGTGAACTCCTAAGTCAGCTTCTCCGACTTCTAGAAAAGTGGAATTGCATCCTGCTGTGCTTGTGTCTGAACTCGGGTGGCACAAGGAACACAGTTCCCCTTTTCAAAGGAGCTGCATGTGTCGAAATTTAGAGTGTGACAGTATCATCTATGCAAATTTGCCGCAGTCTGCGCCTCGCTGCACGGGCGCATGCCAAGGTGTCTGCACCTCGCTCTACAGAAGCTGCTGGAGAGCTGGGCTCCGATCATCACAAGGCGTTTGTTTTCCTCTCCTCTGGGTTTGGAGGAGACGGCGGTATTTGCTGTGCTTTGTCACCAAACATTCTCAGAGCATTTCAGTCTAAGCAGTCAGCGTGCTGTGTGAGGGTAAAGTTATGATTTAGGTTTTAATTACTGTGCCTAAGAGATCTATAAAGTAAAAATGCCTCTAGCCTGCAAGCCCCACCTGACGGAGGCCGGATAACCTCCTGGAACGCGGGGGCTGTTGTTCAGGTAAGGTAACAAGCTTGGCTAATACAACCACACAGGATGCACCGGATCACACGTAGCCCGGAGGTACATAAGCAGGATGGATGTCAGGATGTATGCTTGTCCTTGATTGGACAAAGGCGAAGGTGGGAGTTAAGTAGCCCTGTGATTTTGCCTTTATAAGCCCCCGACTAATGCATTTTGTCACTATTTTCTGAGAATCCTGGCTCTGGACCTGGCCAATGTCCACCGTCCTAGTCAATATTTAATAAAGGTTGATTCAAATTTGTCTAAAAATTTGCGGTAGTGGTCTTAGGCTCGACCAATGGGATTAACAGCTGTAAATTTCAGGTGATATAAAATGAATTACAGCGTTAGCTCAGGCTGGCCTCCAGTTTGCTATGTAACTGAAGATTACCTTGAGGGTAATCCATGTCTACACCGCAAAAGAGCTGGGATTTCAGGCGTGAGCCACACACCCCGGGCCTTGTACTCGCTAGATAAGCTCGCTAACAAACAAGCCACGTTCTAATCCCAGCACGGTCAGTGTGGCAGTGCTTTTGCTCCCATGAGAGGTGATCTGAGCGAATGCTGAGACAAGTAAAAGTCCACACACAGACCTGCCCTCCAGCGCGGAGAGGGCCCGGCCGCCACAGTGAGTCGAAGGGAAGCCAGGTCAGAGCCCAAGCCCGCAGGAAGCTCTCCAGACACCGCCTGTGTTCCCCGCAGCCGTGCTCTCCTGGAAATCCATAGAGTAGTCTGTCTGGAAGCAGGGAGGGGACATTAGTCACAGCCTTTCCATCTCAGGACACACCACTACCCCAGAGCCCCGCGCCAGGCGCTGTGTTACAGACAAGAACATCCTGGGGATAGACGGGGAATTGCAAAGGGCAGGACCGAGGAAAGGCTCAGGTCCAGGAACATCCCGAAGTCGGGAGGACCAGGCACCCAGACCCTTGTGTGGGAAAGTGTCTCTCCAGAGTGAAACAGTTGCTCCCTGAAGGAACGGGTGGCTCAGGGAGCCTCAGAAGGTAAACAGAGGGTCACATGTCAGGGAGAAAGGAGAGTGGGGAAAATCTTGAGGGCCCCTCCCCAGCAGTCAAAAACAAAAGTAAACAGTAGCTGGGGTGGAACTGTTCAGCCACAGGGCAGAGAGAAGTGCGGACTCAGGGTGCTCTGCCTGCAGGCTGCCATTGGGGCTCTAGGGTGCAGTTTTCCGGGACTGTCGCCTGTGTTTAGTTGGGCTTTCTAATGATGCAGCCACCCCTGCTCCCTGTAAGAAACCCCTCACCTGGGGTGAGTTGACTGTGTGCATGTGTGTGTGTGTGTGTGACCCAGAAAAGCTGCTCACGCAACACCTGCCCCAGCACCCAGCAGCAAACACTCCTAGTGATCCCAGGTTTTCACAGCTCAGCCTTGCCTGCTCTCAGGCCCAGGAGCAGCCCGCAGCCAGCTGGATTTTAGCTGCCCCTCCCTGCCAGCTACTGGGCTTCGGCCAGTCTTGGCATCCCTTGCCTGAGTCACTGCCTCATCAGGGAAAACACTTCCAGGGGAGCCTTTGATGCTTCCCCTGTCCTGGATCTGTTGTGCCCTCTGACCCTCCTGCCAGGCTCCTTCAGCTCATTTTCAGGGAGTTGCCCTGTAAGAGGAGCAGCTGAAGAGCCCAGCTCTCCCCTCACCCCATTAACTCCGTGCAAGGGTCTTCTCCCTGAGGAATGGCAAATACTGCAGGCAGCCAGCTTTGGAAGTTTGGTATTTCCTATTTACTGTCCACTCCCAGCAATCACACATGAGTCAAGGGTGACTAGTCACAGCCTGATGTCACTAGTCACAAACCTGGTCAGCACTCATCTGCACCCAAGGTATCTCCAGGTTTGCAACCAGGCCCTTAGACCTGCTACCCTATTATTACGAGACTTTTCCATTCTCCTTGTACCCCTGCCTTCTCCAGGCACTTCTGGGATAAGCAGATGGACAGCCCTGCTGGCTCCTTCCAGCTAGCAGTAGCCAGGGAAGCTTGATGTACAATGTCTTCCTGCAGGAGTGCCCTCAGTGCCCTGCTCCCAGCCCCTTGGCATCCACTTCAACATGGAGCAGATTGCTAAGCTTTTGTGCGGTCTTGAGACACATGGATCTGTGTGTCTGGAAGTCTGAAGCCCTGGGAAGGTTGCTCCACTGTAGCATCCGATCCTTTGAGCAACGTAGGACTGGCAGATGAATACTTACCCTCTGATTCCCTGCCCTTGGCTTTGTTCTTTCTCAGCTGTGGTTCTCAGAACTCTCTAGTGGGATTGAGTCGACTTATTTATTGATATTTTTACTTGTTATTTGTTTATTTATCTTGCTTTGAGACAAGGTCTTAGATATCCTAGGCTAGCCTCAAACTCTTAGGTAGCTCAGAATGACTTTGAACAGCTGGTTTTCCTGCCTCCGTGTCCCTAGTCCGGGATTATATGCGGCCATGCTCAGTTTATGAAGTGCTGGAGATGCACCCAGGGCCTCAGGCGTGTCAGGAAAGCTCTGGACTAAACTGATCCCTAGCCCCTCCCTGCTGGCACTGAGTGCCCTTTGCCCGTAGTGGCAATCCTGCTGTGTACCCTTAGAGGATTTCCCCTGCAGGCTTCCTGAGGCCCTCCCAAACAAACAGCTCATGCTTTGACTCTAACTCCGTCTCCCACAGACAGAAGGCACTCAGCTAACCCTCCACAGAGAGTGGGGCTTCTGCCTCAGGGACGGTGACTCGGCTGTGGAGTCTTCCACTTAGGACTTAGGTCATCTTCCTGTGGAGTAAGCAAAAAAGGCTTTCCATCTAGAAGTCCTGAAAAAGGATCTAAGAGATGAAAATGTGAAAGGGAAAAAAGGAAAATTTTCTCCCTTGTGTGCCAGCGTGCTTTCAGATGTGGAGGGGATTCTCGGCTCGCAGGTTGGTTATGAAATCATCGGCTCTGGTGAGCCAGCATGTTGCCTTTTATGGAGGCTGCCGCCCAGACTGGGAGTGATTTTCCATCATGTTCTCTATAGAGCTCAGAGCAAAGCCAAAACCAATATAAGATATTCAAATCGGCCCTAGGCTGGAGTGTCCTTTTATAAACATCGAAGCCACGTATGAAGCAGAACTGCGATCGCCCCATGACCAGCACCCATCCTCACTACCCCGGTCTTTTACGGCAGGCCCGGGACCGAGTTAGTGTTCTGTGTTACTCGTGAGGACGTGAGTCACACGAGGACCTGCTGGAGACTCCAGGGCTGCTGCCAGAGGAGAGCTAGAAGACAGTGTTCTCCACCCCCCTCCTCAGGGGCTGAACCTAACACAAGATTTCCAGCACAGTCTCAGCCTCATGGGTCTTCCTGATATATTTTTATAAGAGAACAAAACCATGTGGTTAATGAGAAATGGCATTTGTGATTGAGAATTTGATGAAGCTATATATTGTTCAGGACAAATGAGAACGTGAAAATCAGATTTTTAAAAAATTACTGGGAATTTAATAGGGATCAGAACCAGATTACCAGATTTTTTGCAGGGCCATGAACATTTTAAAATAGTTAAACAAGAGATGTCTACCTCCCAGGGTCAGTCCCCTGAGAAGTCTCTGGATTCTACACCCTTTCTAACCAAACATGATCCTGTGGCTATATCAGGACCAGACAGCCTGCTGGGTGCTCTGGGGTCCACGCAGACCATGGGGTGAAGGTAAACGTCCACAGGCAGGCAGTACTTTGCCTGGAGAGGAGCACGGCTGACAGTGCTGATTCTTGTTCAGAAGAGACGTAGTGCAGGCGGTAGGCAGACCGGGGTGTGGCGGCAGAAGGAAGGGGCAGTGGGTACCGACTGGGGTGTGTCAGCAGAAGGAAGGGGTGGTGGGGATCCAAGTTAACCAGCAACAATGGCTGGCAGCCCTGGGGCCAGTTAAAGGGACAGTCACTTGTTGCACTACAGGAGTTCAGAAACCAAGAAGCACTTGAACCCAGCACTAAGGGAAGGGAAGTAGATCAGTCACTAGTATTAGAACCAAGTTAAAAAACAAAACAAAACAAAACAGCATCATAGCAGGCTGGGTCTGTTACAACTAAGAACAGGGTTGGTTGGCCCGAAGAAGAATTGAGAAGTGTGTGTGTGTGTGTGTGTGTGTGTGTGTGTGTGTGCGTGCCTGTGCACACGTATGAAGGTGAGAGGTTGGTATTGTGTGTCTTCCTCTGTTACTCTGTCTAACTCATTCATTCATTCAGCAATAGAAATGTAATTAGCACAGTCTGACTCCTCTGGATGACATTTTGAAGTTTATGTTTTATTTTTTTTTTTAGTACGAGTATGCGTGCTGGGCTTGTTCATATCACAGGGGCGTGTGCATGTGTGTGAATTTGGACCTTACTGACTAGGATAAACTGGCTGCCCAACAAGCCCAGGGATCATCTGTCTCCACTTCCCAGTGCTAGGATTACAGCGCCGAGACCTGCATCACTTCACCAGGGTTCTGGGGACCAGACTCTGCTCCACGTGGAGAGTTTTAGCAACTTTATCCATGGTGTCAAAACTTTAAAGCAACCAAGACCTCCTTAGAAGAACGAGGTGGTAGAAGATGATTGTGTTAATGCCTGAAACAGATTATTACTGTATACCCAAAGACAGTAAACTATCAAATAAGGAAAAGCTGTGGAGTGACGTGTGCATTACTAAGTAAAATCAGTGACTCTTAGAAGGCTGCACACACTGTGGATGCGACCGGATGACATTTCGAGTGTTCCAGGCCAACCTGGGTGAGTGAGACCCTTTTCCAAACAAACAAACAAACTACTTGAAAAACAAGAAGTTTAAGCAATATAGCAAATGTAAAAGAAATTGAACTCATGAGAGAAACTAAAAGACATAACTGGAAGGAATTACACACTCAGGATCCGGAAGAATGAAAGGCGAGGGCTTGCTGGACAACAGGCTCAGATCTCATGTGTTCACACAAGTTTGGGGAATGCAGTCTCCGAGAAGCAGGGAGCGGGGAGGAGCAGCGAGGAGGAAAGGACAAGTTTATGGGTACTTCTCGAGCTGGCTGCAACTTCACAGGACGTGTAGAAGTGAAGTCTTTGGGGATGTGTTCAGACAGGAGGTACCGACCACAGCAGGGGGAGCAGAATGCAGACTAGGTAGCTTGGAAAAACCAACTTCAGTTGTCATTTCCTTCCCTCCTTCCTTCACTTCCTTCCTTCCTTCCTTCCTTCCTTCCTTCCTTCACTTCCTTCCTTCCTTCTTTCCTTCCTTCCTTCTTTCCTTCCTTCCTTCCTTCCTTCCTTCACTTCCTTCCTTCACTTCCTTCCTTCCTTTCTTCACTTCCTTCCTTCCTTCCTTCCTTCCTTCCTTCCTTCCTTCCTTTCCTTCTTTCTTTCTTGTTTTTTCAAAACATGGTTTCTCTGTGTAGCTCTGGATGTCCTGGCATGCACTCTGTAGCCCAGGCTGGCCTCAGATTCAGAGATCCACCTGCCTCTGCCTCCCGAGTGTTGCTACTAAAGGTGTGCGTCACCAAGCCAGCTAGATGTCATTTTCTTTTCTATAACCTTTTCAAAGGAAGCTGGAAGAAGTTTAGTTAAACTATAACAGACATTCTCTCCCTCCCTCTCTCTCTTTCTCTCTCTCTCTCTCTCTCTCTCTCTCAAGAAAGTGTCGATGTACTTTTTTCTGGGACTTGGCTTGATCCTATGAAGTTCAAGCATGACAGGCGCCATTGTGACTGGAGAGGACAGTTCCTGCCTCCCCTCACTTCCCTAACATCTTAGGAGACAGATCTAGCACTGGGAAACTCAGAACCAAGTAATAGCCAGGAAGTCAAAGATTTAGGCGCTTCTCAGCAAGGTGAAAGGGTGGCTGCAGAAACGGGGGGAACCTGCTGCTCAATGCGACAGAGGAGCTGTAAATGCACTAGCTCTGTTGTCTCGTGGCAGCTTTCCCTTGGCCTCATAACCAACACAGCAAAGCAAAAGTTGAGGTAAAGGAGGGGGAAAATAAGAAGCACAAAGAAAAAATGTGGCATTCTGTCAGTGGATTTTAACCGACCTCATAATTCATCAGTTTCCATGAGAGAAGGATACAAAGACTGGATGAGAACAATCGTGTGTGTGTCTTCCAGAAAGCTGTCAGCTCCAATTCTCATCAACGGTCAAGGTGAGCAATAATTTTCATATGCTAGGACACGCAGGGCACCACAGGCTCCTGAGTGTAGAGCCCGGAGGGGCTGGGATGAGCTAGCTGGCACGCGGCAGTAAGCGGAAGAGGTAATTCCAGGTCACCTCCACTGCCTGGTGGGAAATCAAGGGAAAGGAGATGTCTGGAAAAGAGAACATGTGTGCAGAATGCCTCTGTGCAGCGTGTGCGTGGCTCTGTCAGTTCGTGAGTTTTGTATCAGTGCCAAAAGTAGGCTTGGCCGTGGCTGAGATCACCAAAGCATGCAAGTTCTCTGTGGATGTTAAGGTTTCGTTGTCATGGTTGCTACTGTTTCCTTTTTCCCCTGGTGCTGGGGGTTGAACCCAATACCTTATGCATGCTAGGCACGCACTCTACCACTGAGCTACACCCCAGCCCAAGTCTAAAGTTTTTAAGAAGTCTTAGGAAGAATAAGAAATTGGCCAGTGGGAAATAGGTTCCAAAATAAGGAGAAAGCAGATTCCACCCCATTGACTGAGGTGCGGGAAGACTCCCTGACCCCGGATGATGCAATGCTGGACCACGCCGCCTAGGCGCTAATGTGGACCATGTGCTCTGATGAGAACGTTCGGCAGCCAGTCGTCCCAGAACAGCCAGCACCTGTGGCTGCTGTATCCCCAGGGTTTCCTGACCTTGGTACTGAAGGCAACACTGGTCCTGTGCATTGAAGGGTATTTCCCTTGATCCCTTTTCTTCCTTTCCTTGTCTATCTCTCCAGGGCAGATAGAGTCATTCCATCTCCTCTTTCCTCTCTTCTCTCTCTGTCCTTCTATTCTTTCCAGTCTCCCCTTTTGATGTAATCTGTTCCCTTGATGGTTGCCTCAAAGTCCCTAAACTCTTAAGATGAAATTCAAATGAATTGCCTCCTGGAATAACACAGCCATTAGCTGTGTCTTCGGAGCCACAGAACCAGCTAAATATCCACCCCACAAATCAACTCTGCACTTGAATTCTCCTCCTACCTCCAAATGCACAGTTTCTGCACTCTCATTTAGCGTCTCCTTATAGTTGTACACTGACTGCTGTGGTGACTCAGCAAAGGAGACAAGAGGCATTTCATAGGTGCAAACTTTGCCATACCTCAGCAGAGGGAACCACTATCCTGGCCAGCGGCCATACGGGGCAGTGGAGCCCTGAGCATCTGAGCTCAGGTGTTTTTATTGATTCAGAACTCCTCAGGTGTTCTACTGATAGCACGTGCAGAGCATGAGCAATCAAACAGCCCCCACGGAAATCCAACACCTGCAGACAATACAGAACACCAAGACCTGGGCAGCCCCTCACCCTACAGTGCGCAGAACAATATTTTATACACAGCTAAAAGTTAGTGCCCACAACATCTCCATGCGGATCTCTCTCTGGCGCTGCAGGAGGAAAGCGTCCAGGAGGGTCTTCTTCGGAATGTGTTCCCGAGCCTTGTTGATGGTGCTCTTGGTGTGACAAAGCTCTTGGCCATCATTGTTTCTTCCTTCCCACGTGGTCACGTGGTCTCCGAATCCAGATCATGCTGTCTGTGGTGTGACCCCACCTCCCTGGGCCCCTGGCCACCTTTCCTACCCACCAGCTCTGGTCAGGTCCTCTTCATCAACTGCCTGGATGCCTTTCTTTCCACCCATCTTCGTTTTCTCCTGCTCACACCCTTCCTCCTCTGTGGTGTCAGTCTGACCCCACTGTGGTCTTCAGTACATTTTCCGTGATTATAGGAAGAAGTCAAAAACTATTTTGGTGTCCTTTACTCTTTGTGACCTCGAGTGGCGTTTGTGTTTAAGTCCTGTGATAAGACTAGCTTACCAGTTCAGACGGTTCTGGATCGCGAGTAGTCTGAATAAACGGGAACACGCACACACTGTATCTTGAGTTCACAGGGGCCGAACTGGCCAGATAGTTTATTGTCCATTTCTTATACCCTCTCCCACCAGAGACATACGTGAGGTTGCCAGGGCAACACGCACAAGGGGCAAACCAGGTGTGCTTGCAAGCACAGGGTTAAAATCACGAGGTAGAAGGCACAGGTTTGATCACAAGGTTACAGACCACAAGGGAAAAAGGCATATGTGTAATCACTAGGTTACAATCAGCAAGGTGAATCAAAATATATACAAAACATTATTGTTCTTTAGCTGGCCATAAAGCCATCCTCCTATTTTATGAGCTTAAGGTCTCTTTAAGTAATCTTTGACTTCCTTAAAATGAACTGCCTCTGGGCTAGTCTTTTTACAACTTAGCCTTGCTTAGCAGCTGTCCCAAATGTGAATTAGCTGAAGACACACAGCAGAACTTAAGCTCAAGATCAGGGGGCTCTCCACAGTCCCATGTGCTCCCCTCTCATGGGAGACCCGACATTCTGTGGGTCAGGATGTAAAGCTCTCAGCCTCCGCTCCAATCCCGTGCCTGTCTGCATCCCGCCGTGACAATAATGGATTAACCTTCTGAAACTGCAAGCGAGCCCCCATTAAATGCTTTCTTTTATAAGAATTGTTTTGGTCACAGAGTCTCTTCACAGCAATAGAGCCGACAGAACATGACAGAAGCAGTGCAGTAGCCGCTCCTGTTACTTTTAAACACTCACATATCTTCCAAAATAAATAACGATTCCATCTCGCTTCCACAGTCTGATAAAATGATCTTTTCCCTGCTGCTTAGAGGGAAACTGCCACACTGGTGAGTTTTCGTTGATCACCTCCACTGTATTCAATTAGGCAGGCTCTCTCACTTGAACCCTGAGCTCACAGGTAGAGGCTTGTTTATCTAGTCAGCTTGCTTTAGTGACTCCCTGCTTTGGCCCTCAGTGCTGGTGAATCTCCTCCCTGGTGGTGGTATGTAGGAGCCAAAAGTCACACCTGACCAACAGCCAGTGTTGTGGCCTGAATGAGAATGGTCCCTGGGGCTCATATATTTGCAATGCTTGGTCCCCAGTTGATGACCTGTTTGAGAAGGATCAGGAGGTGTGGCTTTGCTGGAGGAGGCGCATCACTAAAGGTGGGCTTGGAGGTTTCAAAAGCCCACACCCTGTCTCAGTGTCTCACTCTCTTTACCTGCTGCCTATGGATATAAAGCCCTCAGCTACTACCACTACGGTAGCATGCCTATCTGCTTTCCATCGAGATGACCATGGACTAACCCTCTGAAACTGTAAGCCAGCCCCCTACAAAATGCTTTCTCTTGTAAGAGCTGCCCTGGTCATGGTGTCTCTTCACAGAAATATAGCAGTGACTGAGACAGCCAGCAAGAAGGATGGGACCCTGGTCCTGTGGAAGCAGGCATCTGTAGGGAGGGGAAGTTCTAATAACCCATGCCAGCCAAGCCTCCGATGGCCCTGCCATGTTGGCTGGCATCTGAGCTTCAGCCTGGTGGGACTGTAGGCAAGGACCAGTTAAGTTGTGCTCACATCCAGACCCATCTGTGCTACCACAGACCTATGCTTCAAGGTTTGGCTTGTGATGGTGTATCACACAGAAATATGACACTAAACCAGGCATGGTGGCAAATAGCACCTGTAGTGCTAGAAGGCAGAGGTGGAGGATTAGCTGATCAAGGCCAGTCTCAGCTAGGATAGTGAGTTCAAGGCTGGCCTGTGTTCCTGGAGACCCTATGAAAAGAAGAAAATAAAGAGAGGAAGGAGGGAAGAAGGGAAGGAAATGAATATGGGCCTCTATTTCTGGGTTCCTTAATTCATATAAAGTGGATAAAACAAATGGATGAATTAAAATGACCTGGGCTAGGTACTGTGCTTCAGAAGCTGTAAAATAAACAAGTTACTGGAGGGTGCCAGAGAAAGGAAATATTTCAGTGGTCTAGGGATGAATGCAGAGGCTGCTGATCATGGAAGCCCCACCCAACCGGCCATTTTGCATATCACATTGCCTGGAAGGAATGTAAAGTGTACAGGAATAGCTTTGTGAAAGATAAGGTCTACATTCAGAGGCCTGTGTGGTCTGGATGGAATGTAGACACACCTTTAATCCAATTTTCAGAAATCAGTGGTAGCAAACACCTTTAATCCCAGTATTTAGAAAATGGTGGTAGTCCATGCCTTTAATCCCGAGAGAAAACAGTGGAAGCAGACACAGGAAGCAGAACTCAGAAGTCACTATCACACAGGAAGTGATATATGAGATGAGTTAGAGTGAATGGAAGTTAGCCAAGTAAGGACATACCCAACTCTCGCGAGAAAAGGAGGGCTCTCAGCTCAGGAGAGTTACCTAGGAGTTATAGAGTCAGTCAGTTAACAGAAGCAGACAAAGAGTCGGTTCAGAAGCAGTCTGAAGAATCCGAGTTCTGAGGGGACTAGTGGGTGTCTCAGTCAGCAGAGGAGCAAACGTTCTAGGCTGTAAAGAGGACAAAATACTCCAGGGCTCCGGGGCTCCGGGGCTCCGGCTGGAACCAATGATTTAATTAGGCAAAGAAAAAACTATGTTTGACCCGAGTCAGTACCTTCAGCTTCATCAAGCTTGCAAGGGCGGCCGTGAGGATTGCTGCGCAGCTCCCCAGCGTCAGCAAACCTGCCCGGGCCAGATCCATAACGAACATAACGAAGGCGCAACGCCATCTGGAACCTGGTCCAAAGCCTGGAAGTGAGCCCAGCGCAGGCGCACAAGACTGTGTCGTGAGGTCCGGAGGATGGGCCCCCAGCTGTGACCTCACGCGTGGGTCCGGAGGATGGGCCCCGAGCTGTGACCTCACGCGTGGGTCCGGAGGATGGGCCCCCAGCTGTGACCTCACGCGTGGGTCCGGAGGATGGGCCCCGAGCTGTGACCTCACGCGTGGGTCCGGAGGATGGGCCCCCAGCTGTGACCTCACGCGTGGGTCCGGAGGATGGGCCCCGAGCTGTGACCTCACGCGTGGGTCCGGAGGATGGGCCCCCAGCTGTGACCTCACGCGTGGGTCCGGAGGATGGGCCCCCAGCTGTGACCTCACGCGTGGGTCGGGAGGATGGGCCCCCAGCTGTGACCTCACGCACGGCAAAGACAAAGAGGAACAGACAGACCTGCCGCGTCAGGGGCCCACCACAGGCAGAGTCCTTGGGTACCACCATAGCAGACCTGCATCCACTCAGTTTGTTCGCGTTTCCAGCCAGCCAGATACGTAGCTAAGCACTTCTGTACGAGGCGAGTATCTGGATTAAAGCCATACTGATCTGCTGTTTGAGCTCAGGCACAGGTCTTCAAACATAATTTTCAGTAATAGATCATTATGGCAGGAGAATGTGCAGCAATCTAGAAGGCCAGTCTAGTACCCAGCTTGCCCAAGGTTCCCTCCATGTCCCTGCCTTCCACGTTCTGCAGTTACCGGAGGGCCTCTCGGCACAGGCCTGTCCCCACTATCTACATGGGCTCTAGAGATCTGGACTCTGGCCCTCACTCTTGTACATGAGGACTTTACCTGTTGATCCCTCTCCTCAGCCCTCCTGGTTACATGAAAACGTATGAAGAAAGCATGGAGCAGGGGAGAATCTAGACATACCTCTTCATGAGAGGCATGTCAGCATGTTGTGATCCCTTTAGTCACTGTAGAAAATAAAAATGCATGAACTTCAAGTATATTCTACACAGTGGGTCACTTATAATTAAATACAGGTGAGCCAGGCATGATGACATAACCCCAGCTCTTGGAATACCACGGCAGGTGGACAGCAAGGTGACCTAGCATGGGCTACAGAGTAGGACCCTGTCCGTAAAGAAATGCATAAATCAAATTAAATTTAAAGCGCATAGAGAGCGTATCCTTTTGTGCCCAGAACAGCTCCAAAGGCCATTTAAACTACCAGGAAGAAAGAGCCAAACCTTTCCCCCAACGCCTGTTACTCATTAGCCTAAGTGGGTCTTTGGCTGTCATTAATCACCCCTTGCTGTGGCATCTGTGGGTCTCAGCCTGCTCCGAGAACAGTACCAATTAGGCACCTCGGGTGGGTTCTGGTCACATTTTGTGTCCCAGAGAACTGTATCTGATGTGAACACTTGGGCCAAAGCTACCGCAGTCGGCTGGTCTGTGTTTCCTTAAAAAGCTGCTGTCGGCTTCGTCTGTGGTCAAGCTCTGACCTCAAAGGAGAAGCGATCTCACACTTGAGTCTTCCAGGGGGAAGTCGGCTGACCTTCCCTGGCTTCTGTTTCGCTTTCTGACCAACATGGTTGCAACACGTCTAAGAAATCAAAGATAACTCGGCACTGCTTGCCTTTTCTCCTCTGGAAAAGTCTGTCTGCATCAAACTGACACCCTGATGCAGAAGGGAGAGAGGACTAGAGAGATGACCCATTGGGTAAGAGACTGGCTGCTCTTTGGAGGACCCAGGTTCAGTTCCCAGCACCCACACCACATCACAACCATCTGTAATCCAGCTCCAGGGCAGCAGACACCCATTCTGACCTCAACAGGCACCAGACACAACTGTACACAGACATCTGTGCGGACAAAACACTTACATACATAAAATAAATCTGAAGAAAGGAGAGAGTCTGCACATTCCTGGTATTTGATAAAAAGAGAACATTCATTTGTGAAAATTACAGTAGAAGTGATAGAATTACATCAGAACCCATATGGGTAATTTTTTAAATATTCTGGGAGGTAGGCATGTCTCAGCAGACATGGGGAGAACAGAGGGCGGCTGTGGAGTTGGTCACCTTTGCCTGGGCTCTGGACTTGAACTTCGGTCAGCTGATAACTCCTGCCTGAAAGACAGCTCCATCCAGTGCCCAGTCGAGTTTGCATCTCTCGCTGTGATAAAACGCCACCCAGAACTAACTTGTGGAGGAAAGGGTTTTCTGTTTATGTTCTTCTGATAGGTTATAGTCTATTAGCCAAGGCTGGAACATAAGGCAGGAGCTCACATTTGCAATCCCAGCACTTGGGAAAGTTGAGGCACTGTGGAAAGAGGCAGGTAGGGAGTTGGAGAGATCAGGAAGTTAGAGCAAACAAGCTTGAATACGTTGCTGGTGGTAGAGGTGAGGCAGGCCAGAGGTGGGTGATGGCCACTGACAGGCAAGATTTTAGCAGGATCCAGTCTCTAACCTGCCTTGGAAGCATGTTTCCACACGTCTGACTTCGCAATCTGACTCATGCTCTTCATCCCTGAGGTTACTTCCATCAGAGCGGAAGGCGGAGTCAGACACAGCACGGCAGGCTGGAGGCAGCCAGGAACACTTCATGGATTGCTGGGCGATGGCTAGAGAAGCGGCCTCACCGTGCATGTGCGTTTGACCCTTCTGGGAACACCAGCATACTCTACGCAATAGATGGGGACGCTCTGTGCGGGGCTGGTTTAGTTTTAGTTTTAGTTTTCCCGGAGTCCATAGGCATGTAACTGACAAGCCCAGGCAGTTTAGCAGCCGGCCTGGTGAGCCTGTAAAAACAGCAACAAGAAGATCGCTGGCTTCTGCATGTCCACGGAGCCCCGGCCTTTGAGTGCAGTTGGCAGACACAGGGCTGACTTCTAATGGACCAGAACGTAGAACGCACGGGTGATGAGTGCTGCCATGCACGATGGGACGATGGGTGCTGGCACGCAATGTGAAGGAAATCTTACTGAACACGAGGAAAAATCAATGTTATAAAGTGATCTCCTGGGAATTTAAGCCAATCTCCTGGAAGTAGTTTTAGTCCCTGTGGTTTTCATGTGTCCCTCTGTCAGTAAAGTCAGTGCACACTATCATCAGCCATGCCTGAGGCTGGCTTCAAACTACCAATTGGTTCCGTGGTGAAGCAGATAGCAACCCTTTGCTATCATTTTGCTGGGTCCCTAGTTGTTCTCGTGAGGTCTATTCTCCTTCCTGATCAACTGCAGGATTTGAAGATTAAGCCCTCTGTCTCCTCAGAGCCCGTGTTTGGAGAGTCAACCAACTAAGACCCCAAGTAGTTTTTTAAAATATTTATCTTATTTTTATGTGTGTGTGTGTGTGTGGGTGTGTAGGTATGTGTGTGTGTGCTCATGCGTGCGTGTCTGTATGTGCACCACGCACATGCAGGAGTCCTTGCAGGTCAGAAGAAGGCACTAGATACCCAGGAACTAGTTTCGGCCGGTTGTGAGCTGCCTTGTGGTGCTGGGAACTGAACCAGGGTCTCTGCAAGATCAGCCAGTGCTCTTCACCGCTGAACTGTCTCCCAGCCCTACGGTTTTTTTAAATTGCTCCTGCACAGAACACCGGCAAGCTTTTTCTTACTGTTATCACCTAAATAATATAACACAGCAATGATGAATGTGCCGTTTGCATTGTGTTGGTACTGTGAGTAATCTAGAGAATATTTAAAATATACAGGATGATGGGCACGGGGTAATATGCAAGATGTCTGCTATTGAAATGTTTTACTTTATGTGGAAGTTAAGACTATTCGTAGAGGTGGAGAGACGGCTCAGCAGTTTGAAGCACTTGCTGCCCTTGCAGAGAGCTGGGGTTCTGATCCCAGCACCTCCACAACAGCTCTTAACTGTCTGTAACTTCAGTTCCATGGGATCCAGTGCCTTCTTCTGGCCTCTGCAGGCACCAGACACACATGTGGTGCACAAACATACATGCATGTATGTAAATGCTCATACATATAAAATAGAAGTAAATATACAGCCCTGGGCCTCCAGCCCCAGGAGCACTATCGGTAGTTAGGGTGTCGCTGTGCCCCATTCTCCGCAGCCGGCTCACGCTGCAGTCCCTTGAGGTGGCTATGAAACACGGTTCTGTTGTTTGAGTTGTTTGAGCCCTGCAGGAGTTCTCTGTGAGAAAGCCTCTGCGCTCTCCAGAAGTGATGTGTCCTCAGTCATTGAGGACATGAGCTGGTGCGGGTTAAAACGCTGACATTGACCCATAACTGTGCAGAGCCCCAAGTCTCTGGCCCTTGATCTTGCCTAGTGGAAGTAAGCAACAGGGAGCATCAGCCACGGGTTCTAGGGAGCAGAATGAACCAGGGAAAGAGCAGGAAGGTGTGTGCGCAATTGTAGAAAGAGGGCCCTGGGGCCCAGCAGGAGGAGCAGGAGGCAGGCCTGGGGTGCTGGCAGGGACTGCGGGAGGGAGGCTTGCAGGGCCGCGAGAAGAGGGAGCCACGGGACTGGAAGGGCCCTTGAAGGCCTTCTCCGAACCCTGCTACCCCATCAATGAGCGGTTTTCGCTCACTAATGGGGAAACAGGATACAGAGAAGAGCTCTGAAGGCCTCTTCAGGGCGGGTCGCCCCCAGCAGTGGCGGGTGGCAGCCGCACGGAGGCGCCGCGGGCCCAGCCCCTGAGTGTCCCACAGCGGGTGTAGAAGCTGAAACCCCTCGTTTCCCAAGGTGGGGACCCTGGGGGAGGAGGGGACCAGATGGGGACCCTGGGGGAAGAGGGGACCAGATGGGGGCTCTGGGGGGAAGAGGGGACCAGATGGGGACCCTGGGACTTGGGAGATAGCAAAACCCCACAGTCAAAAATCAAGGTGGACAGTTCCTGAACAGTGACACCTGAGCTCCCCATCTCCTGCACACACATGCATGCACACACAGAATACAAACATCACAATGATGAATTTCTACAAAATAGATCTATATTGTATATGAAGTTTATCAATCAGGTGACTTGTTATTCACTACAAATAAAAGAAAATTCCCAAGATACATTATTAAATTATAAAAACATTTTATAATTTTTATTATAAAATTTATGATAATTTTTATGATAATTTATATTATTATAATAACCCACGTTCTTCCTGTTCGTCAGCCCAATGGTGAAGAGCGTCTCCACCCACTCATGGTGTTACCCAGAAATCAGGAAAACCCCAAGTTTTACTTCACAAGTCCTACCCTGAGTCCTGATCTCCTCCTAAAGAGCACACTGTCACCACCGACACCGACAACAAGCCGGTGCGCATTCCCAGGACTCTGTAGTATCACGTAAATTAGAGGGAAGGGGGTTTCATTATTCAGAGAGCGGATAGTTTAGTTATGGAAGTTGCTCTGCTCTGGGGTTGGATCTGAGCCACCACATGTTTTCAGTTCTAGTAACTCAGCTGGCTTTCTTAACAATGTCCCTGATGCCAGGAGGTCAGAATAGGAATGTGTGTACTGACAGGGAGCCGCAATCCCATACCAGTAAGTCCTGCTTGAGCAGGACCCTGGGATGGGAGCACACACACTGCCTGTTTACGGGGAGGTAAAAACACCACGTGAAGAGCTGAGACAAAGCTCCCGGCTTTTCCTGAGTGTGTGTGCACACACTGAACTTCAAATCGGCCGTTTCTATTTTTTAAATAAGACCTGATATCTTTATTCGCAATGCCACATGGACTCGGAGGGAGGAAAGCCATTCAAAGAAGAGAAACAGATGTGAGCGGTCCCATCCAGAAAAGAAAACACTTGGGGCCAGACTGGTGCCAGGGCCACCGACAGCCGCTGGAGGACAAGGCCAGCCTTGCCCACCCTGTTACTGCGTAATTTCTAGAGGAGGCGAGTTTCTTTTGTCTCGTGGGGGCTGGGTAGTCCATGCTGTTACCTGCTTGGCTTCTGAGGGCCTTTGTACTGTATCCTAACATCACAGAAGGGCAGAAGGGCAAGTGAGTTAGGCCACTTACAGATGAGAAAAGCACGGGGAACTGGCCTGCTTCACAATTACCAGCTCTTGAGGTAAGGGAGCCGCCTCAGGAACACTGGGCCACTCAGGAGAGCTCTTGCACTTGACCTATCCCTAGCTCTATGTCTCACTCTCCAAACTCCAGGGGGACTGAGTTTTCAATACTCAAACTTTGGGGGCATACTCAAATCACAGCAAATGTTGATTTGCCAACTAACTTCATGACAAGTCCACGAATAATGCAAAGAATAGCAACTATGGTGCTCAGGAGGCAGAGGCAGGAGGGTGTCGTTCAATCTCCTGACAGCCTGCAGTGGACAGAAGGACCCGGGAGTGAAGAGCTATCTGCATTACTCTAGTCCTCAGAGGCAAGCGCAGAAGCCCCTATTCCATTCCGTTCTGATTTAATCACCGCAGATACGCACAAAGGAGACAAATGTCAGTTCTCCTAAGGATGGGCAGGAAACAGATACGTTACCAAATGCTCCATATAGGAGGACAGACGTAGTGTTCTATAGACTCAGACAGATCAGGGAATCAGAGGAAACATCATGTGCAAAGAGATATTTATTCTGGATCGTAAAGAAGAGATGGAATTTCATCTGGAAATTATGAGAGAAGGGGTGAGCTCTGAGCCAGACGGAATAGGAACTCGGATGCAGAGAGACAGTTGAGTGCAGGAATCAGACCATCTGCTCCATCTGTAGCTTGACTGGCAGCAGGGTAGAGGAGGGTCCCCTGGACTGGCTGGCTGGGGGAAAAGCCTGCAAGGAGCCCTTGAAGGTTTTCATGCCTAAAAGAACATGACCAGAGATGGTTTCAGGAAGCTTGGTCTCCGAACATTCTGTGTACATATGGGACAACGGCTAATTCTCATTTCACCAGCACTGATCGCTACTCTCCATAGGCCAGAGCCACCTCTTCATCTTGACACTACTAGCCACGTTAACGGTTATATAAGTGCCAGGGAGCTTGGAAAACAGCAGTATCAGCTTTCAAAAATATTATGCATTTTAGTTCCTTGAACTTTGGGTGAAAGTGAGCCACAAATAGCCATTTTCGGCATTTCTTTAAAAGTTTGTTTATTTCTATGCATGTATAAGTGTACCCATGTGAGTTTATGTGCACCAGTGAGTGCAGGTGACCCCAAAACAGAAGGTGTCAGATTCCCTGGGACCGAAGGTACAGGCATTGTGAGCCACCTGACCTGGGTGTTGGGAACTGAACCTGGGTTCTCTGCAAGAGCAACAAGCTCTCTTAACCACAGAGCTGTCGTTCCGGTCCCACAGATAGCATTTCATTTTACACACGCCTACACATTACAGCTGTACCAGGTACTCCTCTCATACCTGGAAAATATTAACTTACACAGTAATAGTAATTCCCAGCTACACAATTATTATTTTAAAAGCCCTTGCAAGAGGTACTGACATTAATGGTGCTATATGTCATGAGCAGTCAGGCCTGGTAAACCTGTCACCTGCTTAGTGTTACAGCCAGTGAGTGATGAGGACACGATTTGAGCCTCAGCATCTGGCTTTCCAGAGCCCAAACATATGGGTCCCAGTAGAACGCTGGGAACTTGGAGATCCGACCTTTGCACATGCATGCACACACCACCACCCTGCCAGGCTGCACTTCCTTGGGCTCTGCTTTCTGCATGAGGAAGGGTCAAGCCTCTGCTAATGGAGTGAAGAGAAGGGTGATGTGCGGTACCTCTGGACCTGATGTTTCTCTTTGCTCTTCTGCTGGTTGGGTACCCCAGAATCCTCGAAGGATACTGGAACCTCTATTTAGTTGCTTTTGTGTTTCTATGACCAAACTCCCCAATAGAAACCTCTAAGGGAGGAAGGAATTATTTCAGCTCAGAAGTTCAGAGGAGTCAGCCCATCAGAGTGGGGACAGCATGGCAGTTCTTGGACACAGGGCATGTTGTGAATGTCTATCCAGACAACAGAGAGAGAGAATGCAAGGCTGGAGCTGGGACTGGGCTGTCCTCGGGAGACAGGTGCACAGTTTCATTCTGTCTGTGTCGGGAACGAGTCAGAGCGCAGGCCGCCATCTGAACAGGAGTGGCTGAATTCTCGTGCGTCCACTCCAAGCACCCTCACAAGACTTAGTGAGTGAAGGAATTTCTCAGGCAGCTGAAGTTTACCAGATGTATGCTGTCATCAGCCTAGCCGCCCAGATCTTTCTGGCTTGGCAATAAAGTAAAGTGGTTAGCAGCCTGGGTACTCCTGGACAGCCAGGAGCAAAGAGCAGGTCTGCAGGTGAGCTCGTGCGTCCGTGCGTCCGTGTGTCCGTGAGGGCTGTGATTCAAGCTCACTGCTGACAGCTGTGAGGAGTGTTGGGCAGCATCTTGCTTCAAGCAGACATGTTCATGGAGTCGTCAAGGTATGCATTTTTACGGGAGAACAACCGCAAATTGCTCATCTCCCTGGGGTTTCCTGAGACTCGGGCATTCGCATGCCTTTGTGCATGCATTACTCTGAAATGCCTGCCCCTCATCAGAAGCTACATTACTTTATGCAAAATACTGATTGACATGTAAATGATAGGGTGTAAAGTTCTCTTGGGGTGCTATAATTCAGTCTCTCCAGATGTCAGTCACATAGAACTGGGAATAAACTCGGGGAGCCTGAGTCTCAGTTTTCCAGAGGCCTCTGAAGGAGCTATCACTGCTCTGATACTCACAGATGCAGACAGGCTCATGCCTCCGGAGATTAAATTGGTGCTAAGAGGAACGTGACTGTAAAGGGACCCATGAGCTCTGAAGCATCGCACTGAATAGTTACCATGGCTTCCTTTATTACAAACATTCGCTGAGCTCATATAGCGCGCCAGGTACTTCTCTTAGACATTTAGGCTCATCAGCAGGCAATTCAAAGTCCATAAAGCATGCAGTCTAGTGTTTGGCAGATAGTTTATTTCTTTTAAAGATGAGTTTTTAAAAGATTTATGTGTGTGTGTGTGTGTGTGTGTGTGTGCGTGTTCACACATAGCACACACATGTGTTGAGTCTCCTGGAACTGGAATTACAGGCAGCTGAGAGCCTCCATGTGGGCGCTGGGAATCGAACCCCAGTCCTCTGCACGAGCAGCCAGTGCTCTCCACCCTGAGCCATCTGCCCAGCCT
Organism: Cricetomys ansorgei; assembly: GCA_026225945.1. Lineage (NCBI taxonomy): Eukaryota > Metazoa > Chordata > Mammalia > Rodentia > Nesomyidae > Cricetomys > Cricetomys ansorgei. Next base: position 195,242 of record JAMJFZ010000770.1, read on the forward strand.
CCTAGATTTCTAATGAGATGTCAGGAGGGAACTTTGAAACTATGATATGAAATGAAGCAAAGTGGGTGGTGATGGGTACTGTTTACATATGAGGCTCGAGCCCTCACCCAGGAGGGGCATGTGACTGGGGCCGGAGGGTGGGAAAGAGTGCTCCGTCAGGCGGTAGGAACAAGAGGGTAAAGCACCGAGCCTGGGCGTCACAGCCTGCAGGTGTCATGGGCAGCAGGGATTCCCATGAGGCAATGGAGAGGGGTCATATTGTGAGCATCTAGAGAAGAACAGAGGGCTCTTGGGGTCCTCTGTCACAAACAGAATGAAGCACCTTCAACAGAAGCCAGGAAGAAGCAAAGGGCCAGAAGGAAGAAAGCCTGAACCGGAGATGTTCCTGAGTGTCCAGAGACTCGAGCAAGTGAGTTCACACGTAAACATCATTAGACACCCACCTTCCCTGCCTCATGAAAACAGAAATGTTTTGAAGGAACTGTAGGCAAATACATTTGTGACATCGTGTGACCTCAGTGAAGGACGCTATCTCTCAAATATGTAAATAGCACACATCACACAAGGGAAACACGAATAATTCCAAAACTCTAGAAGTCACTACCCAAAGTGTACAGCAGGCATGGTAGCATATGCCTTTAATCTCACAACTGGAGAGGCAAAGGCCGGCAGGTCTCTGTGAGTTTGTGGCCAATCTGGTCCCACAGACCAGAAACAGTTTCCAGCCTGTCAGAGCTACATAGTGAGACCCTGTCTCAAAAAATAAGAACAAAAATAAACAACAACAAAAAAATCCACAGAAAAACAGAAAGGTGAGGCAGGGGCAGGCAAGATGGCTCAGCAGGAAAGGGCCCCCCACCTAACAACCTGCGTTTGAATCCCCAGCCCACTTAGTGGGAGAGAACTGAGTTCCGAGAGATGGCCTCGGACCTTCCTGCACGCATGCGCACACATTCTCTCTGCTGCACTCACACACCTCACATATGCGCACACAAAATCAATTTTAAAATGGTTTTGAAAAACCACTGTGTACAAAGCACAATCGGGGAAATCTCAGAATGGTGAGAGAACCGGTACAAGCTCGTGAGACACAGGGCGAAAGCCGTGAGCAGAGCAGAGGAGCCGCAGGAGGCCCTCCGCCTCCGGGGAACACAGACGAGTGTTAACATACGGAGCAGGATCATCTCATTAGCAACTTGGAAAAATGAAAATTTAATCTTCAGAGGAGAACATTTTGCACCCACTGAATTGGCACACATTTTTAAAATCTGAAAATGCTACAACAAAGGGTAGAAAATCTAGGAAATAGGGTTCACTGGCTGTGGAAGTGTAAAGTTGGTGTGGTCTGGAGCTGGAGGGGTGGCTCAGCAGTTCAGAGTCCTCACTGCTGTCTCGTCAGTGTTCTGTTGCCGTGAAGAGACAGCGCGGCCACTGCAGCTGGGGCTTCCTTACAGTGTCAGAGGTCCAGCCCATTCTCATCACGGTGGAGCATGGCAGCACGCAAGCAGACATGGTGCTGGAGAAGGAGCTGAGCGCTCTGTACCTGGGGAGCAGGAAGAGAGAGACGCTGGGCCTGGCTTGGGCCTTTGAAACCTCACAGCCCATCCCCAGTGACTCACCTCCTCCGTCAAGGCCACGCCTCCTAATCCTTCTAATCCTTTCAAAAGGTGTCACTCCCTGGTGGCACCAGACACTCAAATATACCAGCCTTTGGGGGCCGTTCCCATTCAAACCACCACACTGTTCTTACAGAAATTGCATCTCCCTGTTAGGCAGGTCACAACTGCCTGTAGCTCCAGTTCTGGCTTCCATAGGCACTTGCACCCATGTGTGTGTGTGTACACACACACACACACACACGGAATTAAAAGTAAAATGTTTAAGTAGGTATGGCTATGGTTATTTGGGGAATAATTTAGACATTTTCCAATAAATCTGAAGATACATATCCCCTGCACTCAGCAATCTCCTTCTAGAGAAACGCTTGCCCACATGCTCAGGTAACCTGAGCTGAGCACAGCAACACTGGAAGAGCAGAAAGGAAACAACAGAAACGCCATCCAGAGAATAGAGAAGTGGCCAACAAGAGATTCCAAGGCAGCCAGGCTCTGAGGCTGTGTCCCAGCTCTACAGAGACTAGGTGGGAGAGTAGAGTCCATGGTCTGGCTGAGCTGTGGTGAATTCCAGGTCAGCTTGGGCTAAGTAGCAAGAGCTTGCCTCAAACAAACAAAACAAAACAAACACAAAGAAAGCAAGGAGATTTGTCTTAATCCCAGGTATTTAAAACCATTCACTTTTCAGGTGACCCGCCTTCCTTCACAGATGTAGCTTCTCAGAATAAGGTCAATCGGCTCCATCCTTAGCATTGGTTCAACTACGTAATTTCTCAAATCTGTGGCACGCATGACACACGTGCACAACTCCTCAGTGCAAAAGAGAAGTGTGGCTTCCTCCAAATGGGTCTCACATCTCATGGTTTAGATTATGTCCTCCAAGTGCCTGGAAATGTACAGAGATTATGCTCACTAATATTTCCTAAAGGCGCCTGCGGTGGTTTGAATAAGGCGTCCTACCTGCCACAGTCTGCATTTGAGACATGATCTCTCGGCTTTCTGCTCCAGCCACCATGCCTGCTGTGTGCTGCCGTGATTCTTACCGTGACCGACTCCTAACTCCCTAGAACTGTAAGCTCCATAAGTTGCTTTTGGTCATAGTATTTTATCACAGCAATAGAAAAATAACAGATACACCTCCCTACATCCTTACCTCAGACTGAGATCCAGAAGGGAGAGAATATTGGACTGTGAGCTTAGAGAGTGTATAATGAGGCCCAAGACTAGGAAAAACTGGCAAGAAGACAGGAGTCTGAGAAAATGTACCCAAAGACGGACCATGAGAACTGCTGTCTCCCTAAAGTTCATGAGCAGGAAGACGGAACCTCAATGAGGTGGTGGTGTGATGTGGGGGTAATAAGAGGTGTTGCCTCATGAATAGATTGATGCCACTTCTCAGGCGGGGGTTCTTAATGGAAGGACAGGCCTGGGTTTCCTCTTACCCTCTTTATTAACCCCCTCTGCCTTTCTACCATGTAATGACACACGAACAAGCCCCTCAATGGCTAGATCCTTAATCTTGAATTTCCAGCTTCCACATTTCTGTTCATTATACAACCAGTACATTAACTTTCTGCCCTCTTTTTTGCTCATAATGGAGCACATGAATGTCCTAGCTGACGTGCTCAAGGACACACAATGCTGAAAAGAGAGGGAGACTCTGGGTCCTTTCGAGGCCTCACTCCGAGGTCTCTCTCTGGTTTCTAAGTTAGTGATGAAGCATGGTTATATTGGTGAACTTGAAATCACTGACATCACAGAGCTGGGAGAAATTGTCCTGACCCTCACGGGAGGATCAAGCAAGTCTAGGGCCCTCAGCTGGAGCCTCTCGGGTCAGCTGGAAGACCTAGCATAAGGATGAGTAGTCAGCTGCCATCCTGTCAGTGTGGTTCCACTGCATCGACAACCCCGCCAGCGTCACGGATATAAAGGTGCTTTCCTCATCGGTGTGCGAAATGCTTTGACAAAAGCACCTTACAGAAGGAGTGGCTTCTTTTGGCTCATAGTTTGGGGAGATGGACAGTTACAGTGGCGAGAGCTTAAGGCAGCTGCTCACATTGTATCCAGAGCTGGGAGGTAGGCAGGTAAGTGCTGGTGCTCAGCTTGCTCCCTGATTTAGTCTAGGACCCTCACCCATGGGATTGTGGTTTCAATGGGAATGGCCCCACAGGCTCATATGTCTGAATGCTTGGTCCCCAGTTGGTGGAACCGTTTGGGAAGGACTAGAGGTGTGGCCTTGTTGGAGACGGTGAGCTTCGAGGTTTCAGAAGTCCACACTGTTCCCAGTTAGCTCCTCCCCTCTCTGCGTCCTACTTGCACATAGATGTGGGCTCTCAGCTCCCGCTCCAGTCCATGCATGCTTTGCTGCCATGCTCCCCGCCATGACGGTTATGGACGCTAGCCCTCTGAAACTACAAACCTCCAGCAAACTCTGCTGTGAGTTGCTCTGCTCATGATGTTTCTTCACAGCAACAGAAAAGTAACTAAGTAACTTCCAGTCTCAGTTAACCCAGTCCAGAAACTCACAGAATGCCCAGAGATTTATTTTCTAGGTAATCCTAGATCCTATCGGGTTGACAGTCAATTTGAACTGTCCTAATGGGCCGTGAAGAAGCAAGATGAAAGCACACACACATCACTGCTTGGTATAAACATTCTACATTCTCTGAATCAGTGTTGTGCTGCCAGTGGTATTATCTGGTTCTGCAGGTTTTGGGGGTTTTTGTTTGTTTTGGTTTTTTGGGGGGGTTAAAGTATCTATTTATTTAAGTGAGTGCTCTATCTGCATATGCACCTGCATGTCAGAAGAGGACATGGACCCCATTGTAGAGGTTGTGAGCCACCGTGTGGGGGCTGGGAATTGAACTCAGAACCTCTGGAAGAGCAGCCAGTGAGTTGTTGCAGGACAGTCAGGGTTACAACAGAGAAACCCTGTCTCGAACAAACAACAAAAAGAATTTTCTTCTTAGAGTCCCCCTACTTAGACCTTCTACTTCCATGAGGGAAGATTTATTTGACCGGAATCTGTTCCAGTGTCCAAGAGTGAAACAAGGCCAGTCTGGAAGGATGGATGCTCCGCCAGACAGCGGCTCTCAGCCTTCCTAACGCTGTGCCCTTTAACACAGTTCCTCGTGTTGGGTGACCCCAGCCATAAAACTACATTTGCTGCTACTTCATAACTGTAATCTTGCTACTGTTATGAACTGCAACACAAATATCTGATGTGCAGATGGTCTTCAGTGACCCCTGTGAAAGGGTCCTTTGATCCCCAAAGGGGTCCTAACCACAAATTGAGAGCCTCTGCTCTAGATGGAGACATGCCCTTGTCTCCTCCCTTGGGAGACAGTCCAGTGGGGCAGTAAGGGACCACCCGTAGGAAGGAGTGTTCACCTTAAGACAGTATGCATTTCCTTTCCAAAATTCTTGCCCCTGATGCTCTCTCTACAGATAGAGCGACCATGAGGTTTGGCCAGTATGCCTCTTTCTAAGGTCTGGCTCACAAAAGCATGATGATTTCTTTTTCTTCTCTTGTCTGTTTCTTTCCGGTGCTGCCACAGCCGAGGGATACTTTCAAACTCCCTAATGAGCGTGCTGGGTTTCCTTCTTCTTTGGTAAAGTTCCCCTCTCCGGTGCTACCTGTCTGGATGGCCAACCTCCATACTGCCTTATCTTATGCAGCGTGGCTTATGCTGTCTCTTCTCTGGTGTCCCCTTCCTTCCAGGTAGCCAGGGATGTGCAGCTTGCCAGCCCTGGAATCTCCTGTTAAACTCTCGGAAATTGTCCCCAAGCTCCTGTTTGAGTCCATTCCACTTGTGTCTGTTCTTTAATTCTTTTATTAGTGGGCGCCAATTCCGATAAGGCCACCTTACCAGTTCAGACGGTGCTGGAGGTAGACTGAAAACACCCACACACTGTAGCTTGAGTTCACAGGGGCCCAACTGGCCAAGTGGTTTGTTCTCAGTTTCTTATACCCTTCCCCACTAGAGGCATAGTTTCCAAGGCAACGATCACAAGGGGAAAACCAGGTGTGCATAGAAAAGCATGAGGTAAATGATCACGAGGTAGAAGGCATAGGTACAGTCATGTGGTTACAGTCAATCAAGGTTAATTAACCACAAAACAGTCATCCTGCCTTGTGAGACTAAGAAGGAAGGTCTCTTTAAGTAATCTTTGACTTTCGTGAAATGAGCTGCTTCTGGGCTTGTCTTTTTTTACGACTTAGCCTTGTTCACCAGCTGTCCCAAATGAGATGCAGGCACATCGCCGAAGGTACACAGCAGAATCTGAGCTCAAGGTCGGGGGGAACCCCAGAGGTAATCCTGATTTTCCAGGTGTATAATGCCTCTTCTGGACTTTCCAAGATTTACAGCAACACTTCATTCCTGCCTTCTAACTTTTAAGTCAGCAGAGAAAATTAACCCATTCCTGCACCCTAGATGGCAACCAATCCAAGGAAAGTTGTGTTCTAAAAATCTCAGTTTCTTTTCTTGATTCCAATATGGGAGTTCCAATCATGCAGTTCTGTCGTCTTCCTTCCTTCCCTTCCTCCTTCCTCCCTCCTTCCTTCCTCCTTCCTTCCTTCCTTTCTTCTTCCTTCCTTCCCTCCCTCCCTCCTTCCTTTCTTCCCTCCTTCCTTCCCTCCCTCCCTCCTTCCTTCCCTCCTTCCTTCTTTCCTTCCTTCCTTCCTTCCTCCTTCCTTCCTTCCTTTCTTCTTCCTTCCTTCCCTCCCTCCCTCCTTCCTTCCTTCCCTCCTTCCTTCCCTCCCTCCCTCCTTCCTTCCTTCCCTCTTTCCTTCCTTCTTTTCTCCTTCCTTCCTTCCTCCTTCCTTCCTCCCTCCCTCCCTCCCTCCCTTCCTTCATTCCTCCCTCCTTCCTTCCCTCTCTCCTTCCTCCCTCCCTCCTTCCTTCCTTCCTCCCTCCCTCCTTCCTTCCTTCCTCCCTCCCTCCTTCCTTGCCTCCCTCCTTCCTTCCTTCCTTCCTTCCTTCCTCTCTATCTTCTTTCCCCCCCTTATTTTCATGTTATGGGTCAGAAACACTAATTTTTCTGCCTCTGAACCAGTGGGGAGAAAGGAATCTGTGCAGAGTCTCCCATAGCTGTTTTCAGGATGGGATGGGGTGGTTTCTCCACCTCGGTGTGTATCTGGTTATATCCCTTCAAAGTACCTTTTATTGCTTTTTTTGAAGTGGAGAGATAGTGACGAACGGGTGAAAGTAATGACCTCTTGAAGTCCAGGGAATGGTGTGGATGCAGAATTCCGAGCAGGACACCTAGACTGGCCACCCTTGCTGATCTGCGGACAGTGGCACAGACACGCTTCTCAGAATTCAGGTTAATTGCTGCTAAATTTAGACTGAGGGTTTTTTCTCCTCACTCTTTGTTGTTGTAAGAAAAAAAATGTAGGAAATTCTGCAGTTAATTGCTTAGTGAAGATGACAAAACCAGGAAGCTCTAGAAAAGTGAATTTTCTTCTCCGACAAGCGCTGTCCTGTTTGGAGTCAGTATTCATAAAGGCAAGAGGATGTTTGCCTACCTCTCCTCACTTGCAACACCATCACTGCCAGTCTGGGGCAGGAATGTGCTGTGCTTTTGAAGGCTCATCTGCCTTGTGTTAAGTACAAACCTTCATGGGCTGATCTGTGTCTCTTCATAATTTGTGTGCTGTGTTCTAAGTCTCGGCCCTTAAGAATATGGCTGTTTTAAAAGATAGGGCTGTTAAAGGGGTGATGAAGGTTAAACAAGGTCCTTATGGGGGCCCCTGTCCAATATGACCGGTTGGTGTCCTTATGCGAAGAGGAGACTAGGCCAGAGACCCCACAGGAGGAGCACGAGAAGACCCAAGGAGACCAAGAGAGAGGTACCAAGAGTCACATCCCATCTTGATCTCAGGTTTCCACAACTGGAATAATAAATTTTCACTGTTCGAGCCACCCAGTCTGTGATACTTGTCACAACCTCCCTAACAAGCCAACCCAGACCAGTCATCATTCCCACTGTGTCACAGAGATTTGCTTCCCTCTGTCCCCTTGAAAAAACTCGTTAGAATGGGTTCTGTTAGTACAGTCTCTGTACTAAACGCATTCTTAAAATAGAGGGCAATGGTTTTGTTTTTGTTATTTTTTATATAGAAAGCCTGTTAGCAACTATTTTAGGCTTAAAAAAAAAAAATAAAACAGGAACTCATATAGCCTCACTATGGAGCTGAAGATGACCTTGACCTGGTGATCCTCCTGGATCAGCCTCAGTACAGCACGCACCGCTATGCCTTGCCAATATTTTTAAGCTTTAAATGCCAACAGGCAAAATGAAAGAAAGTTATGAAGGTTCTCATGTCACGGATTATGCTCCCATATGATGCATCACTATTGGTGAAAGCAAAAAGAAGAGAGAATCCAAGTGTCAATCAACAAGTACATAGGTAAAGAAAAATAAGTCCTGGCCCATGTCACACCATGGGTGGACCTTCAGGGCTCTCCGAGTCAGAGAACCAGATGGAAAAGAACAAGTGTGAAGCGAGTCCTGTCCGTAAGGTTTGCAGAATATATACAATTGTAGAGACAGAGGTAGATCAAGGTGAGCCTGTGCAGGCAGAGGGGAGGACGGGGACTTCCATTAAATGGATAAGCGTTCCGGAATGGGATGATAAAAAGTTTTGGAAACACTGGAGATTGTTTCCCAATATCATGAATGAGTTTAAAGCCACAGAACTGCACGTGTTATGGTCAAGGCAGACAGCTGTATGCACTGTTTATGATAATTTTCTAAAGGTTAAAGAAATAAAAACAACCAAGGCAGGGGCTGGGGATGTAGCTCAGCTTGCTAGTCTTTGCCTGGCAGGCATGAAGCCCTGGGCTCAGTTCCCAGATGCTAGGTGTGGTGGTACGTGCCTGTAATTCCAGCACTGAGGAGATGGAGGCAGGAGGACCAGAGTTCAAGGTTACCGTCCCAGCTTTCTGCTGGACAGCTGGAAGCAACGTAGGGAGGAAAGGGTTTATTTGGCTTATAGGTTACAATCCATCTCTGAGGGAAACTAGGACTGCAGTCCAGGCAGGAACGAAACAGAAGCCCTGGCGAAGCGCTGCTTCTAGGCTTGTGTCCCCTGGCCTGCCCTCACCTTACTCACACAGCCCAGGCTGCACAGCCCGGGCCTGAGTCCCCAACTGAATGAATACATGTAACCTGGTCCTGGCAGCACCTTTTCTTCTTATGGTTTACAGGTTTCTGATTTTCAGATGTAAACCGTGGAGTGTGTCCCTCTAGCTGCTAAATACAAACAAACAGAGGCACAGGAAATCTTCTTTCCATGATGTATAAGGGTGGCTGTGTGCTTCAAGATGAATGTGATACATCTCCACCATCTCCACCTTCTCTACCATCTCCACCATCTCCACCATCTCCACCATCTCCATCTCCACCTTCTCCACCATCTCCATCTTCTCCACCATCTCCACTTTCTCCACCTTCTCCACCATCTCCACCATCTCCATCTCCACCTTCTCCACCATCTCCATCTTCTCCACCATCTCCACTTTCTCCACCATCTCCACCATCTCCACCATCTCCACCCATCTCCACCTTCTCCACCATCTCCACCTTCTCCACCTTCTCCACCATCTCCACCATCTCCACCATCTCCACCCATCTCCACCTTCTCCACCTTCTCCACTTTCTCCACCATCTCCACCATCTCCACCTTCTCCACCTTCTCCACTTTCTCCACCATCTCCACCATCTCCACCCATCTCCACCTTCTCCACCATCTCCACCATCTCCATCTCCACCTTCTCCATCATCTCCACCTTCTCCACCATCTCCACCATCTCCACCATCTCCACCCATCTCCACCTTCTCCACCATCTCCACCTTCTCCACCATCTCCACCATCTCCACCATCTCCACCTTCTCCACCATCTCCATCTCCACCTTCTCCACCATCTCCACCTTCTCCACCCATCTCCACCTTCTCCACCATCTCCATCTCCATCATCTCCACCTTCTCCACCTTTTCCACCATCTCCACCATCTCCACCATCTCCACCATCTCCACCATCTCCATCATCTCCACCTTCTCCACCTTCTCCACCATCTCCACCATCTCCACCCATCTCCACCTTCTCCACCATCTCCACCATCTCCACCATCTCCACCTTCTCCACCATCTCCACCATCTCCACCATCTCCACCATCTCCACCTTCTCCACCATCTCCACCATCTCCACCATCTCCACCTTCTCCACCTTCTCCACCATCTCCACCATCTCCACCATCTCCACCATCTCCATCTCCACCATCTCCACCATCTCCACCTTCTCCACCATCTCTACTTTCTCCACCATCTCCACCATCTCCACCATCTCCACCATCTCCACCATCTCCACGATCTCCATCTATCCACATCCCATCATCAGGCTGTGTGAAGAAAGAAAGATGTGAGAACTGATACTAATCCCCTTAGTTTGGGCCTGGGCCCCAGGGGCTGGTGTTATCTGTAAACTTTTCAGTGTCCCAGGACAACCTGTCTGCCAATCTGCCATGAGAGAGGGAGAGGCCCCCGGACCAGAGTGCTCACAACTTAGTGTCTCGTTACTGCACCCCGTTACAGGATGCATTTGTGCTGCTCCAAAGACACAGCAGACCAAGAACACAGAGGAGCTGCAAACAGGCTGAGCTCATGACTACACACAGAGAAAGCGGAGGTCCATTGCCAGCATCGGGGCGGGTTTTCTGGGAGTCTCTGAGGCTGAGCCTCAGTCCTGTCTACTGTCAAGTAGCAGTAGAACCAAAAGGAAGCAGAGAACCGCCCAACCGGCCAATCTGTCCGGCAAAGAGTGAGACCAAGGGCGAGACTCGGAGACAAGGGCTGTTTACTCCAAAAGTACCCAGGATAGATAAATCCAGGAGAGTCTTGACCTCTCCAGGAGCTCGCTGGAGAGAGGGGTAGGAAACCTCTTCCTTCCATCAGGGCTGTAGTCAACACCCCAAGATGCTGCTGGAAGACTTTGAGTCCGACAGGATGCTCCTGGGAGGCCAGGGTCCTGGGCAGCTCTCACTAGGTGTGCAGAGAGAACCAGACCCTCGTGGCACGGTCGTGCTTACCAGGGTGACAGAAGGAAGCGTGATGAGGGATAGACACTGTGATGTACTGGAGAGACGATGCTAGACCAGCTCTCGCTAGGGGGCAGTAGAAGCCCATGGCTAAGGCACAGGTTCTGCCTCAGCCTCTTTCAGCCTCAGTTTCTCCACTTCCCAAAGAAGACCTCAAAACCTTTCCAGTCTCTTAGTTGTAAACGGAAAATCATAATGCAAAGGATAATATAGATTTACTGTAGATAATAGCTGTGGGCATATGTGTAAATATTCCGTCTAAGCTAGCATTGTTTTGGTGGCCACCCTTGCACATGCGCATTGGGGATGGACGGGCTGCAGGGCCTGGCCAGTGTTTCCCACCAAGCTGAGCGGAAGTAGGAATCACTGTGGGGATGTGGGGACATGTGACAGGTAAGGCAGGGGCCACCTACCTGTATCTCCAGCTTTAATCTTTATCTAGTCCATTAAAAAATGTACACAACATAAAAATGCACACAACATAAAATTTTCCATCCAACCATTTAAGTGTAAAACCGAGTGGTATTAATCACACTCTTGAGACTGGAAACAGGGCCAAGAGAGCATTCAATGACTCACCCCTAGTTACCCACTCTGCCAGTCATGGCTCCCACCCAGAGATTTCACAGCCTCCCAGCCACCAGCTAGAGGCAAGTACTCAAACACGGGAGCCTGTGAGGGGCATTTCACACTCAAACCCTAGCGAGCAGTGCACCCCGCCCTGCAACTTTAGGGATGGTTGTTAGCCTGTCTGTGGCCGAAAATCCCAACGGACCAGTTCTCTGTGTCAACAAGTAGTAAAACGTGAAATAACACCTGGAAGAGAACATCTTTCAGTATGTGAGCGGAGAGTTACTGTGTAATGCAAGAGAGAGAGAGGCGGAAGGAGAGAGGGGGAGAAGGAGGGAGAGAGAGGGGGTAGAGTTCACACCGCCGCTTCCCTCGTTGGCGGTGCCTGTGGTCCTTGCCTACTCAGACCTCAGGCCAGTGAGCGGCAGACAAAGGTGGAGGCAGACCAGGGAGGGGAAGCATTTCGTTTCCTGCTGTTTCATCACAGCCTGGGAACAACAGGGGCAGAGAAGTTCCACTCCGCAGGGAACCCGCATGCCGGAGCTGTGCTGGCAGATCCCTCTCCACAACGCAGGATCTCCCTGTTCTAGGTCCTCCGTTCTAATTGCTACTTTAGGAACAAACGGTCCCATGAGTGTTCCCGCAGAAAGGGACTTGGTAATTGTTCTGTTCTCTTGCTCCGAGGATGATCTTTCAAATGGTGGTAATAACAGCAGGAAGCACTTGCGTGAGGAACCATTATGAGTGCGTTTTTAAATGTTTGTTAATGTGTTTAATACTCAGAAAAGTCCCTAGAGGCAAACGTTACCACCATTTCCCTTGACACATGTGAAGAAACTGAGAGGCCCAGGGCCCTACCTGTAGCCCAGGCTGGCCTTGAACTTCTAATCCTCTTGCCTCTACCTGCTGAGAGCCATAAACACAGGCAGGTGCCACTACACCTGTTCATGTAGTGTTAGAGATGAAATCGAAGGCTCGTTAGGCAAACGCTCTGCCAACTTAGCTTCATGCGGTGTCCTGAGTGGAAATTGTATAAGCTAGTAGGAAAGAAAGATCTAATGTGTTTGGCTGGAATCGTTTTTCAAGGGTCTTACTATATAGCCCAAGCTTACCTGAAACTCTTTGTTTGTTTGAGATAGGGTATCCGTGTGTGTGTGTTGCCCTGGCTTGCCTAGGGCTTGCTATGTAGATGAGGCTGGTCGTGAACTTGCAGACATCATTTTGCCTCTGGCCTTCTCCCCTAGTGTTGGAATTGGAGCTCTGTACCATCATTCCTGGCCTGACCTGCCTCATTCTCCCGGAGTTCTGGGATTTACAAACAAGTGCAAACATGCCAGCCTTGAAACATTTAAAATAATTATTTTTATCTTAAAAACTCGGGTAGATGGATTTTCTGGCCAACCCAACCTTTGGATTTCTTAGCAGATTGAGGTGGAGTCCTCTTTTCCTTCTTCTAGAGGTCAAGAGTCAGGGTTCAAGGGTTCGAGTCAGGTCAAGAGTCAGGGGTTAGCTAGAGTTCACCAGTTAGCAACAGGAATGTATCCCGATCAGTAGCTTTTGTTGCTCTCGCCTCTGGGTCAACTCGTATAACATTTAAACTATCTGGTGTCAGAATAATAAGAAAAACTGGGAAGGACTAGAAATAAAATGAGCATGTGATCAAAGGGTTGAAAAGTTACAGAAATATTTAGTCTGGAGAAGAGAAGGCTGAAAGGTGTTTGGAAAATTCAGTTCAAGGAGATGAATAGAGGAATCGAAAGGACACTGAGCAGATCCTCAGTCACTGAGGCCAGGGGGTGGGCTTTGACTGCGAGCACTGCGCAGAGCAACAGCACAGGAGCAGAACCAAGGGCACTCAGCGATCACCCACAATGGGAGTGCTTTACACAGAGGACTGGCCACAGGGGCCAGGGGACACATGGAGGACGGTGAGGGTCGATGTCACACCCCACGTTCTTATGCATATACCCTGTCCTTGGGCCCCACAGGGTCTACCTGAGCCCCATTCTCCACCCGGCAGGTTGCCCAGGGGAAAGTCTCCATACAAGCGCAGGTGCCCATTCTGTGGGAGAGCATCCCCAGAACAACAGACCAACTCCATGGCATGCTGTTGTTCTGGTTTCTTCTTGGGTATTGGCAGGGTTCTCGCTGTTCAACCGCTCCTTTAAAAATCCTGCAACCCTAGCAGGGAGAAGGAACATCTGACAAACCCAAGAATCATCTGCCTTTCGGGTTTTAATCAATTCCAGATTTTACATACATATGACATCATTGTTACATAAAGGAGATGCTCACAGCAAGCTTGCCAAGGCTCCCTGGGAGCACGGTTCATCTCTCAACACTTCCATACACCGTGAGCAGCAGGAATTGAAGAGTCCAGGACCCATTCCAGAGGCAGGTCTGAGCAACACTGCAGAAAGCTGAGGGCACGCCCTGTCCAGCTGCACACGCAGTCTGGGGAGGGCTGTGACTGGCTAGTGTCACCATCAGAGCACACAGTGACATGAACATGGGCCCCTCACAGGGCACCAGAGGGCACCCTCTATTTGGAGGGCCAAGTACATAAGCACCATCTCTCATCAAGGAGACAGTAACAGTGGCATGCCAAGGTAGGTCCTGGTAATTAAAAGGAAGTGGGAGAGTGTGTTAGAGTTTTCAGAGAAACAGAATGAATGATGTGTGTGCGTGTGTGTGTGTGTGTGTGTGTGTGTGTGTGAGAGAGAGAGAGAGAGAGAGAGAGAGAGAGAGAGTTAGTTTAAGAATTGGTTCCAGGGTCTGACAAATTCCAACTCTGCAGGTCTGCGAGGCTGGAGGTGAGGCATGAGGCTTGCAGTGAGCTTGAGGCCAGTCTGGGCTAGCCAGGACAAGGACAGCTGGGCTGCCCAGCAACACCCTGTCTCAAACAGCTGAGAAAACAAATAAAATCCCAAACCACATAGACAAGCTGGGGCTGGAGAGATGGCTCAGTGGTTAAAAGCACTGGCTGCTCTGCAGAGGACCCAGGTTCAGTTACCAGCACCCACGTGGTGGCTCAACTGTTTGAAACACCAGTTCTGAGGGGAGCCGACACCCTCTTCTGATCTCCCAGGGCTCCAGGTACACACACGGTGCACATACATACATTCAGGCCAAACATTCATACACGTAAAAAGAAAGTCAATAAATCTAAAAAAGACTAGACTGGGTCAGGTGGTACGTGTGTGTGTTCTTAGCACTTGGGAAATGGAGACAGGGGTTCAAAGTCATCTTCAGCTATACACTGATTTTGCGTGAAATCCCAGGGGGTGGATACCTTCACAGAAACAACCCAGCCAGATGTGTCTGAGCAAAGGTCTGATTGCCACAGCCTCAATGATAGGAAATTCTCCGTTGCCGTCAGCAGAGGACCACAGCGTCAGTTAACTTGACACACCTGGGAAGAAGGAGCGCCAACTGAAGAATCGCCTCCATCAGACTGGTCTATGGGCACGTGTGGGGGGCATTTTCTGAATTACTAGTTGATGTATGAGCACCCAGCCCCCCCGAGGGCAGTGCCTTCCCCGGGCAGGTGGGTTTGCGCCCTATAAGAAAGACAGATGAGTGAGGCAGGGAGCAGGTCAGTACGCGGAGTCTCTCCACGTCTCTGCTGTAAGCACCTGCTCTGAACTAGTGTCCACGCTTCCCTTGATGATCTGTAAGCCAAATAATCCCTTTCCTCTCCAAGTTGTTTTTGGTCAGTGTTTCACCACGACAACCAAGAAGCAAACTGAGGCAAACAGTAAGACTAAGTCTGGAGGGGCAGGCATGTGCCACTCATTTGCTGGGGCACGGTAGATGCCGGACCTCTGGGGAAGCAGAAGCCCAGTTGTCACACCTGGGCGATGCCACGTGTGACTTACCGTTGTGCTTCCTCGTTCCACGGCAGTTGGTAGAGACGAAACCATCGTTGCTCTCAGCTGAGCAGGGTGGCCGAGGCATACCGTGTACAGCTGCTCACGGGCAGCACAAGGACACAAGAAGCTTGAGGAAGTAAATCCAGCAGAGCGCAGGAGTTTCTACCCTTTTCCTCCAATGAGGCCTAGTCCCTGCACTGCGGGCTCACACAGAGGGAGCTCAGGGTGACGACGGAAAGTCAGAGCTGTGGTGCCTTGAGTCACACTAATCAATACACAGGAGCTTCTTCTCAGAGTAGTTTGACCAAGAGTGAGCCCAAGTTTGAATTCTCCACTTTCCTCCCCGTATCTTCCATCTGCCCCCAACAAAGGCTTTGGTGGTTATTTATTGAACAGCACAGAAAAACATGGCATGAAAAAAGAGTGAAGGATTCTTTATAGAAACCGTTAACGGAGTTAGAGAAGTTCCATTGCTGCCTCCAGAGGGCCCACTTGCGGACAGGCTCTCCCACCCTGTATCCACATGTTGTTTGCAATGTTTATGGAAGATATTTGCTGTTTAAAGTTGATGCTTTAAACTTGTTGGCTGCTTTCTGCGAATGATTACCACAACATACGCCTACACATAGACATTACTCTGGGTCAGAGTCTTGGAAGGGTGTGCACCTTAAGATTAAATGCACAGGTTAGCTTACGTTGGGAAAGCTGGTTGCCTGGGGGGAATCTCATGCAGTAAGGTCCCACCTCGTTGTTATCTTAAAGGCAGGTTAAATTTAAATGGGTTGAGTACACAGTAGGGCAGCAGGTTGAGTACATAGTCTTAAGTGATCTCAGCTTTGCTCTGAAAGCTGCAAAGAATTCAGTCTTTTGGAGGTCAAGAAACATTTTCATAAAAATGTATCGTTATACTGCACAGATGGGGAAACCATAGCTGTAACTTACAACTGTAGATGTGGTTGACATTCCGGCAGAAAGATTTCTACCTGTGAAAGTCTTTGGTCCACGATTTTGCAATGATGCGATCACGTGAGGCGAGCCATGGAGTCGCTTCTGGAAGGACAGCGTTGCTGCAGAGTGGCATGGCGGACTGGGTGGTGGGAACTTCCATACTGTGCTCGCTGGGGAAGAGGTCGTGTTTATCTGCACAGGGAGGAGAAAGGTGAAACAGACAAATGCAAACAGAGTCAGAACCTAAGAATCAAAGAAAATGAAGACTGTAGTAGATTCTCAGAGTCGTTGTGAACATGTCACAAACGGGGCGGGTTAGGACAGTGGAAACGTGTTCTTCGATGGTTGTGGAGACCGAGGTTCCAAACCAAGGCGCCGGCAGGGCACTGCCTCTGCAATCTGGTGCTGGGGGTGCGGTCCTTGCTTTGTTCTGGGCCCGCAGTGGCACTCTTCGAGCCTCTACCTCTCTCTCCACAGGGATCTCTCCTCTGTGGGCCCATGGCGCTTCCCCTAAGAACACCAGACATGTTGGTTGAGGTTCTGATTTTGTCTTAACTAACTGCACCTGACACAACCCTGACTCCACAGAAAATCACTTTCTGAGGTATTGGGATATATCGTGCAGGGACCTAGTTTAAAATATTACACTGAAGGAACAGAAGATGTAGAGATATGTAATCTCAGTTCTTGGGAGCCTGAGGCAGGAGGATCAGAAGTTTGAAACCAGTCTGGGTTACATAGTGGAATTGCACTTCAAAGACAAGCAAGTAGGCAAACCAAACAACCAACCATTCTGGTCTTTATCATAAATACTCTGTAGTTCTGCTTTTACTATCTGAAGTGAAACTCAAAGTTGCTATAGTTTTCATAATCATTGCAACACATTTATTTTGTTATAAAGGAGGAACAAAGAAAAGACATTTACAATAAAATGACATACCTTTGATCTGTAGATGTTTGGGTGTGATGAGACTCGGCAACAATGCCTGTGTCCACTTATAAACAAACTAGCTTATGTAGGAGGTTTGAGATGAGAAGCTTTGACACTCAAAACAAATAAAAAATGCATCAGGGATGATGCATAGCAGAATAAAATCCAGTGTTGGATGGTTGAGGGCACATCCGGTACCAACAGGTCAGACATGCTTGCTTGTGATGTTGATAACCGACTTAACTCCAGACAGACTGGAGAACACGGAGAAGTGCACCAGCCTCACACATACGGCAGGCTGCTTCTGCTCTGACTTTTGAAGAATGCAGTGTTGAGTTTCAAAGAACGCCTAGTTTCCTCTTCTGAAGCCCGGATGGAGTAGGCAAGGAGACAGACATGCGGTACCTAAGGAAAGCTGCCTCTGCTGCTGGGTAGCTGCGTCACCTGATGGTCAGAATGTCCCTGTCTGGTACCTCCGCTGCTACAGAGAAACCAGAGCTTGGGGTAGGAGAAATGGCTTTGCAGTTAAGGACACTTGTTCCTGCAGAGGACCTGGTTGTGCTCCCAGCACCTACATGGTAGCTTACAATAGTAACTCCAGGCCAGGATCTGGTGCCCTCTTCTGACCTCTATAGGCCCGGCACGCACGCGCGCGCGCGCGCGCGCGCGCGCGCGCGCACACACACACACACACACACACAACGCACATACAGATGTATAGGCACAACATTCATGCACAGTAAAATAAAAATAAAATGACACAAAAATCAAGGCGCCACGTCTCCTTCCCAGTTTCCACACGTGCTAGCCAAGGGCTGTACCCTTAAAGGCCTTGTCTTCATTAGTGCTGTTTATAGTAAGCCTTTGACTTCCCACCCCACCCCTTTTGGGCTTTCTGAGATGATCATGGAGAGAAATAGCCTAAAACAGGAGAGCCTGTCCACCATAACGTGGGCGGAAGTGCCACCTCGCCTCATGAATACGCCTCTCACCTCGTGGTTGTCATATTTTAAAGATCTACAGCGGAGTCCAGAGTGCTCCCAGTCTGCCCACCCTCATCTGTTTGAAGTGCATGATTTACTTTAATACAGTGCTTAAAATGTCTGTCTCTTGGCTGTATTCTTCCCTTGAGAAGGTAAGAACTGAGGCGACACCACATGTACCAGAAGCCCACCATGTGTGGGGGTACAGGTTCCATTTCTAGACTTCTAAAAGGACGCTGGAGACCACATCCTTTGCAGTGTGGTGGGAAACAGATGAAATGGAAAGTAAAAGGCGTCCGATGTTCTACAGTGTGTGCTAAAGGACGGGGACGGGGGTGTCAGACCACCCTAACACACCCTAAAACACCACACCGTAGCATCCACATGTAACTTTCACAGCTCAAAAACAAGTCATGAGAGATGTATGCAGGATGCTGCAGCAGATAGTCTGCATTCTGCCCTTCTCTGAGTCTTTACTGCATCTGAGCATCTTTCTCAGTCATGGCTCTCAGCCTGTGGTTTGCCCTGCCCTAGACTCTAGGGCCTAGAGCCTCCTGTTTCTCGTGGGGCAAGTAGGAAGTGGTAGGGAATTGCCACACCTTGGAAGTAATCCTCAGCAACTATGGAAGTCAGTGGGTAAATACCCCTACCCCTTGCCTTGTGGTGGGCTCCACCAAAGACCTGGCTCCCTGGGTCTCAGAGAGATTAGGCTGCAGTTTCCCATAGTACTAGTTTCTCATGATTCATCTCAATGAACTTCCTGTCCACCCATCAGTAAAGTCTCCTAGGAACACTTCCCAGACAAAACTGGGTGTATGTGCAACTTTGTCTCAGAGTCTTTGAGAGGTCCAGGGCGAGACATTGAGAATATGAGGTATTTTAATTTGCAGGTGAGACCTAACGAGGCCCTGATGCTGCTGAGGGAGGCTAGATCACAGTCCTTTATTTTTGCAGCAGTGATCATATTGCTCTGAAATCCTTTCCCCACACCTTTCCCCACGTGTAGGGAAATAATCTAATACTTGTTTTCTTTTTTTGGTTTGTTTGAGACAGTGTCCCATTGTGTAGTCTGGGTAGCCTGGACCTGGATTTGTAGAACAGGCTGGCCTTGACCTCACAGAGATCCTCCTGATGCTGGCACCACCAAGCCCAGCCTATGACAGGTATTTTTAAAGGATGGCTAATGACGATCTTAGCTAAATCCACTTTTAGTAATTACCTTAACTGAGTCTTTTGAATCCCAAGTAATTTTTTTGAGTTAGTTACATATTGGGAAAACATAAGCTAACTTGTTACATCCTTTGTGAGTGGATTAACTGCTTAGTTTGATATTATACATTTTTAGATTTACAATTTTAGACTTCCTAACTTTCCAAAGTAGCCTTAAAATTAGCAACATATGGGACTGGAGAGTTGGTTCAGCGGTTGACAGCACTGGCTGCTTTTCCAGAAGACCTAGGTTTGGTTCCCAGCATCCACATGGTTGGTCACAAACCACCTGTAACTCCAGTTCCAGGGGATCTGATGTCCTCTGCTGGCCTCCTTTGGCTTCAGATACACACATGATACACATACACACATGCAAGCACTCATACACATTAAATAAAAATGAATCATTTAAAAAATTAGGAATATGATTCCAAGCTACTGTCCTCAGAACTACTAAAATTAGGAGCTGTGAAAATTCAGGGCAAGAAATATTCTCTGAAAATGATTAAGTTTGTTGAAAATGTTATGATAATTCTTCTTTAATAATATCAGCTTTGCTTGCAGCTTAATACCTTCATTTCACACTTCTGATGCAGGTAAAATATATGTTCAGTTGTCTCATATTTTTGGTGTCTTTTGGTATCACTGTTTAGTTCTTCATATATAGAAACAAAATTATACGTGTTAAAAGAGCACAGACAACTTTCTTTGGAAATGCTTTATTTCCTCTGTAGGACGATCAAGCCTCTTTTCGCAGATACCCTATTCCAGGCGTTAATTGTATTAAAGGCACTGAAAACACCCAATGATGTGTGGGTTTTTCGATATGGTTTCTGGTAACCAGGCTGTCAATGATTGATTCACTGACCTGTGAACTGGCTGTTGCTGCTTTCCAGTTGTATATAAACCCAGGTGAGCAGCTGGACAGAACTGCTGCTCTGCTGTTGCACGACATCGGAAGAGGGGGGAAAAAGTGTTTCCTATGGAATAATGTTCAAGAGTTTCAAGTTTTGACAATTCTGTTGCTGGTATATATGGAAATAAAATTTCCACTCAATGTTTTCATTCCCTGTGAATCATACATTTGGGACAATCAAGTATTCATTTTGATACCAGTCACTAAGTTCAACTGCAACAAAGTTTCTGACTGCAGTTCATTTCATAGCTAATTTTCTACCTCTTCAGATTTCACTTAGATCCTTCGAATATACTGGTGTTCCAAAGGATTTTCTTAAATTTCTTCCTATTCAATGATAGTTGACATTAGTTTGCCATAATTGTTTTTATTTATAATATATAGTGTTAGGTCTCAAACTCCAGACAAACTGCTGGCTGAGATACCTATTTAACACGTCAAAGTGAACCTGGTGGCCAGGTTCCCAGCATGCCTCTGTCCCTATTAGGGTATTCCTAGCTTGGATACCAGGCCCCCTACCCTGAATTCTCCAGCCCAGGGTGTGGGCTGCTTTTCCCTATATAATCCAGCCATTTTGGTTACTCTCTCTCTTTCGGGCCTTTGGCCTCCTGACCTCTTGGCCACCGCTCCAAGTTCCCCTCTCTCTCCTCTTCCTTCCCCTAACATGGCCCAGCAGCTCAGTCTGGTCACGTCCATCCTGGACTCCCCCTGCTTCCTCTGCTCTGCTCTCTCCCGCATACCTACAACGAACTTTCTCCTTCACCATACTAAGGAACAGTCATGTCTTTTCCTTTTTATTCCTTTTTTCATTCACATAGGACTTAAGTACATAAGGTTAAGTTTCAAAACAAAACTTAGAGACAATAATACGATTTTGAAGCTTTCCCTCTATCTCTATAAAGTGTCATCTCTTATTTATTTAACCATGATATGGTAATGTCTTAGATGAAGTAGAAGACAATGCCTGATACACTCTTCAAATGTTCATCTTTAACACCAGGTACTTTCCGAGGCAAACAATTATAAGGAAGAAGGCCTTCAGCATCTGGCCTGTGAGAACGTCCTGTGCTTCTCTTTTCAGTTTGTTGTGACATGTTTTGGATGAAGCACACAGAGAAAAGCTCACCCAGAGTAGATCTGAAGTTGGAGAAGTGTAGAAGTTTAATAAGTCCGGCGATATATTAATAAACATGTTTCAAAGTACAGGCCAGACAGACTTCAGCAGAGAGCACAACTGGCTGTCTTCCAGCTCCAACTCTGCTCCTTGTCCTGGCAGCTTATTATCTGAGAAGCCCCTCCTTGCGCCTTAGCAGTCTGTTTGCATGATCCGAGAGATACCAGGGTTTATTCCTCCCAGACCTTTGCCCATCAGGGAGTGCCCACCCATTTATAGTGGGGTGCGGCCAACACAAAAGGGGCCATGCCACACCCAAATGAGCTACGTCCACGTTTTATAGTGGGGTAACTCCGGAACAACAGGAGAGACCCAGGCCACACCTAATGTCACCTGTAAAACTCACATCCTGCCAGGCTCCTGGCAACCAGTGCAAGGAATCTTCAGTGAATATAACATCTGGAGGTATGTTCAAATATACCACAACTGGCAAGCACTTCAGGACCTCTTTTCATTAAATGGGTATCTTTTTCTTTTCATACGATGTCAAAAGTTTAAATGGTAGTTTCTTTATGGTTAGTTGCAACCAGGGATCTGCCTTACCACCTACTTGTGTGCTTTGCAATTCCAGCTGTTCACCAGGCGCTGGTTAACTGCAAAGTACTCAACCATACTGCTTATGGAGGAGTAACACTGGGAAAGGAAAATAACGTTTTAGCATCGTTACAAAAATTGTTCAGGTCTCTGAACACCCTCGGGCCCCGAGGGAGCCCGTGTAAACTTTGAGAACCACTCTCATGCGGGCTACAGAGTTTGTGGGTATCAGCTTCTGCAAACCTCGGAGACCTCCTATCACGTCTCTGCAAAACACCTGGATGAACAGTTATACGTACTTCTTGCTGATGACCAAACTGAAAATAAAAACGGCCAGACGGTGAGAACACACGTGACTGCGCTGACCCCGGAACGAAAGGCTTGTATTTACTCCCCTAAACCCAGATTCAGCAGGCTGCCAACCCCGCCCGGTCTCAGGGCTTCCGGACGCACTCCGCCCGCACGCCCCGCAGTACACATCCTTCAGGAAATCGCCGAGTCTCCCGTTTCCGGCTCGCGCGCATGAGCCCCGGGCCTCAGCAGGGGGTCCGGGGGCGGCGGGTCCGCGGGGCGGCCGCACCCGACCGGCGCCCGACCCCTGCGGCTTCGGGGTCACCGGAAGCCCGGGCTGGGCTCACCGAGCATGCGTGCAGACGCGGCCGTCCCGCCGGGGAAAGGCCCGGTTCCCGCTGCGGAAGAACAGCCCCGCCGCGGCTCGCAGCCGGGAGACGCCGCTGCTCCCGGCGCTCTGGCGCCCGCCGAGCCCTCTCCCGACACAGCCCGGGACCATCCCGAGAAGCGGCGCGCGGGCCCGCCCACGCTGACGCACTTCCTTCCCCGGCCGGAAGGGGAGGCCCCCGGCCGAGCGTGCACGCCCCACAGGTCGCGCATGCGCTTTTTCCGGCGGCTCCGGAGCGCCTCGCCGGGCCGACTCCGCTCGCCGGGTTGAGAGTGCGCCTGCGCGGCCGCGGGGGGCTCGCCACCGCCGCCTCCCCTCCCCTGCCGCCCCGCGGGGGCTCCGGGCCCGGCGGGACCATGTTCACAAGCACCGGCTCCAGCGGGCTCTGTGAGTACCGGCTGCGCCGTCGCGGGGCGCTGCCCGGACCCGCTTGGGGGCTGGGGCTCCGGTCTGCAGGGCCCCGCGCCCGGAGCTGGGCAGTCCGCGCTCCTGGGGGGCCGCGGGCGCCGCCCCGCCGCAGTCCCGGGCCCGATGGGCGCCGCGCCCCCGCCCCGCGCCCCGCGGCCCGCCGCACAGCAGCCGGCCCTGCTGCAGGTGGGCCGGGCAGTTGGGGTCCGGCCGGGTGCCCGCCGCCCTCGCGGCCGCTCGCGTCGGGGCCGCGCCGCAGCCCTGCCCGCTCCGCTCCGTCCCCCGGGCCCGGGGCGCTGTAACTCAGGCACTTCTTCCCGGTCGCCCCCGGAGTTCCCAGAGCCGGGAAGCGGGCCGAGGCGCCTTAAAGTTGGGGAGTGCTTGGCCAGCGGCACGCTTTGCTTCTGGATGCGGCCGCACCGGCCGGGTGTCCGCGAGGTCGCGGCCGAGGGCGAGGGGTTCCTGCCGACTCGGAGCGACTGTCCCCACCGGAGGGAGTGACAAGTTAACCGACCGTGGGGATCGGGCGCTGGGAACGCGGGGCGAGCTGTCTGAACGAGCTGCAGCCCGCGGCTACGGTGGTGCGTCCCGCCTCGGCGCGGGAGTCGGTGTTGCCCGACAGTATGTTCTGTTGTGGTGTCCTGAGTCCGGGAGCTCCCCGGCTGCGCAGTCTCTCAGCAACGACATTTGAAATCTCCCACACTCCTCACCTTCCATAGGCTTTGAAGTAGGTTTAATGTTTACGATGCCCCCGTGTGTCATTGCTAATCTAATTTATGGAATCTTTCACATACTGGCCCCCGCATCCGTCAGAACTATTTAATCTTCAAACTACTCTTTGGATAAATAAGGTAGTGTGTGTTTCCTGAGGTTACACGTGGATTTTGACAGTAATTCGATTTTACGACTTCTTTGCATACTGAGGCATCGTTTTGTACCAAAAATGCACGCAAAAGTTAAAAACTGAGAGCGTGGCTTGGCAGATGGTTCAGTAGGTAAGCCGCTTACACTGCAAGCGTGAAGATCTGAGTTCTAATTCCCGTTACCCATGTAAAAGCCAGGCATGGCAGTGTGTGTCTGTAACCCACCAATGAGAGGTGCAGGTAGGAAGATTCCCCAGGCCAGCCAGTCTAACTGACCTGGTGAACTTAAGGTCCAGTGGTCAACCTACACACACACACACACACACACACACACACACACAGAGGCAGGAGAAATCTGTGATTGTAGCGACACAAACTCTGGGAAACGTAATCCTTTATTACTGAAGGCATAGGAAGGTGAGTGTTGCATTCGAGGGGCCACCTGTTGTCTAGGGAAAGGCTGAGGCCATAGGCTCCTTGTCAGCTCTCTTGACCTGTCTGCACAAGTGTGTTCAGAGTGTATGAATTGATGGGTGGGTCCTCCTCTTAGGTCATGTTTTCTGTGTGCATTTAACAAGTTTCCGGGACCTGTGAACTGTGTCTGGTTTTGGGCTCACAGTGATCGGCAAGTCTTGAGTTCAGTGCTTATGATGTTGACAGTAGAGCTCAGTGGCGGTTTCCCTAGACCAATCATTTGGCAATTCCTGAGTGTTCGTGGCTTTTCCTGTTTAAAATCTTCTCCCACAAAGCAACCCCACCAAGTGAGGTCCAGAAGCGGTTGTGTGGCTTTGTGGTTAAATCAAAGGTCTGCTCCTGAGTAAGTGCCCTCAGGGAGGGTGATGGATCTCTCCTTATCCCTAGAGGTCCTGAGAGGAGTCCCTGCATTTCCTGCACGTTTCTCACATTTGTGATTAGGAGATAAGGTGCTTTAGTGCTAATACTCAGTCCTCCTCCAATTCATTCAACAGGTGTCTGGAGCACCTTCTGAATCAACCCGGTCAACAAGTGATCAGAGTGTTTTCCAATAGTGCCGTGTGTAGTAGTTAGCCTACTGTGTGGGCTCACCAAAGCCGACAAGGCAGACCTCAGCAGAGGGAACCACCATCATAGCCAGGGCCATGCTCACAGCGGAACCCTGAGCATCTGAGCTCAGGTGTTTTTTATTGATGCAGAACTCCTCAGGTGCAGATCATAAGCAACCAAGCATCCCCTACAGAAACCTATCACCTGCATCAATATGGAATGCCAGGACCTAGGCAGACCCTCCTCACTCAACAGTACGTAAAACAATCACTTTAAATGTAACTAAAATAAACTTCTGCAACAGCCGTGAGCAGGTAGCGATGGCAGAGGTGCAGTGCTGTGTTTGGGGCCGGAGCCTGGGAAGTTGAAGGAGCCAGGCAGCAGTGCCACAGGTGTGTAGGAGGTCTCGCGCACTGCTGGGCTGTGAACCAGGGGCTGGGGAGGGCATCTGCGACCACTTCTTTGCAACTGTTTTGCTTTGTGCCAGTTAGGATGGGTGAAAGCACTTGTGACTAGCGTGCGTATTGTGGTTTAAACTCCTGCGTGTGGTGTCGGCACTCCGGTCTACGTTGACTGACGCGTGCAGTCACTTTATTAGTATTCTCATTACTCATTCATGTTGCAGCGTATTTGCTATGTATGGTGCGCCCGACGAGCACTATGGACTCCAGGTCTGGTTCCCACGGCACTCAGTGGACAGCTGTGCTCAGCACAGTGGGTTTATTGCAGGGAGTCTGGTGGGGTATAGACTTGGTTGTTCAGGTGATTTTCTAACTGCAAGAATTTGAGCTGATGTTCTGAGAGGTGAGGGTTTGTCAGGCCCAGCCGAGGGGAGAGGCTGACATGAGCTACCCTGACATGAAGTCAGAGGGCAGTGCGGGGTGTGATGACGACAGCAGGCAGAACCTGTGGATGTTTAATGCCTACAGAGGGAGGAGCAGTAGAGTTGGGGGAGCAGGCTGGGGGCGTGGCCAAGAACAGGCTGTGTGTGTGAAGATGCCAAGGAGAGAGTCTAGGGAGGAACAGATAGTAGATACATGCTGAAACGCGACCCTTTTGAAGGAAGGGACACACTCAGAACCTTTCCAGAACAGCTTGCCCAGTTGTCATGGAGACAAGTGAGGTATGCTGACCCAGGAGCGAGTGGGATGAAGAGAGGTGACTGTGGGCTGGAGGTGCGCGTGGAGAATGTGAGTCACAGGGCAGGCTCCAGGTGGTCACAGGGGCAGCGCCTTGAGTCTGGGCTTGCTCACACTGTTGGAAAAGACCCAGAGCCTGAAGACTTGGGAGTAGATGAAGAGACAAAGTCAGATGCAGGAGGAGATGACAAGGCCCATCGTGAGTCTGCCCCCGTGGGAAGAACGGGAGATGGGGCTCCTCCGCAGGCAAGCAGAAGTTTGCAGATGCTTCCCATCCCGGCAGAAGACAACCGGCCAGCTGGAGCACACTGAAATGCCTTTCCGGGTCCCATCTCCAGAGTTACCTTCAGAGGGCTAATTTGGGGGCCAGAAATCTGGACAGACAGACTGACCTACCCTCCTTCCCTCCCGCCTTCCTTCCTTCTTTGCTGAAATCTGTCTTCTTAAAGGCGCTCCATGGTTAGTTGACTGACTCTCAAGGGAAGAGATTGGCCCACAGGAAGGGAGAAAGAACAGTTAGCCTTGTGGGGGGAGGCCTGATGGAGACGGTAGCACTGAGGATGGACACTGTCTTAGTTAACCCTGTGGAGATCCTGATGGA
This sequence comes from Cricetomys ansorgei, assembly GCA_026225945.1. Taxonomy (NCBI): domain Eukaryota; kingdom Metazoa; phylum Chordata; class Mammalia; order Rodentia; family Nesomyidae; genus Cricetomys; species Cricetomys ansorgei. The sequence continues at coordinate 221,807 of JAMJFZ010000770.1, forward strand.
GACGGTAGCTCTGAGGATGGACACTGACCTAGTTAACCCTGTGGAGATCCTGATGGAGATGGTAGCACCGAGGATGGACACTGTCGTAGTTAGCCCTGTGGAGATCCTGATGGAGACGGTAGCACTGAGGATGGACATTGTCCTAGTTAACCCTGTGGGGATCCTGATGGAGACGGTAGCTCTGAGGATGGACACTGTCCTAGTTAGCCCTGTGGGATCCTGATGGAGACGGTAGCACTGAGGATGGACACTGTCCTAGTTAACCCTGTGGAGATCCTGATGGAGACGGTAGCCCTGAGGATGGACACTGTCCTAGTTAACTCTGTGTGGATCCTAATGGAGACCGTAGCTCCAAGGATGGACACTGTCCTAGTTAACCCTGGGGATCCTGATGGAGACGATAGCACTGAGGATGGACACTGTCCTAGTTAACCCTGGGGATCCTGATGGAGACGTTAGCCCCGAGGATGGACACTGTCCTAGTTAACCCTGGGGATCCTGATGGAGACGGTAGCCCTGAGGATGCACACTGTCCTGTTGGTCTCTGCTGTGATGCAGGCCCTGTGTTAGGAATGGCGTGGGAGGAAAGGGTGTATTTCCCTCACAGCTCGCAGCCCACCTGGAGGCGAGCTAGGGCAGGAGCTCCGGTCAGGAACCATGGCGAGTACTGCCCACCGACCTGCTGCCCGTCCGGTCAGCTGCCTTTTATACAGCCCAGGAGCACCAGCCACAGTGGCCGGGCCCTCCCACTCAAGCACCAAGCAGGAGGCTGCCCTACAGAAATGCCCACAAGCTCACCTGATGGAGGCAGGTCCTCACTTCCGACTCCCTCTCCCTAGGTATGTCTAGGTCATGTCACGCTGACAAAAGCTAACCGGTGTAGACGGCGTAGGGAAGAGCTGGCAGGGGTCGAAGCAGGCAGGGCGAGTGAAGCAGATTAGATTGCGGGAGAAGGGACCGGGTGACGAGTCTGTGGGCAGCTGGTGAGGTCACGGGCTTACCGTTCACTACATAGGAAGTGCAGACAGAGAAAAGCTCATTTGTTGGGGGATGAGCGTTGACTTGGGGGCAGAGCCTGGGTGTTGGCAGAGGGGCACTCAAGTGAGCACGAGGCCAGGGCTGCAGGAGCAGTGAGGAGTGCGTGGCGTTGGGAAGCCGAGGGTAGCAATTAGCATCCTGCTACGAGAGGAGCCGCAGAGCATGCGGTGCTGGAGTCTTGTCTGTGGCCCAGGTGGACTGTGGTCTTCAGTGCAGATTCGATCCTTCAGCTTCTTCATCTGCCCCTGTGGTGACTAACCCACCAGACTGGGACCCTGGTTTATCAGCCCCGCCTGGCGCCTCTCTCTAACATGGTCAGTCTGTGGTTCCCAGTTTCGTCTAGACTGCCACTGCTGTTCCTGGCTTGCAGTGTGTGTCAAATAAGACTCCAGCCCTGTGTTAATTTTGGTATCTTTTCCAAGCTGAGCCGTAGGCACAGTTTCTGTTAAGGTCTTGGATTTGTCCATCTCTTTGTGCTGTTTCCATTTTATCTGTACCTTCAAGATTGTTCCATGCTTCTCCCGTTGCACACTCAGCCCAGCCAAAAAAAAACCCCAACCATCCAACCATCCAACCAACCAACCCACCAACATCCAACCAACATCCAACCAACATCCAACCAACCATCCAACCAACATCCAACCATCCAACCAACCAACATCCAACTAGCCAACCAGCCAGCCACCAACCAAACAGACAGACAAACCAGGGCTCTCCCCTGGGCTCCCTCTCTGTCCTGCTTGTTTCTGTTCGTACTCAGCAGTGTTCTTTCCCCATGCCTGGTATTTTCTCTTTCTACAGCCATCATTGTTACTATTTTTTTAGCCTTCTTCTGAGAGAACAAGCCTGGCACTTAACAGAGCTGATGTTTTGTCCCGTGGATGCTTTGGGCACTTTGGAGACTCCCAGAGCTGGTTGCCTCTCTCTTGCTCCCCTTACCTGGGGGTGCATCTTTGCTATGGAGAGACAAACTGTCCTTCAGATTCCTCATGATAGAAAGGACAATGAGCTTGCTGTGGTAAAGTGCCTAGAGTCTCTCCTGGGCAAATGTTTGGTCAGTATAGTGTTAACTGGTCTCTTCTGAGCTGTGTCTTGCAGATTCGGAAGCCTTGGCTGGTCAATGAAGATGCCTGCTTCCATTGACTTATGGAGCACTCCCTTCCCGGGTGCTTTGTGGAAGCGTGCATTCACGTCTTTCCCCTTCTCACCCCCCAGGCACTCTAGCGCTCTGGTTCGTCTTCGGCTTGATGATACCGGTATGTGGTGTCATGTGGTGAGGCCGCCTCACCACACTGCCAAAGCTGCAGCAGCCAAAGCTGCTCTGGACAAAGTGACCAGTGGCACGTGCCCCTCCCCCTCGAAGATTTTCAGTTGGCCTGTAAGTGTGTGTGCACCACATGCATGCCTTGGGCCAGTGGAGGTGAGAAGAGGGGTTGGACTCCCTAGAGCTGGAGTTGGGGATGTGTGAACCACCGTGGGGTGCTGGGAACCAACCCTGGGTCCTCTGCAACTTCAGCGAGCACTTTTAACTGCTGCGCCGTCTCCCGCGCCTCAGATGGTGCTTCTTACTCCTCATGGTCGATGTCCTCTCTTTTTCTTCTTCCTTCTCAGACAGGGCCTTCTCTGCCCAGGTGGGTTTCAGCCCACCCGGCCTCACCCCGGCCCCCCGGTGCTGGGACTGCGAGTGAGTCTCCGTGCAGCTTCAGTCCATGTCGCAGTGCAGCGTTCTCTTGTTTTTAGCCCAAGTCCCGCCAGCCCCGTCCTGAGCCTTCCTCCTTCCGGAGCACAAGTGCTCAGTGTCTTGATGCCTGCCGAGCGCTGGGTTTTTGGAACTTCAGGAGAGCAGTTCCAGTGCGTCATTGAGGGCCAGACCTGCATTCTTCGATGTAATGAGTTGTGCTGGTTAACTTGACACAAGCCCAGAGTCATTCAGGAAGAGGAGCCTCAGTCGAGAGCGTGCCTCATCAGACTGCCTGTTGCCAGTCTTCGAGGCATTCTCTTGATGAACATTGATAGATGATTGACACCTCCTGTGGGGGTGCTCTTTGGGCAGCTGGCCCTCGGCTCTGTAAGAAGGCAGGCTGAGCAAGTCAAGCCAGGAAGCAGAGCTCTTCCACGGCCTCTGTATCTGCTCCTGCCTCCAGGCTCCCGCCCTGACTTTCATCAGTGATAGGTTGTGACTGGAGAGTTGTAGGATGAAATAAACCCCTTCCTCTACGCGTGGCCTTTGGTCGTGGTGTTTTATCACTGAACAGAAAACAAACTAAGACTTGAGTGCATCAGACGTGTAGTAGAAATACATGAAAGAGTTTGTGTAGTTGGGTGGCTGAGTGGATCTGAGCGAGACACAGCTGGATTCGAATCTTTGAAGATGCACAATTCTGACAGCACCATGTGGTGCCTCTGTGAGTAGGTCAGTTAGTGAGGAGCGCACTGCTCAACTGGGCTGGAATTGCCCCCGAGCTAAACTGTCCCTGATGCACATTATTTGTTTGGGAGCCTTGAGTGGAATGCAGTTAGGTTTGCTGAGCCCAAGGTCCACTGGCAACAACCTTGGTGTGGACGTGAGTCACGGGACTCCGCAGTCCCGTCTCCAGGTCTGGAGCCCCCATCTGCTTCAGGAACCTGAATATCTGTCCCCATATGATGATGGACACACCCACACTTAGCCTTTCATCCCTGCGCTTAGTCAGGACAAAGCCATGTTCTTACTAATGTGTTCTTAAGTACGCATTTGGTGCAATGAGTACTTAATTTGTGGAGGACAAACCAAAATAACTTCATTGTGTGCTCCCCAGCTCTTTATAAGGCGCTGTTTGGGGCTGCACTGCCTGTCGTGAAAGCTGTTAGGTTAAGACTGTTCCTTCGCTTTTCTGTGTAGTGACTCAGCACATGGAAATCTAAAGACCTTTTGTGGACCAGTCACGCTCTGGGGCCTCAGGATTAGTGAGCAGCAGTAAGCGACCAGATGCATGCCCATGTGCCTGCAGGCCTGACTAACAGACGCCATGGCACAGAGGCTCAGGATTAGTGAGCAGCAGTAAGCGACCAGATGCATGCCCATGTGCCTGCAGGCCTGACTAACAGACGCCATGGCACAGAGGCTCAGAGGAACCCCTCCCTTCCCATTTTGGACTTGTTGGCGCGTTGGGAAGTTCTGTGCTTTGGTGAGGCACTTACCCTTTGATAGTCAGCTGCCCTTGTGTTCTGGTGCCTGGGGGAGAGGGACGGGCCCTCAGCTGAGAAGGCGCCTCCATCAGATTGGCTGGTGGGCGGCGGTGAGGTGCTCGCTTTCTTCACGTTTTTATTTTTCTTTTTCTCCACTTTTCTTTTAAAATATTTTATTCATTTTTATTTTATGTGTTTTAGTTTTTGCTTGCATGTATGTCTATGTGAGGGGTCAAATCCCCTGGAACAGGAGCTACAGGCAGTTGTGAGCTGCCATGTGGGTGCAGGGAGTTGAACCTGGGTCCTCTGGAAGAACAGCTAGTGCTCCTAACCACTGAGCCGTCTCTCCAGCCTCGCCCTCCCCTCTTCTCTCCTCCCTCCCCTCCCCTTCTTTCTCTTCTTTTTTGGAAACTGGTTTCTCTGTGTAGCCCTGACTGTCTTGGAACCTGCTATGTAGACCAGGCTGGCCTCAGTGCTGGGTTAAAGGTGTGCACCACTAGGCCCAGCTTTGTGAGGCATTTTCTTAATTGCCAGTTGACGTAAGAGAGCCCATCCCAGACTAGAGAGACAGCTCAGTGGTTAAGAGCACTGACTGCTCTTCCAGAGGACCCAGGTTCAATTCCCGGTATCCACATAGTAGAGCACAACCATCTATAATAGGGTCAGATGCTCTCTTCTGGCGTGTAGATGATCATGCAGATAGAGCGCGCGCGCGCGCGCACACACACACACAGTGGGTCCATCCCTAGGTGGGAAGGCTTTTTCTTTACATTGAAAAGTTGAGATTGGCCTCTTTTTAGGAAGTTTGGAAATTAGAGCTACAGCTTCTGTTAAGAGTTTAGTTCATAACCTAGGGAGTTTGAGGCCAGTTCAGGATCAGTCTCCAAAAAAAAAAGTGTTAAATAAAACATATCTTAAAGTGCATTGCCATAACTTTGGCAGTCGGTACCAAATTCCAGCCCTTAAGGGTGGTACTAAATTAAAATTGACAAGTGATTGAGAGAGAAGAGGTTGCTTTACTTGCTCACTCTTCCCAGCTGTGTCCTGTGACAATTATGAAGACAGCTGTTGTCTTCCTCACCGTGAGCCAGGTGAGGAAGAATACTGTCTCAGAGAATAACTTCTCTAGGATCGTGTAGCCCGCCTGTGGGCAAGCTGAGATTTGACCCAGATTCATCTCCTCCGTAGGCTGCACAGTTTCCACCCCATCTCCCTGCTCCGCAACAGCAGGACCAGCATCAGCTTGGTCTCACTGAGACGTTCCGGCCCTGTGCATGGGTGTGTGTTCGTTCCCCATTAGTTTGTATTTCCTTCTTCCTGTTTCCTGCTCAGCTTGGATCAGTTTCAGTTTTCGTAATAAAAGTGGATCCTACCTTTCCTCAGCTGCTTTAACATGCATTTGTGTATAATTTTGATGGGGAATTTGATAAGGAATTTACTCCAGCATTTTGGGAATATGTTTTGGAAATGATGGTAACAAAAGGGCTTGAAGTTTTGACTCAGATTTATAAGAATAAATGAGAATTATAATTACATCCTCATTTTATTTTAATTCATTGAAAAATTTGTAGATTTTAATCCTATCCCCAGATGCTTGTGTGTACCTGTGCCCACATGGGTGTGCGCGCGCGCGTGCACACACACACACACACACACACACACACGCTCGCACGAATGCATGCATGCACCTGTGTGGTGAGTGTGCACGTGGAACCACAGGTCAGTGTTGGGTGTCTTCCTCAGTTGCGCTCCCCTGTTTTTCTTGAGGCCAAGTCTTCACTGAGCTCTCCCATTTGGCTAGGCTGGCTGCCCATGAGCTTCGGGGATCTGACTGTCTCTGCTCCCCGCCTCCCCCATGCCCCAGCTCTGAGGTCGAAGGTTTTACATGAGTGCTGGGGTTGAGCTCAAAGCCAGCACTTGACCAGCTGACCCTGCTCCCAGCCCTACATGTTTTTCTTAGGTCCTTTTGCGTTAGGTTACTATGTTTCTTGACCCCCACAGTCTCTTTGATTGAGCATGAACATTATAAACAGTGGGAAGGGTAGATACTATTATGTGCTACTGTTACTTAATGATTGGCAGTGGGAATTAATACTTCAGGTCCTTAGCAACCGTGTGGCCCAGCGTGTAAAGCACGTACGTGCTTTTCCTGTGCAAGCAGGAAGCCTGGGATCTGACGCAGAGGACCCGTGTCAGGTGGGCAAGGCAAAGCAAACTGGCTAGCCCACTAGCCTTGTCTGTTAGCCCTGTGTTTGATTGACAGAATCAGTGGAGAGCAAAAGAGGAAGATCCCCAACATCAGCCTTCGGCTTCCATACATATCCACACGTGCACACTCACCTGCATGCAAACGTGTATCACATGTGCATGCCCATCACGTACATATGAAAAGTTCTCACGTGTGCGTGCGTGTGCGTGCGTGCGTGTGTGGAGAGACAAGGGGCGGCAGGAGGAGGACGGTGGGAGCGCAGGTGTGTGATAGGGACAGTGAAGAAAGCACAGTGACACGCGTAGACAGTGAAGTGCGGTGTTCTGTACTCAGGTGGAAGGCCGCTTTAGCTGGCGCCCTGCAGCTGCTTAGAGACGTCAGATGCCAGGGAAGCAGACCGTTACGCCAACACACTTATCTTCATTCACACAGTTGCTCCTGTATAAATTTTACCATGAAGTGTGTGTACACGTGAATGTCTTCTTCCTCTCCCTCCCCTCCCACATCCTCACTTCCTCTCAAATTGACGCCTCTTTTTCTTCCTGCTGTTAGGTTACCGTTGTTGTTACTAGTTATGTATGTATCCTCTCCCCTCCACACACGCCCGCTTGGTTGTGTATGACTGAGGGCTGACGACTTCGTATTGGATGACCAGTTAGAAGGCGCGTCCCTAGGGGAGGCTGATTCTCCCCGGGAGTCACTAGTTGCCTGCTGTGCTTTGTCTAGGCGTGGGACCCAGTGAGTTTCCCCCTTCTGAGTTAGCATTTCTGTTGACACTGTCATTGTCTAGGTTTTGTTTATGCAGCCATATTGTTGAGGTATCGTGGGTGTAGTTTTCCTGTCATGTTGTGGAGACATAATCTCTTAGCAGACTTGTTGCTCACCTGGCTCCTAGAATCCTCCTGTCTTCTCTGTTTCTTGAGTTCGATGTGCTGGAGTTGTGCTGGCAATGTATCCATTGGGGTTGGGCTCCCGGTGTAACTTAACTTCTGCAGTGTGTCTACTTGTGATTTTCTGTAATGGTCTCCATTTGCTGTAAAGAGAAGCATCTTTGATGAAGGGTCGGGGCCACACTTATCTGTGGTATAAGGAAAAGTTTTAGAATGCAGTTAGGAGTTCTGCTGGTCCAGTAAAGTGAAGACCCACTGGCCCTGGAGAGTGGGCCTTGAGTCCAGTTGGACAGCTGTTGGTTTGCCGCGATAGGAGCGCCACTGTCACTCCTCAGGCAGCCGGCCACTGGTCATTGTTGCAGTTGGTGGGCATTGTACATGCACCATGGATTGCACTGGCAGGCTTAGCTCCTCCTCGGCAGCTTACACAGCACTTTCTGTTACTATGGACTCTATACCAAGGGAGGGAGGAGGCCGAAGGTTAGATCTAGCGTGAATTTTCTGATTCCTGGGTTCTAATTGTGTGGTGTCTGAGAGGCAACCAAGGCAGTAGCTGTCGCCTGCATTGTGCTGAGAGGCTCTTTACTAGCCTGGCCAGCAGCTTGCACGGACGCTCCTCATGCCTGGCACTGGGTTTTCGCTAGCCAGTCTGTAGCTTTTGTGGGGAACACTGTCGGCCCATGTGGCCTAAGTTTATGTGATAAACACACACACACACACACACACACACACACACACACACACACACGTATCATGTATAATTTAGGTAGACACACAATACAGCTCCCCGAGGTTTTATCAGACGTCTTTGGTGTTACTTACCCCTCCTTTTCCCTCTCCTGTGTGTAAACACGTTGGAAGCAAAATAGGGGCAAGTGTTAATCCCTACTTCAGAGTTTTAACCTTGAGTGGACTCACCTACACTAATAATCTCTAAAGCTGACTTGAGATGTGTTTGTCTTACAAAATTGAAACATTCTTGCTGAAAAAAACAGTCACACACATGTCTAGTGAGCTAGGACTAGTCTCAGACACGTGCCCACCCACGTCAGCAGTCCCCGCAGCCCGGCTCGGCTTCTCCACAGCTGCTTATGTGTTCTCTTCGGCACACACAGATGTGCACGGTGTGTGTATTTTTTATTTAATACAGATAGCTTGGACATTTTATGTCCTCTCTACATTAGATACTCGAAATCACAAGTTTGAATGATTATAACATTTTTTCATACTAAAATATTTCTCTCCAGTTTTTCCATTTGAGAAACTATTAAGCTGAACATCTCTGGAAGTTAGGATCACATTGTTCTTTTTCTTTTCTGTCCTCCTTGGCTTGTTTGTTTTTGGTCAATTGGTTATTTTTCAGAGAACGCCAGGCAAGCAAGCACCACCCCTGAGCTGCACCCCAGGCCTGTAGTCACAGCCACCACCATGACCTCCTCCTCCTCCCCCTCCTCCCCCTCCTCCTCCCCCCTCCTCCCCCTCCTCTTCCTCCTCCTCCCTTTCCTCTTCCTCCTCCTTCCTCTCCTCTTCCTCCTCCTCTTCCTCCTCCTCCCTTTCCTCTTCCTCCTCCTTCCTCTCCTCTTCCTCCTCCTCCGCCTCCTCTCCCTCCTCCTCTCCCTCCCCCTCCTCCTCCTCCTCCTTCTAGGACAACTTTATTATTTGTTTTGAGAAATTAAATATTTTTGAAATCTTATGTGTATGAGTGTTTTGCTGTATGTGTGCTGTGTACCATGTGCGCCTGGTGATACAGAGACAAAAAGAGGGTGTTGGATCCCTTGGAATTGGAGTTACAGACAAGTGAGCTGCCATGTGGGTGCTGGGAATCAAACCTGGGTTCTCTGGAAGAGCAACCAGTATCCATCCGCCTCTGCCTCCCTATTGCTGGGCTTATAGTCTGGCCTAGTGGTCACACAGGTGTAGAATCACAGGATCAAAGAATCGGACATTGGGCAGCTCTTGGTCTGCACTGCCAAGCCTGGCGGGGAGCTTGCGTTCCTCTGCACTTGCCGGCCGCTCAGGGCAGGTCTTCCTTGCCACACATTGGTAACCATTGAGCATGATAAACAGTTTTGCCAGCAGAGAGATTAAATGTTACTTCCTTGTTCAGTGATTCTTTGTGAGCCTGGGAAGTGAATGTTTTTCAGTCTTCTGTGTGTGGTTTAGCTGTTCATCTTACAGTTTTGATTTTTGTATTTGACTTATATATCATTTCAAAGAATGCACACAAATATTTTTAGTTGTCCAATTTTTGGCATAATCAATTGGATCCACTATGAAAATAAGCAATGAGCCCATCTCTGTGAGCTCGAAGCCAGCCTGATCTATATAGCAAGTTTCAGGCCAGCCAGGACTACACAGTGAGATCCTGTCTCAAAAAGAAACAAGAAAAGAAATGGGCCCAGGAACAAGTATGCCCTCTGCATTTGCTTCCTAGTCGTGTGCCATACACAGTGTGTTTAGTGTGGGCCAGTAGCAAGTCTTCCCTGGTTTGTCTGTGGGTTAATTTTTAAAGATCATTAGCCCTCGTAACATTGCGTGATTGTGTATTGTGCAGTGAAGGGCCATGATTATGCTTACCAGAAGGAAAACCCAAGTCAGAAAGCCTGTGCTGTTGAGCAGGTTCAGGCTCACCTGCTGCTGCTGTTCCCTGGATCTTGCATCATCATTTCTTGGCTTCTTTGGTTTTGTTTGTTTTGTTTCCCTGGCGCCGTCCTGTAGTGAACTCTTCATATGAGGTCATGGGCTGCGAACTTGATTCCTTACTGTGCTTGTCAGTTCGTGCACCGTGTGTTCACAGTGCAAGGGAGGACAGAAGAAAGAACCAGATCCCCGGATCTGGAGTTCCAAGGGCTTGTGAGCTACCCCACGGGGTGCTGGGAAACGAACTCACCTCCTCTGCAAGAGCAGCAAGTGCTCAGTGGAGCCACCTTGCCTACTCCACCTACCCCCACCCCTCCTTTTTAATTTTTCCCCATGGGACAGCTGTATCTCCATCTGTGTCCTTGGCAGATCCTTCTGCTTTAACCTTCTGGAGTGACTTTGAGCTTTTGATCTTCCTGCCTCCACTTGCTGAGTCCTGGGCTTCCAGGCTTGGTGTTACTCTCTTGATGGATGCATTTCTGGGGAGCAGAACCCAGGGCTTCATGCATGTTACCAGATTGGCTAAGCTACTCACATCTCCAGCATGGCCGTCTTGTTCAGCATCACGTGGTTGATATGAATCTCTTTTTTGTGGTAGATCTTCTAACTGAGCAGGGCTATTCCTTAAATGGCAGGTGGACTATAGGCCCTTGTCAGTATGTAAGACACATGAGCTGGTTTTCGTATAAGGCTCAGAGGTTGGAGCAGGAGCTGGCGAATGGCTGTTGAGAACTTGAGAGCCATTCCAGCTAGGTGGGCTCAGCTCTCCTTCTGAGTTTTGTTTCCTAGCGAAGCTCTCTTGTTTCCAGCGTCCCACTCTATTTCCTGTCATCTTTCCTGAAATTTGAAGCTCTCCTTTGAGATTTCCAGCCTAGTGTGTGCCGCTTCCGCTGCAGAGTGTTGTAGGATTGTATTCGCTGGCCACTCTTTCTGTCCAGCTAGGCTGTCTGTGAGAAAGAAGGCAGGAGTAGGTGTCGGAGGGGTTTTACGAATGGCCCACAGGGCCCTCTGGCCTGCTCAGTGGCGTTGCTCAGAGGTAGTGTTAAGCAGTGTTGAGCCAACAGTGAAGGCCCTTCAGTCTCTCTGAGTCACAGTTACATTAGAGAAGAGTCTCAGTGTGTTCTTATGAATACCTCTAACAGCACCGGCTCTCCTCATGACAGAGCAGGACACAGGCCAGGAGTTTTCAGCCAACAATAAAATTGGTTGGCATCAAGGCACCGTTTTGTTAGAAGTGTGTTTGTTTCTGCGGTCGCCTCCAGTCTCTAAGTGACACTCTCACCGTGATGATAGGGTTCTCTTTAAAATTGATGTGTGGGGACTTGTAGATAACAGGGTAGAAGGCACCAGGCAGTGGACACTGGTCTCCTGTGGGGTTGGCGGCCGTGCGCGGTGCTGCACACTGCTGCGGTTGCTCATGCTCCCCCAGAGCTCCCTGCTCCCTGACTTCATCTGAAGGGTGCGCTTCTCTGCCGCCGTGAAGGTTATCGCAGAGCAGCTGGACAGCGAGCGGCGTGCTGCTGGAGTTTGCCCCACCTCTCTGGCTTCCGTCTGCGTCTTTGCTTCCTTAGACTCGGATTTGTGTTGAGGCTTGAGTGGGGCCTTTTCTCTCCCACTTTCTCCAGCCCAGTGGGTGGAGGTGGGTGTAGCAGCTTCCAGCCTGTTGTCTGCTCAGAGGCACCTGAGGCACCAGGAGGCCACATAGAAGCCCAGGCTTACATGGTTTCTAGCTTGATTCTCCCGTGAATTCAAGGTGGTCTCCATGGACAGTAGATGGTGCGCAAGCGCACCTGCTTTTCTCCTGGTGTGCCAGCATCTGTCTGTGTAGCTCTGGCGTCCTTACCTGGCCTTCCTTTTTGGGGAGAGGTGCTGTCTTTGAACGCCTGGAACTCCACCTGGCGTGTCTCCGGGTGGTCACCCGTAGCATTTTTTTATGGACTGTGGTCTGACGATTTCAGTCCTGTCTTAAATTGGCATTGCTGATGGATGCCCACCCCAGCAGTGCTCCCGCAGACGGGGGGGGGGGGGGGGGGGGGGGGGGATGGGCGGGCCATGTGTCTGTGGTATGGAGGCTGTGGGGAGAGCTCGGGGAGGAGACCCTACCTGTGTCCAGATTTCTGTTCTCTCCTGAGGTGAGCGGCCTGGTACTGTTAGGACTGAACCGTTGGTCGACAACAGGGTCTGCTGCTGCCTCCACATGGACTTCCTGCTTTACTGAGCAGTCTGGTTCTTAAAACAACACGCTTTCTTGCCAACTGAGATTTCCACAGTTTGGAATTCTCAGCTAGAGCTGAGCACGGTGTGCACCGCACCAGAGGGAGACGCTGGTGCTGCTGCGGGTGCTTTGCAGGGTCGGTGTGCTTTTCCCTGCCAGGAGCCAGCCTGACCTCCAGTGCTGTGCCAGAGCCCCCTCCCCACCCCAGCCCCAGCCCCAGCCCCTCCCCACCCCAGCCCAGTCTGTGCCAGAGCCCCCTCCCCACCCCAGCCCCCTCCCCACCCCAGCCTCAGCCCCTCCCCTCCCCACCCCAGCCCAGTCTGTGCCAGAGCACCCTTTCCAGTTTTATCGCCACTGCTCTCATGCTGTCTGCGTTTCAGATACACTTTTTTTTTTGGTATCTGGAAAGTAAGTCCTCCTTCCTGTTCTGTTTTGTTTTTTTCTCCTCTCTAGAACCTTCTTAGTGTTTTCTTCTGCACTTGTCCTGCTACATTTCACAACCATTGGCTGCCCTCCTGAGCTAGGCATTCTGACCATTGCTTGGGCTCCTGTGTAAGGAACAGTCATGAGGCAGACGCCTGGTCATCGAGTTCTCCCCAGTGCATTTGGGATCGAGCATTCATGAATGGCGTTCAGGTTTACCTCTTAAATACTTGGGAGATGTGTGTATGAATGAATAGAGACTTTTGACCCCTGGGCAGTCTTACAGAGGTCTTTGCGGAAATGGTCACCACAAACACCCATTCCTCCTACGCGTGGTCCCTGAAGACAAGTCCTTAAGATTCTTCTCAGGAAGCTGAATGGCCCGCGATTAAACATGGGGCAAGCCAAAGGCTCCTCTCCAGTGCGTGGCTTCCTGTGCTTTTGTGGGCTTTACCCTTGTTTTTTATTTAGTCCCCTTCTGATAAAAAGTTTATGAGGAAGTTACCTCGTGAGATACTAAACCATCCTTTCTTTGTGGGAACCTGAGCACTCTGCCCCTAGCTAAACCGTCGCTAACGGGAAGATCCGCGCTGCGGTGGGTACGGTGGTCCCTCCTTGCAAGGGTGTGAACCACACTGTGCTTTTTCACGTGTACTTTGTAGGCCAGGCTGGGGGCCTGTAGAGGTGAAGGCTGCCGCCCCGGCTGTCTGCAGCTGTGGGCGGTGTCTCAGAGCTCAGAGTGCCAGCCTTTCGTGGGGTTCACTTCCTAGGGCGACGTCTGTATCATGTGCTTTGGTTTGCCCATGTCACGTAGCAGGAACCAGAGCTTCCCCCCCCCCCCCCCCAGCGATACTCCGTTGTATGGAACATGCTCTGTTTATCTCTTCGTTCGCTGGCGGCCCCTCAGTCTTGCTCACCTGTTATGATAGCTCTACTTTAAGCGTTCATGCATAGGCTTTTTGTTTTTTTTCGAGATAGGGTTTCTTTGTAATGCAGGCTGTCCTGGAACTCACAGTGTAGACCAGGCTGGCCTCGCACTCACAGAGATCAGTCTGCCTCTGCCTCCAGAGTGCTGGGACTAAAGGTGCGCTCCACCACCGCCCGGCTTCCTCACCAGTGGACATTTGGGTACTTGAGTCCCTGTTCTCCACCATCCAGGCCCAGCTGCTGCTCGCAAGGCTGCGCTCTAGTGGAACTGAGGTGGGAACTAGCAAACACATTTTTTTAAAATCTTGTAGTTGTTTAGCTGCAGTGGCGGTTCAGCCAAGAAGACAAGGAGGCATTTTCATACGTGGAAGCCCTGGGAAGCGCTATTCACAGTAGCACCCTGAGCATCTGAGCTCATGTGTTTTTTTTTATTGATTCAGAACTCCTCAGGTGTTCTACTGACAGCACATACAGACCATAAGCAATCAAACACCCCCCACAGAAATCCAACACCTACAGATGATACAAAACACCAAGACCTAGGCAGCCCTCACCCAACAGTGCACAAAACAATTATTTTATACATATCTAAAAATCTGGAGTCTGGCTTTAGAATCTGTGATATCTTATGGCATTTGACATGTCAGATGTTATGGCCTGTCTGACAGTTGGCTTAAGTCTACTAAATACTATATAAAACTGGCAGGACACATGGGTAGACTATTGTAGGGTGGCCTCAGAGTCAAGGGGTTGCCCAGCGACCCCTTTCCGAGGCTCCTTAGTTGAGTGTCAGTGTTTCTTACCTGGGTCACCCTCACACCTCCTGACTGGACTCCTCTTGTAATCTCAGTTTAGCAGCAGATGACAGCACATGGTCATGAATGGCATTATCCTTCTACCTGACACTCACCCAGACATCCTGCAGCCAGGGCGCCAGGCTCTGCATGCTGCTCCCACTACTGTCTGCCTTGTGCTCCTCCTGCTTCCACCCATGGGTGGGCGTCCTGCCTGTCGAATGTGGATTTTCCTAATGTACTTCATTCTCCTCTGGTGGATCTCCTTCCCCCAGGTATCTCAAGGCCTACTTGCTCAGGTCTCTGTTCACATCTAACCCCCAAGAAAAGTTTTCCCTGACTGCCCTCTCTAGAATGACACCTGCCTCTCCCATGAACATTCTTTACCCAGTAAGCACCACAGGCTGAGTACCAGAGGCCTGGTGTATAAGCACAGGCCTCACCTTCCAGCATCATTGGGAATCACCTTGGATAGACGTCTTCAGCTGTAAAGTCTGTCTGATACGGTGGCCCCCCTGTAGTGGGACGCTTGAAAGGAGTTTGTTATTTTGCTTCTTTAAAAATGCAAAATAGTATGTGGACTGTGTTTTCCCATCCCAGGTGTGGTGGATGATAATGAGCTTGATATGGACTATTTGTTGCCAATGGCTGTAATTTGGTTATGTACAGCTGTTTTGCCATGTGTAGCTTGTTCTTGTGATTGTGTGACACTTTGACTTCTGGGAACTTTTGCTTAGAGTATATAAGGGTTGAATCCTGGAGAGCTGAGGGTGGTTGGTTGGTTGGGTTTTGGTTCGTTGATTGTTGATGGGTTGGTTTGTTGGTTTGTTAGTTATTGTTTAGAGGAACATTGGTTGGAGAAATTGGGTTCAAGGATATTGAGCTGAGATGCTGGTCCAGCTCAGTATCAGCTCCTGCTCTCCAAGCTGCAGACAGCCAAAAAGAGCTGTGACTATTTCTTTCTTTCTCTGTATCAAGGCTGCCAACAAGGGCAGAGAAGATTTCTTTCTATTTCTGTCTTTTCTTTCTCCTTACTGAAATTATTGAGGGTAACAGCAGCTAACTGCTACAAGTGGTGCCCTACTTGTAGACAAGGAGACATTCTCATAGATGTAAACCCTGCCAGACCTCTGCAGAGGGACCTGTCATGGCAAGCTCCATGCTGGACAGTGGAACCCCAATCATCAGATCTCAGGGATTTTTATTGATACAGAAGCTCCTCAGGTATTCTATTGATCCAAAAACTCTACCCCCTCATCCTAAGGCCTATTTGCATAATGAAAGAAACGTGTAGCCTGGACTCATCCCACAATCCTTTAGCAGCTGAGATATGCCACCTTTATGGTAGGGAGCTCAAGGCCCAAGAAGATCCCATAACCCTTCAACAGCAGAGCTGTGTCACCTTTATGGTGGGGGAAATCAAGGCCTAAGAAGAGTGTTCTCTCCTTGTTGCTGGAGACTGGGAGAAGGACAACAAGAATTCCTCCACAGCAGCTCTGCACAATGGCTCTGGCAGAGAGCTGTGAGCAGGTGCAGATCATGAGAAAGCAAACATCTTAATCACAGATTTACATAAAGCCAACACCTGCAAATAATACAAACTGCCAAGGCTTAGTCCCTCCATCAGTGTTCAAGTAATTATTATGAGCATAATTAGAAATAAGCTCCAACAGCCACCACTTTGAGCCCTGGTAAAGGGAAAGAACATGGATAGTTCATTAGCTCTAAGTGTCTCTGGATGTGACATATCTTAGGCTTACATGGCTCAAGCAAGTCACATTGCCACTCCTAATATTAGTTGGCCTGCTTGGGTTTTCTGTAGCATTTTGCCACCTGACATGCTTGTCTACCCTTTTCCTTTCCTTTTTTCTCCTGTAGGTAGTAAGCACACAGAGTAGGGCCTCTGCTCTGAAGTCCCTGCTGAAGCCTGGGGCCTAGAGACATGCGTAGTTTATAGTAAGTGCTCAGTGGAACTTAGAGTGGGTTAGGGAGACTGCCAACCTCATTCACTTGGTCACTGGCGGTGAGCTGGGAGGAGGGGAGGAGATGGGAGGAGAGCAGCCAGGCAGGCTTCTAGAGAGAGCTGTGCCAGGGTAAAGCTCAGGACCAGGGTTCACAGCTCAGCTGTGTGTGGGGCTGCTCTTTTCAGGTGTCCTGTGTCATGCTGGTCTCTCTCTGGTCACCTCCCGGTGGGGTTGACATAGTGGGGTGGTAGCCACTTAGCTTGTAATTCAGCTTTTTTAGGGAGTGTGGGGAGGATCCATGCTGGGGATCACGCCCAGTGCTCAGGGGTGCTGGGCCAGTGCCCACCACAGAGCCCTCAAATTAATTCTGACTTTGCAAGTAGGTTTGTCCCCCATTCTGCAGCCAAAAAGAGCTGAGACTTATGGCTCAATGTAAACTAAGGCTGGCCATGCTCAGCAGCCACACTGTCCTTGTGTCCTGTTGAGGCCCTAGGCAGCAGGGTGCTCTGTTAGGTTTGGGATCTGGCAAGCTTTGGTGAAGAGTGTACAACACTGTGTGGTGGTTCTGGTGTAGAAGTGTGCGGGGCCTAACCCGGGAGGAAGTAGCTGGGCTATTTCTGTATGCTTGCACAAACACCGTGACCACAGCACCAACTGTAATGGGTAAGTCCACCCGCAGGGAATTTCTTACGAATAAGATACAGAATCTGAAAGGGCCTCCTCAGTGGTGTCTCCAGTGGCCTTGATCTTGGTGAGCTAAGCGTGTCCTCTGTGAGAGGCTGTGCTCTGTCACAGGCTTGTGGAGTGCAGGGGAAGGCATGTGGGCTCTCTCCGATGCCCTGCACATCCTTGGGCAGGCAGAAGTGAAGGGCACCCACAGTGGTACAGAGTGAGGAGCACAGTCTGGGTGCAGCAGAGGATCCACAGAGCAGGGCATGGGCGGTTGGGACTAGAGGCATTGGGTCTGGAAGTGTGAAGTGCAGAGTGTGAGGCCTGGGTGGGGGGCGTGTTAAAGTATCTTTTGATAGCTTAATGAGAATCCAGCGTTGAATTTCCCAATGCTCTTTATTAATCACAAACCATGTCAAATCTCAGGGAATTCAATAACCGAGTGGCTAGGCAGAGACTTCATCTTTCTTCCCATATCCTCCTTTTTCATCAGCCTCTCCTCTTCTGCCTTAGCCCCCCTTTTCTTCTCCCCCGCCCCCTTTCTACTTCCAGGCCTTCATTACAACACAATGGTATTAGGCTGGGGGTGATGAGAGTCTGTGCACGTGACCTGCGTGACCGGTCACCTTCAGTTGTCTATCTGTTCAGATCTCAAGGCTAGCACAAGGGTGTGACTAGGTAGGAAGCAAGGCCTGCTCTGCTGCAAGGCATCTGGCTTCCCAGTTACAAGGCATCAAAACCAAAACAGCACACAAGAATAAAGTATCCCACAACATCTCACCCTTTTTGTTTACAATAAGAACAATATTGACTCAATCAAATGAAGCTAAGATATAAAGTTATAGTCTGTCAAATATCAAGTCTAAATTTCAGCAGACTGCTCCTGCAGTTCAAATGTCTTTGATGATTGTAACTGTTCCATAACATCAGGTATCAAGTCCAAAGTTCACCAATTGTTAATAAAAGTTCACCAACTGTTCATAATAGTTCATTGTTTAGCAAAATGCTCGTGCAGTTCAAATGTCAGCAGGTATCTGCATCTGCATCATCACAATTCAGCACTGTGAGAGCTGCCTCAATTTTCAAAACAGGCTCCCTGTCGGCTGCAGAGTCGTCCCCAAGATGATGTCAGAGGACAAGGTAGTTTTATGAAGCCAATAGCTTCCTAAATTTCTCCTTTTCAAGATGGTCGTGCCTGGCTTAGGAGAGAATTAATGAACAATGAAAATGACCCGTCTGTGGGTTACTGACAGCACGATCAGCACCGTGTCTTAGGAAAATTCACGTCATAACTCTCATATCCCGTCTCTGACTGCCACTCTCTGTATTAAGCTGGGGAATTCAATTCTTTGTAATCCATAGCTTCTGGCCTATAAGCAGCACAGGAGCAAGGCAGCCAAGAAGACCTTCAACAGTCCATTTTGAGATTGAAGGCTGGACACTCTGATGTCTCTCTTCAGCCCAGTGGTCTCTGGATACTCTGTTGGATGTTTCATTTCTGAAAAGACAAAAACACAACCTTTCCCCGACATGGGGTGGAGTCTCCACACTCCAGGCTATTATTATTAGAGCAAAATGCTTATTATTTGAAGTTAAAATACCCAATTATAAATATATCCTATACTCCTTTCTTTTTTAAATTTAAGCTGAAGTTTTATTTACCATACATAATTCTAAAATCCAATAATTTGTCCCTTTCTTGCTGGACACTCATTTAGCACACCAGCCTGGGGAGTTGTAGGTGTTACTTATAACAGGAACAGCTAGCCACCACAATGCCTTATGGGCTTTGTAGTCCATGACAAACCCAGGAAGTTTGGAACTTTTTCCAACATTAACCATAAACAATCTTTCAAATACAGGTAAAATAAATCTTTCTTGCCAACCAGAGAAAACCAGATGTCAAATCCCTGGAGGACCAGGACCAGTTGGCTGAATTTTTTGTCCAAACTCGTGAACATAGCTGGGCTGGTTATTTAACAACCAGAGCCAAGCGGCTGCTGAGAGAAAACTCTAACACAGGCAGTGTAGACTCTGCCCAAGCTCTCTGAGTTGCTTTGTGCAACGATCCATTTTAATATATTGTCCTCCTTTTGTATCATGAGCTCAGTAGAGGAGCAATCAGAAAGCATACAATCAAGCTTGAGGTCTAGGAAATTTACATATGCATTCTGTAATCTGCTGTCTACCTGAGTTAACTCCTTTTCTGCTGTTGTTAAACTTCTGGGGCTGTTTAAATCTGAATTGCCATGTAATGCTTCTCCCAGCAGTTTTTGAAAGTCATTAAGAGTTTGTAATTGATCTCTCCTGATCTGTTGATTTATCGTATAGCCCAGATAGTTGATAAATTCACTTTTAAGCACCTTTTTCTGGAGCTGTCTGTAATCTCCAACACAGTAAAATTCTTTTCACCATATTAAACATTTTTTTCTAAAGTGACTATATTAAAGTCTGCCAATAAAATATCTAGTGGCTTTTGTACAAAATATTGACATAAAGTTGTTCTATTTAACATTTCTTGGAGGAGGACTCTCCATTGATACGTTTTAACAGGTTGAGAATTATTATATGTTGGTACAGTAAGAGCAAATTTTTCTCTATCCTGTTCTTGTAAAGGAATTACAGACTGTACATAGCCCATTGGCTGAATTACTTCGTTTATTGCTAAACTTTTGTTCTACCCATACAGGCTTGTTCATTAGCCATTTTAGAGGTAGAGCTGTTGGTACTTCAATACTTCCTATATCTTGCTCATGGACAACCTGGACAGCCTGTGATTATTTTTGATAACATTTTTTAATATCTTTATCAATAGCATCTCGAATCTTACAGGTTGTCTCTGATATTGAAGGAATGTTAACCTGCACTTTCCATTGTTTCAAGAGGTCTCTTCTCCACAAGTTCATAGCTATGACTGCTATATATGGTCTTATATTTCCTATTTGACCTTCTGGTCCTATGCATTTTACCCATGTTGCACTCTGCTTTACTTGAGATGAGGTTCCTATCCTAAGAGCTGAGTAGTTACCTCTTGAAGAGGCCAGCTTGGATTCCAGAAGTCTTTTGAAATGACTGTTACATTAGCTCCTGTGTCTAACAATCCCTCAACCAAAATTCCATTTATCTGTACTTTTAACTTAGGTCTCTGATCATTTATAGTTGCTTGCAAAATACCTGTTTTTCAGTATTTTTAAATTCACTTGTTTTATCAGCTCTGTCCTTAATAGCAAAGTCTAGAACATTACTGTCTTTAGCTGTAGGCATTACCTGTTTTAATCTCTCTGAGGGTGTGTTAATTGCTGGTATGAAATTGTTGACTCATGTTTTCTATGGTAGGAATGTAAGTCAAGCCCCCTAGGGCGTTTTCCCCACAGCAGAGAATTACCTTGAATATCTGTTACAGGTCGACATTATTAGTCCAATGTCTGCCTTTGCCACACCTTCTACATATTCCAGGAAACTGAGGTTTTCTTTCTGGCTTATTATCAGAGAAAGCATTATTTCTAAAATCCTTTTGTCTACAGTCCTTTTTAAAATGACCTGACTTTCCACAGCCAAAACATCTGACTTTTTGATTTTTAAGACACTGAACAATTGTTTGTCCAATCATTCCATAGGCTGCTATTGCCTCTTTAAATCTAGCATTTTTGTATGTTGCCATCCAAGTTTATCACAACCTTGTGGACGTCTTTCATCAGCAGGCATTGTTTGCATACTCACTGGATAAGCCAGAGTTGGTTTTCTTAAAATCTTTGGCTGCCACATTGCGTTATAAGGTGGAGCAGTAGGCCCTGAATTCTCTGAGGTAGGCTTTTACTTCCTTCCATCAATTGTTCTAATTTTGCTACCAAGGTTTGCATTCTCGCATTCCACTTCTCATCTATTTCTTTATTTAAGGATGCTTCTTGTGAGAAGCAAGTAGATTCTGCTTTTCTTTCCACCATTTTAAAATTATCTGATTTTGCTCTTAATTTATCTCCTGTATCTAAGTCAGCTTCCCATAAAGGGCTAGGAGATTTCCCTTTTTCTTCTGTACTGATAATTTTCCTTCAAAGAGCACAGTATACCGTGATGGCTATTGATAATACAATGTGAAATACCAGTATAACAAAAACCATAATCTGTATTATGCTAATCTCGATTGAAGTATTTATCTCTTCATCTACTGCTTTCATTCCTATGACATCCATAACAATACTATACAGAGCCCAAGTGCCCTGTGTCCTAATATTTTCCATTTTTAACACAGAAAAATTTTCTTTTCCACTCTTATGTATCCTCTCCTTCCTTAGGAAACTTCAGTGTATTTTTCCTTTATTATTTCTTTCTTACTTTGGCTCTTATTTTTCCAAGGAGCATTCTCTTTATTACCTTCTCTTCTTACAGAAGGTCTGCAAATCTGTGGTTCCTTTCCTGGAACTTTATTAACCCACACCTGTGTGCACTTTTTCTTTATTTCTGTCTCTTTCTCTCCAGCTCTCCTCTTTCCATAGGAGGCTTTACTCCTTTTTTATTTATTTATCCTGTATCTGCTACACTTCTCCTCTGTCTTACGCACTGCTCAGGAGCTACATTATCTTCTGAGGTAAGGAGAATTAGTAATTACCTTTAAACTGTTTCTTTCTCTCTTTCTCTTTTTTATTTCTTACTCTCTGCTTTTAAACTTAATATTTCTTTCTCTTAACTTCACTCCTTTATTAACTACCTTATACTTTGAGCTCACTTTCCCTATCCTGTGTCTTCTTCTTTTCTTTTCTCTGCCTTGGCTCTTGCCATCCCGCGTTGTCTGTTGTTTCCTTGTAGACCCTGCGTCTGGACTCTCCTGTCCTGCGTTGTCTGTCCTTTCCTTTGTCTTCTTTCTTCTTTTCTTCTTTTCTCTTTTCTTTCCTACGTGTGTCCTTGCCCCACGTTGGGCGCCAAGTGTTAAAGTATCTTTCGATCGCTTAATAAGAGTCCATGGTTGAATTTTCCAATGCTCTTTATTAATCACAAACCATGTCAAATCTCAGGGAATTCAATAACCGAGTGGCTAGGCAGAGACTTCATCTTTCTTCCCAAATCCTCCTTTTTCATCAGCCTCTCCTCTTATGCCTTAGCCCCCCTTTTCTTCTCCCCTGCCCCCTTTCTACTTCCAGGCCTTCATTACAACACAGTCATACTAGGCTGAGGGTGATTAGAATCTGTGTTCTTGACCTGCTCGTGTAACTAACTGTAACAGTTAGTTCTATCTGTTCAGATCTCAAGGCTAGCACAAGGGTGTGACTAGGTAGGAGGCAAGGCCTGCAAGGCATCTGGCTTCCCAGCTATAAGGCATCAAAACCAAAACAGCACACTAGAGTAAAATATCCCACAACGAGGGGGGGCAGGTATGGTTCTTCCCAGGAGGTGATGGGACGTGAAGTGAGCAGGTGTTTGAGGAAAGATCCACACGTGTAGGCGCCCTCGGGACTGCCAGACCACAAATGGCTGTATTAGCTGAAACCAGGCAAAAATGTGTTATCTTTATATCTTTAAAGTTACATTGAGGGCTGGCTCAGTGAGTGAAGAAGCTTTCACACAAGCATGAAGACCTGAGCTGGATCTCAGCACCATGGAGAACGCAGATGGGGAGTATGTGCTGTGACTCCAGATGGAGGTAGGGTGGGGGCAGAGGGGTCCCAGGTGCTTCTCAGCCAGCAGCCTAGCCTAGACATCAAGCTCCGGGCCCATGCAGCCCCATGTGACTGAGCAGTAAGGGAGGTACATGTGTGTACTGTGTGGGGGAGGGCACCCTCACACATGTATTTGCACATGTATGCCACACAATTATTGTTGTTGATGTTTGTATATATTTAACTTAAATCTTCTGGGTTAGTCAGATGTCTCTGTCACTAAAGGCACTTGCCAGCAAACCAGCCACCTGTTCAGTCCCTGGGACCCTCACGGTGGAAGGAGAGAACTCTCACAAGTTGTCCTCTGGATCCACACACGCAGTGTGTATAACCCTCTCCCCACAAATCGTCATCCATAGAGATGTGAAGGGAAAGAACAGTAGTAAATTAGTATTTAACGCCTCATAGTTTATGAAGATTATTAGAGGTGTTGTTGCTTTGCAAAGACGTTTTGAGTGGCTTGAAAGTGCTGCTTTGCTGTTGTCTATAAGAACTTGTGCGTTACCGCACACCAAGCTTGGCTGAGTGACTGCAGGGTCATGAAATATCTCTGGGGTTTGTCTTGTGTCTTCCAGGTGTCTTCTAGGATGACTCAGTTCTTGTCACCTGTTGGTTGCCTGTAGCTCGGCAACATGTGATCACAACCTGATGCTGTTGTAGAAGGCAGGTCTCATGGGAAATTGGCTTGGTTCCTCCTGTGAGCAGTGTGGAAAAAGACCTCAGGAGGCAATTGCAATCAGCAACATTAGCACTTAAATCCCTTTAAAAATTTCCAAGTCAGTGTATGAATCTCCGCCATCCTCAGGCACTCGCTGGGAATCTGCCGGGAGATGCCCCCTCACCGTTTTCTCACAGGTGCCTTCTGGAGGGTAGTGGGATTTACTGCCTTTGCCTCCTGTAAGAGCCAGAGCAGGGAAGCCTTTCCAGAGAGAGGCGCACGTGTCGCCTTCTGCCTCGGTCATGGCTGCTGGTAGATGTTTTAGTAAGAGCTACATGCCAGAGCTTCATTCTCATTCAGAACAAATCAGCTCTCCTGCTTTTCATCTGTGTGGGTTTGTGTTTAAGTCCCAGTTGCTCTGAACGTGGCTTTCTTCTTCCTAGACAAGGCACCTCTGTCGAAGAGTCTGCTGCTGGTCCCCAGTGCCCTGTCCCTTCTGCTGACTCTCTTGCTGCCCCATGGTCAGAAGTTCTTCCTGTATGACCTCCACGCTGTCAAGAACGACTTCCAGGTGGGTGCACTGCTCCTTTGACCTCTGGGAGGAGAGGGGATGTTTGTCAAGATGTGCATTTTCTTCCTACAGTTCATTAGTCCCCCAAACCCCTGAAGTATCGAAAATAGCATTTTAACACTGTTCTTGTATTCTGATCATACGTACCCTCTCTGTCCCCTTACAACTTCTACCCACTCCTACCATGTCCTTCTAGCCTCCCCTCCTCCCCTCCTCCTCTCCTTCTCCCCCTCTTTCATCCCTTCCTCCTCCCCTCTCCTCCCCCCATCACTACTATAATAGACTGAGTCCATCTGCACATGGGCGGGACATAGGGCCATTCACTGGAGCATGGACAGATTCAACTCACCAGGGTCACACCTCTAAAGAAACCTGATGCTTCCTCTTTCAGCAGCCGTACTGCCAGCAGCTCCTCAGCTAGCACACTTAACATTTTCAAGACCGTGTCTCAGTCTGGGTATTTGATGAGATGATTTAGGTTCATCCATCTGTAACACATTCTGAATTAATGGTTGCTTCTATGAAAGGAGTTAAACCAAGGAGCAGTAGCTTTACTATTGGAAAGAACTCAGCTCTGGTTTCAGGATTGATAAATGGGTCTTATATGTGAGTTGGAATGTTAGGACAGGTTGTGCTGGGTGACTGGCAGCTCCCTTTGCATGAACGTCTGTGTTAGTCCCTGGCACCTTTCCTTCCTCGTGCACTGGTGCCATCCCAATGTCAGGTGCGCAGTCCCCGTGTGTCTCAGTTACTGTCTGTGCCGTCCTGCATGTGGGGCGCAGTCCCCGTGTGTCTCAGTTACTGTCTGTGCCGTCCCGCATGTGGGGCATACTGTCTGTGCCGTCCTGCATGTGGGGCGCAGTCCCCATGTGTCTCAGTTACTGTCTGTGCCGTCCCGCATGTGGGGCGCAGTCCCCGTGTGTCTCAGTTACTGTCTGTGCCGTCCCGCATGTGGGGCGCACAGTCCCTGTGGATGGCCTTCAGAAGCTTCTGTGTTGTGTCCCTGTCTCTAAAGTGGTGCTTCTCACCCTTGGCTGCATATTTGAAACCCGTGAAGAAGCTTAAGAAAAAAAATACATGTATGTTTACATGTACATATCACATACACATAAAATATACACACATATATGTTAAAATACCTGGTCAATCCTGACTCCAGGGAGTGGGTGCTGGAGAGATGGCTCCCTGGTTAAGAGCACTTGCTGTTCTTGCAGGAGACCCAGGTTTGGTTCCAGCAGTATAGCTCTGGGGAGGGAAGGGTAGGGCAGGGTCTACGGGTCCATGTGGGAGCAGGCAGGATGTAAAGAATTCCCAGGAACACAGGGCAGAGGGTGTAACTCGGTTTACTGTGGGAATGGGGTCACAGTTATAGTGAGAGAAAGGGTCTCTGGTGCCCAGGATCGTCAGGAGAAGCTCATTGGTTGGGATAGCACAGGTACGGCAGCCCCATTTCATGTTGGGGATCACAACCTGGACCTAGGTATTTTCCCAGGGTCCAGAGGGAGAGACCTTGTATGGTCATCTAGGGAGAAATGAGTCCCAGCTTCAGGTCAACAACCGTCAGGTAGCATACTTGGAGCGGGTGTTGTCTTGCTGTGAAAGCAGACAGCATAGCTTGTGGTTTGTCAGAGCAGGGATTCGGGGAGCGGCTGCATGCCTTCTGCTCTCAGAATGAGAGTTCTGGGGTTCTAAGCACGCTTCTACCCTACCTCAGCTCCAGGACAGCCCCACACATGGTACAGTTACTTTCATGCAGAAAGAAATTCATGTACAGTAAAAAGAAACACAGCAGAAAAATTTTAATTATACATAAAAAGGACAATTGATAGGACATTAATGATTTTAATTTTTAATGTTAATTAAAAAAAAATCCCTGGGGATTCTAGTGTGAGATCACTGAGACTTGGGAACTTCTGAAGGGGATGTGAAGCCCTGCTCGCTGAGCTGTCAGCACTGTGCAGTTGGGTTTCCTCGGCTTGCCAGTTGCACAGTTCATGCGTATCTGCTTCTGAGGTGGCTGGTGCAGTCACAGGAAGTGCTTGGGAGGGTGAGGGTTTCTCTTCTCCCTTGGGACTCTAAGCACACGCAGAAGAGCATGGGACTGTCAGGCACCAAGTGTACGCTAGGTCCTCAGGTGATGATAAGCCGAGGGGACCATGCAGGGCGGGGTGACTCTGGGAGCTTGGGGAAGGCAGCTAAACTCGCGGTGAAGAAAGGATGCTTTGCTCCCGGGTACCTGTGAGGTTCAGCCCCTCTGGGCTGTGCAGCAGGTGTTGCTGGGACTGAAGCAGGCTTGGTGGGGGAGTCCCAGGGCCAGATGATAGAGGCACTCCTATGTCGCCAGCCAAGTGGCCATGCCCTAAGCCTGGATCACTTAAGACGAATTACCAGCTTTATTTGATGTTAACCGTAGGCAAAACAATGGAGTTCTGTGCACAC
Source organism: Cricetomys ansorgei (assembly GCA_026225945.1). Taxonomy (NCBI): domain Eukaryota; kingdom Metazoa; phylum Chordata; class Mammalia; order Rodentia; family Nesomyidae; genus Cricetomys; species Cricetomys ansorgei. The sequence goes on from JAMJFZ010000770.1 coordinate 248,063, forward strand.
CTCATTGCATGCTATTAATTGTGAAGTCTCAGTTTCCTGAATCCTCAGATTTCCTGGTGGCTGTGAGCGTGGAATGCAGGGGAGGACGTGGAGTTGTCTTTAGCTGCTGTGCAGTGAGGATAGGCATCGTCCTGTTGCGTAGTTTGAGTACCCAGCAGCCTTCTGAGGCTACTCACCCTCAGCCACATTTGGTCATGATGATGGTAGTCTCTGTTGGCCTGGAGTTGTGTTGTACTACATCACAGGGCTCTGTGCCCTGGCTGCCTGATCAGAGAGAGGCTTTTCCTTCTTGAACCTTGGTCAGAGACGGCACAGTGCTGACAGTTCAGCCAGTAGATAGCTGAATCTAGTGGCCTTCCCTAGGTCCGTCCAGAACTGTGAGAGCTCACGGGTGACTGAAAGTCTGCCTGGCGTCTTGCTTGGAGCGGAGACATCTGTGAGCTGTTTTGACAGTGCAGTTAGCTTTCTCATTTGTGCTGTTATTTGGTAGGGGATGAGGCTATATGACTTCAAGGAAGTAAATTGCTTTTTGCCTCTTTTTTCATGATCTTGGGATGGGGTATTCCCATGCATCTGTACATAGCACTGTTCATAGCAGCATTGTTCATGGTAGAACAACCTTGTGTCCGTCAGTAGACAGATGAACAGGCAAGATGTCGTGCATGTAGGCATTGTGGTATTCAGCAATAAAAGAATGAGATTCACGCATGTTTCACTATGAACCTTGAAAACACTCTCCCCAGGTAATAAGCCAGACATAGAGGACAGGTGATGTGTCCCGTGTGTCCCCTCATGCCGTGCTCAGCATAGGCATTCATAGACAGCTGGACAGAGGTCACCCAGGGCTCTGGGAGAGATGGCAGGCTAATGTTTCATGGTCAACATTTAGGATAATAGGGTAATGCACACTATTGTGTGTTCTTAACACCACTGAGTTATGTACTTAAATTACGGTAAAATTTACCTTACATTTCACAGTAATTCAAGGGAAGCACAGGGTTAATTTGTTCCAACTGTGAATGGGAAATGAAATCAGTGTTTTGCAAATGTCATTAGGAACATTCAAATTTGGAAAATGTTGAGGACTCAGAATAGGCCTTTGAAAAGAAGCATTTTCTTTATGTACTTCTTTGTTTCTCACCTAGCAGAGGTGAACTTTCAAAGCTGATAGTATTCTTAAACTGCTAACATTTATCAGTGATTCCAAAGCTGCCATGCGCGTGGTTCTCCGGTTGTTAATCTCACGAATTTTAGTTTTGAACTTTTACTCAAATTGTCACTTATAGCTTTGCTGTTAAATTTAGCAGTATAAAATCCACATTCACTAGTCTTTCATTTCATCTGGTGTATGAGTCTGGAGAGAGAGAGAGAGAGTGTGTGTGTGAGTGTATGTATGCGTGAGTGTGTGTGTATGTGTGAGTGTGTGTATGTGTGAGTATGTGTATGCGTGAGTGTGTGTATGTGTGAGTGTGTGTATGCGTGAGTGAGTGTATGTGTGTATGCGTGAGTATGTATATGCGTGAGTGTGTATATGTGTGTGTGTATGTGTGTGTGTGTATGCGTGAGTGTGAGTGTGTGTATGTGTGTGTGAGTGTGTGGATGTGTATGTGTGAGTGTGTGAGTGTGTATGTGTGAATGTGTGTATGTGTATGTGTGAGTGTGTGTATGCGTGAGTGTGTGTATGCGTGTGTGTATGTGTGAGTGTGTGTATGCGTGAGTGTATGAGTGTGTATGCGTGAGTGTATGTGTGTGTGTATGCGTGAGTGTGAGTGTGTGTATGTGTGTGTGTGTGGATGTGTATGTGTGAGTGTGTGTGTGTATGTGTGAATGTGTGTATGTGTATGTGTGAGTGTGTGAGTGTGTGTATGCGTGAGTGTGTGAGTGTGTGTATGTGTGTGTGAGTGTGTGGATGTGTATGTGTGTGTGGATGTGTATGTGTGAGTGTGTGAGTGTGTGTATGTGTGAGTGTGTGTATGTGTGTGTGTGTGTGTGTATGCGTGAGTGTGTGAGTGTGTGTATGTATGTGTCAGTGTGTGAGTGTGTGTATGTGTATGTGTCAGTGTGTGTATGCGTGAGTGTGCACGTCCTACTAAATATCCTTTTCCTTTCTTTCAGTTTATTTGCTTATTTTGTGTGTGTGTGGTGGTGAGCATGCTATGGTGCCCCATGTGTGGAGTTCAGAAGACAGGTCTGTGGAGTCTCTTGTCTCCTTTTTCCTAGACGTGGGTTCTGGGTTTTGAACTAATGGCATCGAGCTTGGCAGCAAGTGCCCTGACCTGCTGAGGTTTTTACTAGGAACTTTCTGTTGTCTTCACAAGATGCATCTTACTGTAATAAGCAAAGAGACTTGTTACTCTTGGGAGGAATATGCGGGGTGAGGGTGTTGGGCTTGCTTTTGACATTAGACATGCTGAGTTTACATTTGTGTGTGCTCAGTGACCGCCAAGGGCTTGAACTACACAGCACCAGGCAGAGGCCTGGGCAGACCTCGCTCACCTGTTGTTCTGTTTTTAATCCTGTCTAGGTTTGGAGGCTGCTGTGTGGAAGAATAATTTGCCTGGACTTGAAGGATGCTTTCTGCAGTAGTCTCCTTATTTATAACTTCAGAATATTTGAGAGAAGATATGGAAGCAGGAAGTTTGCAGTAAGTACTTAGATCCGGAGTGAAGTGACCTCATCCCTGCTCCTTCTTTGAGTATTTGGTGCGTCCCCAGGTCCCTGTATGCCAGGCGAGTGCATCACCACACAGCTGCATCTCCAGCCCTACATTCTGTTTTTAAACTTTGAAGTAAAGTCTCCCCGACTTGCCCAGGCTGGCCTCTGGCTCGCCTCCTCAGGCTTGGGATTGCCCAGGCTGGCCTCTGGCTCGCCTCCTCAGGCTTGGGATTGCCCAGGCTGGCCTCTGGCTCGCCTCCTTGGGCTTGAGATTGCCCAGGCTGGCATCTGGCTCGCCTCCTCGGGCTTGGGATTACCCAGGCTGGCCTCTGGCTCGCCTCCTTGGGCTTGAGATTGCCCAGGCTGGCGTCTGGCTCACCTCCTTGGGCTTGAGATTGCCCAGGCTGGCCTCTGGCTCACCTCCTTGGGCTTGGGATTGCCCAGGCTGGCCTCGGGCTTGAGATTGCCCAGGCTGGCCTCTGGTTCGCCTCCTCGGGCTTGAGATTGCCCAGGCTGGTGTCTGACTCACCTCCTCGGGCTTGAGATTGCCCAGGCTGGCCTCTGGCTTGCCTCCTCGGGCTCGGGAGTAGCTGGGATTGCCCGTGTGCACCACTGTTTTGGCCCCTTATTTTAAAATGGCTTCTGTTTTTTAAAACTCAGTATATTATTTATACTTACCTTTTAAATTACATGATTCTAGATCTGATTTGGAGCTTGGGCATGAACCAAAGAAAAATTTTAAATTTAAGCCAACAGTATGATAAAAGAAAATGATAGTGGTGATAATACATGATTTCAAGTGTGTGTGCCAGCAATAAAAATTTTAATTAGAACTTTAGCTAATAAAATTCTGGTCACTTACTTGGCTTAATAGTATATGTGCTACTTCTTAGCAGTGTGTCTTAATGTAAATACCATATTTCAACATTTCTAGAAATTTTAGAAACTAATACATGCGAATAATTATGCCTTATTTTCTAATTTTGAAAAGTATCAAAACCAAATAGTATAAAATGCGCTTATGCACGTATGTGTGCATACTTGTGTCTTGGCGCACACCTGTGTGCACAGATGTGTACCCACACCCATGCGCACCCCTCTGAGCGCAGGCAGCTTACATTCTGTGTTTTGTTTTTCAGTCCTTCCTGCTGGGCTCCTGGGTCTTGTCAGCCGTGTTTGACTTCATCCTGGTGGAAGCCGTGCAGTACTCGTTTGGCGTCCCTGTGGCCAATAGTTTGCCTTCTGGATTGTAAGTAGCTCTTCGTTTGCAGTTACTTCTTTAGGATTCTTAAATCTATTTGAAATACTGTCATTCACCACCTTTCACCAAAGATCTTCTAATCCAGGCATTGGGAGGCAGAGACAGGCAGATCTCTGTGATTTCAAGACCATCCTGGTTTACCTAGCTAGTTTCAGGCCAGCCAGGGCTACATAGTGAGAATCTATATCTTAAAAAATAAAAAGAGAGGATGTTTTATTCTTTCAGATGTAGTAAGTATGCGTAAAGAAGACCCAGTATATACTTACATATTCCTTATGTTCTTAAATCAGTCTCATGCAGCCAAGAGGTGGCCCCTGATTCATGATTCTTCTGCTTCAGGCGTTCTAGGTTTTGGGGTAGTGAGCCTGCAACCACCCTGAATTCCTGAAGATATTTTGGTGCTTTTTTTTTTTTTTTTTGCTTTTTCTTTTTTTTCATTTTGGTTTTTCGAGTCAGGGTTTCTCTGTTGTAACTCTGGCTGGCCTCGAACTCACAGAGATCCGCTTGCCTCTGCTTCCCGAGTCTGGGATCAAAGGCGTGCGCCACCGCTGCCAGGCAGTCTTGTGTATTTTTACAGTGATATTTTGCTGTTATAATTTTATGAGCTTATTAAACACAAACATTCAAACTTGATTAGACTGGATAACAAGCATTTACTGAAGTTGAATTTCTGAATAATTTTTTTAGGCTCTTGTTTCTATACTTCACCAAAGTAGAGCAAAATAGGTGTGTAGGTGAGAGCTCTGTGCTCCCACGATGACAGACAGCTCAACTGTGCCTTTGGGTGGTGTTGGACTTCAAAGTGAAACCGTTAGTGTACGGAGTCACCTAACGGAGCTAGGAGCAGAGTTGTGAGCACAGGCGGAATGCCTTAGAGCAAATCAGAATCCAGATTCTGAGCCCATGTTTGAGAGACACGGTGGTGTGAAATTAGAGAAATGAGATGTTTAAAAATCTGTGTATGCTAACTTTAGCCTTGTTCTAATTTCACAATATGGGTTTGAGAACCATTAGGTATGCCACATCCTCTGGTTCTAAAGCATGTGGGATCTCTGTTTTAAATATGTAATTACTGTTAAGTTAGAGTCTGCGTGAATGGTGGCCTTAGTGTCTTAATAACGTGTGGTCAGGTCCTGTGTCCTTGCTGCTGCGTGAATGGTGGCCTTGGCTTCTTAATAACGTGTGGTCAGGTCCTGTGTCCTTGCTGCTGTGCAGCTTTGTGGGGTCCGACTCGTTAGCATAGTGGGATGGGACGTGCGGGCTGCTGCTCTGAAAGACAAGGTGTAGTCTTGGAGAAGGGTTCCCAGTTGACTCAGCAGCACTGCCAAGTCACCCGTTCCCTCAGAACATTTCTCATTAGGCCAGTTCTCTCTGGTTCTCAGCAAAGGCTACTGAGCTCTGGAGGTATCTGTGTGTGATGTGTGGCTGGACAATGGTGGCGCACACCTTTGATCCCGGCACTCAGGAGGCAGAGGCAGAGGCAGGGGGATCTCTGTGAGTTTGAGGCCAGCCTGGTCTACAGAGTGAGTTCTAGGACAGCCAGGGCTACAACAGAGAAACCTGTTTATTAAAAAAAAAATATAACCAAACAGATGGAGGGGCTGCATTATAGTAACACAGCAATCCAGATGGCCAGAGTCTGACCCTGGAACTCACATAAAGTGGAAGAAGAGAGCGAATTTCCTGTGACCTCTACATGTGTGCTGTGGCCCATGCTTGTACATTCGTGTGTGCGCGCACACACACGCTATAAAAATCAGTATTAAAGAATGTAAACAACTGTCACAGCTGTGCTAGAATTAAAAAAATAAAACCCAAACCTCAAAGTCTCCAATTCCATCAGACCCCGGGCGCTGCTGGAGCAGTGGGAGGGGCAAGAAGCACGGGCTGTGCAGTTCGGGTTCAGGTCCCGGCTGCGCACTTACTCTCGGGACGTCTTGCAAGTGTCTGCACTGTTCTGTTTCTGAGCTTGGTTTGTATCTGTCACTGGTCACGTGGAGGCGCTCTACTGCACAGGGCCTCGAAGAGGATTAAATTAGACTCCTTTACTAGCAGCTCGTAGTGGCAACCCCTGCGTCTGGTTTTCTTCTTTCCTTACACTCCTTGAGTCTCATTCCCACTCTTTCCAGCCTTGTCTACCTCTTGCCGTTTGGCAGAATTGCTTGTCCTTTTGTGCGTGGTGCAGCAAATGTGTCACCAATTCAAGTAATGTTTATTGGATGCATTTGTTTTCGTGGCATGGGATTCTCTTCATTGACCCTCTGTGCTGCTGACTGAGTCTTTGACAAGGAGCTTCGGTTCTCTCATGTAATTACTTGGTATACTCAGAGACACTGAAGGATAATTGCCGACGTGAGCTCATTAGACTCCAAGGTTGTTGGCATCTGCATAGATGTCCACTTTGTGTAGTGCTCCATGCGGAAGCTGCACTGATGTCTCATGGATGTCACGACTCACTTGAGCTCAGAAAAGGATCTTGTTTATTTTCAAAGTAGCTACATTACTAAAAGCTAAATATATTAGCTGTGTCTGGTAACCTGTGCCTGACACATTTGCCCTAATATACCTGCTTATTAGTTATATTTACATTTAGGTGCTTGCTTTCCAGAATCAAAGCCTCCAGAAAAGTTGGTGCTGGTGAGGTTGATCAGTGGGTAAAGGCACTTGGTTCCAAGCATGAAGCTGAGTGTGATCCCTGGGACCCACGTCGGGGGATATAGTGGATCCATGCAGGTTGTGCCCTCATCTCCACACACATGTCCACATGTGCACACATGTATTCATACACAATAAGTAAATTTAATGCATCTTAAAGAGAGTCTGACTACAGTGTTAATTATGGTTTGTGAACTGTTTCAATTATATGGACTTCCCTGTGAGGACTCCAGGACATTGTCACCTCTTTGCTGTGTGTCTGTATGGACCCTAAACTGCATACCAAATACAGGGGCTCTGCTCTACCACCCAGCGACTGTGCATGTACCCTAAACTGCATACCAAATACAGGGGCTTTCAGGCTTTCTCTCTCTAATATTTATTTAAAGATTTTACTCACTTGGCTCTTGAAACTAAAATCTTCCATTATTTTCTCTCTGTTGAAAGACTGCATCAAAGTACTACTTTTGCTTCTGTATCTTATAGTTATGACAGTATTTACTTTTTGTAAACATTTTTGCTTATTATTGGAAAATTGGTACCTGAGCTGAAAGGAGGCAGAGGCAGGTGGGTCTTGAGTTCAAGGCCAGCCTGGTCTCCATATTGAATTTCAGGCCATCCAGAGTTAACACCCTGCCCAAAACAAACAGTAATGTAGGTGACTTTGCAGAGGAAGTTGTTAGCTGGATCATTTATGTCCATGTTTAGGATAGTAGGAGTTTAGTAGGCTGCGGTTCAGTTCCTTTTCTTTTAGACGGGATATCTCCTTATGTAGAAGTCAAATGGCCAGGCTAGGATGAAAACCTAAGATTCCTTGACTGGTACTACTAATACTGTGACGTAAGGCCTGGAAAAACCCAATCTTTCTAATGCACTTTTTAACCGAGTAAGAAGAACAGGCTGTTGGTATTGTAACTGCAATTATTTAGCCCTTAGTAAGCATCTTGTGTAATAGGAATAAGTCAGTGTGTTGGGGCAGAAATGAGACCTCAGTCCTCTTTCCAGCATTCGTCTTAAGTGGGGTTGGGAAGCAGCAAGAGCGTGTTGAAGGGAACGGGAAGGGAGACCGCTGGAGCTCCCTGCTGCCGTCAGCGCTCGGTGGTGAGTGGAGCAGAGTTGCTAACGTGGAAACCTTGAACGCCGATGTTGAGAACGTGCAGTACTAAATTCAGGCCTCCATACCAGGTGTGAACTCATGTGAGGGAGGTCAAGCAGATTATTTTGAACAATAGCTTATTTTTTGTCTCTCTGAGTCACTTGCGTACAGAATTTAATTTAAAAAGGCTAAGCCGATTAGTGCCTGCTAAGATAAGGCTTATTTTATTGTGTTTTTTTGAGTCTCGCTGTGTAACCTGGGCTGGCCTTCCTCTGCCCTCTGAGTGCTGAGACCAAAGCATGCCTACCACTAATGGCTCATGCACACGTTTCTACTGAACGATAAAAAACAAATGAGCATATCAGAATACTCAGTATTTAATTGTGTTGCTGGAATAGTAAAACACGACAGAGGTTTTAAAAGTTTATTACTATTATTATTATTTTACCAGAGAAGGCACTGGATAATATAGAATGCTGGCCCACCCAAGAGCAGATAGAACTTTAAAGAGATCGAGGGCAGGCCGCTCGCTTCATTCACAGCATTTCACTGTTCATGTTGCTAAGCGACCGCAGGCTGCCGGAGCGGAAGCTCTTTCTGCGCACGCTCCGAAGGTAGTTGCGGTACAGCATGACGCTGATGACGCGCGCCTGGAACTGCTTGGACACGATGTAGTAGAGGACGACGTCGAGGCAGGTGCTGAGGTTCATGAGGAAGGTGGCGAAGGCTCCCCAGGGGCTGTAGCTGTGCTCCTCCCCGTGCAGCATCAGGAAGGCGAAGCAGATGTGGAAGGGCACGAAGCAGATGAGCACCTGCACCAGCAGCGTGATGATGATCCGAATGGACTTCTCCTTGACCTTCGGCTTCAGCTTGGACGTCTGCCCGCGGAGGAGACTGTGGATGATGACCACATAGCACCCGATCATGATGAACAGAGGGACCAGGAAGAAAAACACCAGTCGAGTGAAGTTGAGCACGTTGACAGCCTTTAAGTGGATGATGTCGGAAATCTTGAGGCAGGTGGCAGGGGAGGCGGCCTCATCTGGGTCTTCGTAGAGCAGCAGCAGAGGGACAGTAGTTGTCAGGGTCATTATCCAGATTCCCACACAGGCGAACACGGCCTTGCAGGTGTTCTTCAGTTCCTTGGCGTATTTTGGCTGCACTATGGCCATGTATCTGTCAGCACTAATGAAAGCGAGAAGCCACAGAGCAAGGCTTGGGTAGAACACCACCAGGACCCCGAGAATGTGGCAGAAGTACTCTCCAAATGGCCATTCACCTTTCGCGTAGTAGAACATCCGGAAGGGCAGGCTCAGTATAAATATCAAGTCCAGGAGTGCGACGTTCATCATGTAGATGGTCACGGTGGTTCTCTTCTTGGTCGTGCAGCTGAAAACCCATAGCGCGGTGACGTTCACAAACAAGCCGATCAGGAAGATGCAGCTGTAGAACACCAGGGCCGCGATCTTGTACTCATCTGGGTGTGAGCTGTTAGCAAGGGCAAGCTGGTCGAGGTTGGTCGGGGTGGTCATCTTACAGCAGCTCGGTGTCCATGGCACGCGGAAGCTGTGGGGACTGTGAAGAAAGCACAGAAGAACGTTGGTTGGGAATAGAGGCTTGACGGCCTCAGACTTCTTTGCTGTTAGTGAATTTTAATTTTGGGAGCATTTTATATTGAAGACTCAGTGTACATTTCTTAGTATTATTCAAGAACATATAGCCTAGAAGTTATTGCTGTTATTTACTGATTTCTCTTTAACTTTTTGTTTTTATTTTTGTAGCATTGGGCATTGAACACAGGTCCTCATGTATGCTATGTACCTACTGAGCTATGAATCCCAGTCTGTCTTCCCTCCCTCCCTTCTTTGCCTCACTCTTCATTCATTCATTCATTCATTCATTCAGGGTTTCTACACAGCCCTGGCTGTCCTAGAGCTCACTGTGTACACCAGGGTGGCCCGGAACTCACAGATACCACACAGAAGCCTCTGCCTCCCGAGTGCTGGGATCAAAGGCTGTGCCACCACAGCGGCCCCGTTTTACCTGTCAGTTCATATGGCCTCAGGCTCCACACCCTAATGCTCTGGGAGCATCTCCCTCTTCCCCAATAATCAAATTAGAAGACAGTAAGAGTTCTCTGGAGTAATGGGGATTCGAAATCTTATAAAATGGCTTGCCAATTTTTATCATTTTTACATTTTATAACTCAAGTAATGCTCAAATACTTTTCACTCACTAAATATAATCATGATTTAAAAGCACGTATCAGAGCACTAACAGAGGAACCAAACAGCCGGTCAGAGTAATTCTCACGTGTGAGCGAGTAGGAGCTTAGGTTTTCCTCGCTGCTTTGTGCCATTATTAGTTTTTTTAAACCAAGTAATTTTGTGCAACAGAATAACTGAACCACATGAGGAAGACATTGAGATGTGACGCATTGTGTCATCACCATCGCGCTAAGTGGACAGGGAAGGACCGTGAAGCCTCAGCCTTACACACGGAGCTGCTGGCAGCTCCTGTGCAGGAAGTGGGGGAGACGGCCCTCCGCAGGGAAGAGCTCGCCAGCTGGTTATCCAGTACTGACTGGCCAGCTCTGAGAACACACACAGAGTGACAGCAGTTACTGAGAAGAGGCCATGAGTGTAAGAGAATCCAGGAGGTGTATGCAGGGTGGTTTGGAGAGAGGAAAGGGAAGGGAGAAACGATGTAGTTATTTCTAATCTCAAAAACAGAAGGTTCCACAGTTCTGTACTGTTGACCTGCAATACTGAACATGAGTGCCCAGCCATGGGAAAGGACACCACCTGTTTACAGGCCCGCATCACATGAAGCAGGGGTCTGGCTTTGGTCAACAGCATTGCTTCTGATAACGGTTACTGTCAAGTTAATTGAACGCTGCTTACCTCCTGTCGCAGGGCTGTCTGAGGGGTGACCATTCGCTGATGTGAAGCTCCCAGAGTCGCCTGTGTTAGAGAGTTGGTGTTTTTGAGCTGTTCTTTTGTCTCAGCGGGCTCGCCCTGTTGAAAGATGTTGGAGATGTAGTACCGATACCGGGTTGGTCTGGGCTGTGAGCACTGTGCTGCTTCTCAGGAAGTGCTCTGAAATAAGCTCAGTGTGGGACTTTACCCTGGATGTGGTTTTTCTCTTTCACAAGTGATTTGTTTATGAAGTCCTGCTCAGCTTAGGCTCCTCCTGAAATGATAGCCTGACTTGAAGGCAGGCATATTAAAAAGGAAAATTTCTTGAATTATGTTTTGATGTTTGAAGTCTGTCTTTTGTAGAAAGGAAATTTGGTGTTGGACAGAGTGGGTTCAGAGCCTAGCGCCTTTCTAAGCTGTGCGGCTTTGACGTGGTTCTCACGCACGATTGAAGTACATAGTACTCGTGGTAGGATTTTGAGAACGCTAATCCAGAAAGTCCTCCGTGGTCTCTACCAGCCGTGTAAAACCACAGCAGCTCACCTCTCACATTCCACAGTGCCTGTGGTGGGGCTCCAGGCTCCTGCTGCCCTGCCCTGCAGACCTGCCCTGGATCCTGTGGGTGTTTCCCACCCCTTTGCCCCTTTTCTGTCTCAAGGAAGTCTAGCAGTAATTTTTCTTGCATGAATGTCCCTGCAAATCTTAGCAGGAAGGACTGGTGAGGTCTGGGTGGGAGACTCTACGTGTGGGAGGGTTCTAGGCTAAGAGGAAGTGAGACGCTCACAAGGGAGACAGCGGTCGCGGCTGTCTAGCTGCTCTGCATTTACCTTGCCCTTAAAAGTGGTCCTCCTCCTGTCCAGCTGTAAGTATCTCTACGCCAGCTAGGCATGACGCGTCAGCTTTTAAAGGTACCTAAGCTTAGCTGCTTCTGGGTTCTTATTCTAAGGGACTTAATACTACCAGGCTGGCCTTGAACTTGCACTGGCTGTCCTGCCTCTGCCTCTCTGGACTGCAGGCGTGAGTGCCACCATGTCCTGCTTGAACTTCTTTTCTCAGAACAGTGGTCACCCTTCATTACACAGAAGGAACTGAAGTTACCTGTGGTAACAGACTGCTGGTAGCCTTCCAGAGTGCCGTACTTCGAGTCACTGATGACAGCCGCAGTGGTCCCGTGCGCTCCACGAGGACGTGGAGGCTAGTAGCTCAGCAGGCCAGGCCTTCAGTTCCTGCAGTCTGTCTTACCGGGCGACTGCCTTGATTTATTCTCTAGGTAGGACTTCGTTGTTGCTAATTGACATCAGAAATGTTTTATTTGGAGTTAATGTTTCTTCATGTGCTAAATGGGATGTGGTATTTCAGCTGCATAGAAACCTCTTAACTGGGACTCAGGCATCCTTTACCTTACTGCAGAGCGAAAGGAAGAATCGATTGGCTTTTCCTGTGCTGTCGAATCAACAGACAGGGTCTGGCTTCTGTCTAGGGCTGTCTACACATCAAGACTTGAGTCTTTTCCTGTATGCAGCATTCTTAGTGCAGAGCGCCCAGGGCAGATTGGGAAATCCCAGAGGCTCAGCAGAGGCCTACCTTCACTCCTCCCTCCTACTCTCAGCCACCTGAGACCTCTTCTTTCTCTTTTTCTTCTCCTTTTTTCCCCTCCTCCCTCCCTCCCTCCCAACAACCAACAAAAATGTTCTCTCTTGTTGCCCCACCCACTTGTAGAACTCCCCCCTTTGGTCACCCGACTAGGTGCCATTTATGTCCTGTCCTTGCCAGGGCTTTTTCTCTGCCCTCTAAAGCTGGGCTGGAAGATTCTCGTCCCAGCTGGGCACCACATGTTTGTGTTGCTGTCTCTGCTAAGAGGGTTGGCATGAGTTTTATCTAAGGAGCATTTAATGTTGTTGAACAAATAAGGTGGTGAACAGATGAAGAGAGGGGCCTGGTGATGATCTGAACCAGAGTCAGCTGCAGAAGCCCTGAGCAGCTGGTGAGATGTGGAGGCCTAGGCAGAAGGACTGTGCGTGTGCGAGTGTGTGCATGTGCACCTGCACATGTGTGCGTATGCTGTGCATGCTGTGCTCCCGTGCTCTTTACGTGATTGCAGGTTTGGAAGGGTTACAGAGCTAAAGAAGTTGCATCAAGACTGTGAGAGTGGACAGAGGATCAAGGGTCAAAGCTCGGGTCTCCTTTGCTTCTCTATTCCTGGAGCCTGCGGGAAGTTCTTACTCGGAAGGAGGAACTTCAGGACCATTCTTGTAGCTTTGATTTTTGTCACTGTATTTTGGAATTTGAGAGGAACTTGATTGATTCTTGCCAGGGAGGGATTTCACAAATTCCCAGGGACTGCAGGGACTTCAGTTCATGAGATGTTTTGATCTCATTTTGAGTTTGTTTGGACATTAAAGACAGTAGGTGAATTTGAGTTTGTTATGAGAACCCAGTTTCTGAGTGACTGTGACTCAGGAGCCTGTTGATAGTGGAGGTCACCAGACATTTGCAGCACGCAAGGCGCCTCCTGGTGTTCAGCCAGTCTCCATAGTAGACGGCCTCCTGTGCAAAAGCTTTATTGTGTCATAGGCAGTCATGCTTCTTGGTCTTCCGTGGTTCACAGCCACAGTGAGTGCAGAGCAGTTCATCCTGATATCTCCCCCACCCCCACAGGCGAGTGCATGTGCACTACCCTGCCAGAGCTGTGGCTGGAGGACCGCTGTGATACTGCTCACCTGCCTTGTCCCAGCATGGGGACGGCGGCAGCCAGCCCTCAAGTGGTTGGTAGAGTGAGAGAGAAAAGGTCTGCACTAGCGGAGGGTTTCTATCCACGAGGCCATGCTTCATTCTGACAGTTGGGAACCCTGTCCCCGCCTCTCACTTTCTCAGACTCGTGTCTCAGCCAGTTGCTGCTTTGGAAGGGCTGGGCTCGGGCAGGTCAGGGGTGTGTTGAGTAGGAATTTCTGAATAAGTCTGAGAGTTTATCTAAATGTATTTTGTTTGTTTTCTCATGACAGAGTTTCTCTGTTGTAACTCTGGCTATCCTGTAGACCAGGCTAGCCTCGACCTCTTAGAGATCTGCCTGTTTTTCCTCTGAGTGCTGGGATTAAAGGTGTGCCATAAATGTACTTTTTAGTCCCAGCAATTTACAGACATACTTTATAGCCACTTTACTATGAAGAGAAACGTCCTTTCTGTGTAATTTCTTAAATTATCTTGTGAATTTAGTCTTCCCCAATTCTGTTTCTTTTGTGCAGCTTAAAATTTGTATGAACATATAATCAGTTACTTACCTCATAAGAAATGACTTGAACCCAGATATAATGATCAGTATGACAGATAAGTTTAGCTAAATAAGAAACAAAGGCATAGTCTGTCACTAAGAAATTCTCGTTGGCGAGGACTCTACCTGGCAGCTTATCAGTCCTGTAGCCACTGGAGTCTTACAGGACCTAGACCAAAAGCTCACTGAGGCGTTCTCTCTCAGAACAGAGATCCAAACCACTGGAGAACCCAGGGCTATTGTGATGCGCCTGACATTCAGCTGCGACTCTGAGTTAAAGGAGACACACGCAGAATGAGTGTGTGGGGTATATCAGATGTAATACCAGGAAGTCACCATTCAGAGAAAGGACTAGGGGCCAGTGCTGCAGATGCCTTCCGTAACTCTATGCGTCAAAAGCTTGGTCCTCGGCCTGGAATTTGTTCTCAGAAAGTAGTGGGGACCTTTAAGAGGTAGGCTGTTAGTGGCAGGTTGGACCTTGGGGGCATGCTCTCAGAGTGGATCTGAGAAGCAGCCATGGATTCCTGGCTGAGATGTGATACCTTTCCATAGGCTCAGAGCAGTGGGACCAGTCAACCATAGACTGAAGCCTCTGAAACTGAGCCAAAATGAAGCCTTTGTGCTTAGAGGTTTTCTCAGGTACTAGTGACAGTAGTTTTTTAAAGCTGACTAACACTGAATGATAAGTAAGAACTTTGCTTCAGGCCACTTAAATACAAGCCTGTTTTCTAGTGTGTGAAGATACAGGCCTCTTCCGCGCTAGAAGTCCACCTATCTGAAAGGCTTGTAATGATCTCATTGAGAAAGGTGGCGGAAGCGTGTCGCCGTCAGAGCGCTTCATACCTCTACCCCATTCAGCCTCCGGTCGCCCCAATGTGTAATGAAGACAGTGCGTGTAGTGCTGGTGTTTGCTCTGGGTTCCAGACTGTGTGCTCTGTTGCAGACTATGCAGCATGGTAGCATGCTTTATGCCGGCACTGTCACAGTTGATGCTCGGAATAGTCATCTCTGAGCGAGTACACCGTCCTTTTTGTCTCTCACTAAATGTGTTGATACTCTCCACAAAAGACTCCTTAGCTGGATTTTACCAGCCAGGAGATCTAGTTGCGTCTAGGAAGAACTCTGCCATCTAGTGGGCAAAATGAACACGCTCTCAAAAGCGAGCGTGTTGACATCATCAGCAAACTCCGCACGTCTGCTAACTTCATTTGTGATCCTGAAAATGAAAAACCTGCAAAGTAGCATCACCTACCCACCAAATTCTTCGTGAGGAAGGCTTACAGGATAGAGTGCTGGGTACCAACCAGGCAGAAACTCTTGTATGTTGCTGCAGGAATTTAAACATGGAAGGAAGGCCTTTCGATATTAAGTACTAAAATGGAGATGTACAGATGCTCAGGCGACTCCTGGAGAAACAGTGAGACACAGAGATATATACAGTGAGACACAGTGATAGATACAGTGAGACACAGTGATAGATACAGTGAGACACAGTGATAGATACAGTGAGACACAGTGAGATATACAGTGAGACACAGAGATAGATACAGTGAGACACAGTGATAGATACAGTGAGACACAGAGATAGATACAGTGAGACACAGTGATAGATACAGTGAGACACAGTGAGATATACAGTGAGACACAGTGAGATATACAGTGAGGCACAGTGATAGATACAGTGAGACACAGAGATAGATACAGTGAGACACAGTGATAGATACAGTGAGACACAGTGAGATATACAGTGAGACACAGTGAGATATACAGTGAGACACAGTGATAGATACAGTGAGACACAGAGATATATACAGTGAGACACAGTGATAGATACAGTGAGACACAGTGAGATATACAGTGAGACACAGTGAGATATACAGTGAGACACAGAGATATATACAGTGAGACACAGTGATAGATACAGTGAGACACAGTGATAGATACAGTGAGACACAGTGAGATACAGTGATATATACAGTGATATATACAGTGAGATACAGTGATGAGATACAGTGAGATACAGTGATGAGATACAGTGAGATACAGTGATAATATACAGTGAGACACAGTGATATATACAGTGAGATACAGTGATATATACAGTGAGATACAGTGATATATACAGTGAGATACAGTGAGATACACAGTGAGATATATAGTGAGATATATAGTGAGATACAGTGATGATATACAGTGAGGTATACAGTGGTATATAGTGGTATACAGTGAGATACAGTGGTGTATACAGTGAGATACAGTGGTATACAGTGAGATACAGTGAGATACAGTGATACACAGTAGTATGTAGCAGTGAGAAGGCATGTTATGTATGTCAGAAGATAGGCAAAATATTCATAACAGCAGTGTCTGTAATGGCTCCAAAGTAGGAACAACTCAAGCGCTCACCAGCTACAGAATGGTAAGTCGGCTGTTTGTACATAGCAGAATGCTCTTCATGTCAAGTTATGGCCAGGAAGAGGCAGCTCCCGGTGTGAATGGATCTCCTTACAGAAAGCCATATAGGAAGGAATCCCTGTGAGTGATTCCATTTCTGTGTCTCCCACGGAGTAGGCCAGGCTGCAGTGGGTGTTTAGAAATCCACACGTGGTGGTTCCTGCTTTGGTGAGGTAGAAGCAGCTCGGGCAGACAAGAGGCAACAGATGCCTGTGTGGCAGGACCCGAGGACAGCTGCTCAGTAACGCTCACACAGGCCTGGGGAAATGCAGGCAGGAGGTGATAGAGCCCACGAGGAGCCAGGTGAACACATGTGCCGCACCCTGCACACTTCTGCCTGCCTGCCTGCCTGCCCTCCATGCCCTCCCTTTCAAGGCTCAGCTGGGAGCCAGGGGCCCCTAGCCTCTGATTAGAGTCCACCCTTCAGCCAGGTAGAGAAGGGAGAGAAGCAGATGGGAGTTTGAGCCCCTACAGTTTCCGTATGTGTGGTACCTTTCCCATCCTGTCCAGGATGGGCTTTGGGCTTTGAAGTTGGCACACGGGGTCTGAGTCCATGCCTCTGCGCTGCTCCCGTGAGCACGATTCCTACTACCTGGAATCTCTGTGAACTGCCCTATAGCTGGTAGTTGTGTCCTTGGTTCTGTAGGCACCAGTGCTAGGTCTGTCACTGCAGCCTGTATAAGTTCCCTTCCTAGCGTGGGCCTGGGGCTGTGCTGGAGCCTTGGTGTCTTAAGTCAGCCTCATCACTGCGGCTGGGCAGACCTCTCTCCACACTGCATGCAGTGAGTATCTTACCTTGGCCCCCCCATGGAGGGGGGAGGAGTACAATGAAAGCTGCATCCAATGAAACCTCGATTCTGCCATCTCAGGGACTGGGGGCTCAGAGCCCACCCACCTCTGCCATCTCAGGGGGCTCAGAGCCCACCCACCTCTGCCATCTCGGGGACTGGGGGCTCAGAGCCCAGTGCTCTGATGGGGCTCACTTGTGCGAGGTCCTTGCTGTCTTTTTCTCATTTGTCTTTTGCTGTGGTCTTTTGTGTGTATTTTTACCTTATTTCAAGTTTATCTTTGAGTTAGCTTCTTGAAGACATTATAATCAGCCTGTGGAGACGGACAGGCGTATGTGCTGTCTTTCCATAACAATAAATGGCATTGGTTTGGTTACCCAAAGGGCTGCTCACTTCTGTCTTCTCATGCTAGTGGACTAAGCTGCGCACCCGTGACAGTCAGGTGATGCTGCAGTGCTATCTCAGGTTATGACACTTGTGCTGTGCAGTCTCGGGGACCCCAGCAGAGACAGCTCAGCGAGGTGCTTAAGCAGGAGAACCTGAGTTTGCTCCCCAGAAATGTCACTCACACTCATTCACACTCACATAGTCTCACACACTCATACACACTCATACACACTCACACATTCACACACACATTCTCCCAGGCGCACACGCGCGTGCATGTGCACACACACACACTCATACTCACACACACTCACGCGCGCATGGGGAAGGGAGTAGCTGAGAAGTGTTATCCTGGAGACACAGAGGCAGATCACTGTGGTATTTCTGTGTCCAGGCGGGCATCGCTCTTACCTGTGGTAGGGCGCGTATTTTTCTAACACTTAGCGTCATGCTTTATTTGATCAGCAGTCACAGGCTTCAGGGTTATGTGCTGTCTGCGCAGCTCTTGCCGGTAGGTATCTACTGGTCCGTGGCTGTTTTCCACCTCTGTCTTCCCTTCTCATTTTGTGCGTTTTGTTAACAGAGCTGGCTCACCCTCAGGTGTTCAGTGTTCAGCACTGGAGCCTTGATGAGCGGGGTCAGTGATTCAGGGATCTCTTCTCCTACAGTGTCCTGTGTTTTTACAGATGTCGTTTTAAAGACACCACAAGAGCGATGGTGGTTTGTTGTCTCTGCTTTTCCTGGAGAGCCTAATCAACACAAAAGTTCTCACGCCGTTAGGTAGCCAGGGAGCAGCTTCACTTCCTTGTTCACCTCCTTCTTGGTAGTTGGTGCCTTTCAAGGCTGCTCTGATGGGAATGTGGTGTGTCTGCTGCCACCTCCAGATGATTGGTGACACTTGAACTCTTGAGCTTTAGCCTGGTTTAAAATCTTAGTAAAATTGAAATGAAAATGTAAAATACACATCTAGTGGACGGCCATGTGGATGCTTCAGCATGTGCGTACTCGTGTTCCTGCCGCATGTAGTGACTGCAGTGGCGCCCTTCAGCCGTGCACGACATCTTGGCTCCCAGACTGTTCTGCCCACATTAGAAGCGTCCTGCTTATTTTAGGAAACAGTTTTTCTCTGTAGAACTGTGTATTTCTGGGCTAGGGTTTTGAGGAGATTCCACTTTTAATATTACACGTCTAATATTGATTAATGATCACGTGAGGTAGTGTTGGAGCTAAATAGTCATGCTATTTGAAATGTATATGCATACATACATGAAACTCACCATCTTCACTTTTAAAAACACCGTTTCATACACGTACAGTGTGTCTTGATCCTATCCACCTCGTCTTCTCCCTCCCCAGCATCTCCTCCCCTCACCTCCGTGGAGGCCCCGCCCACAGTCCAGTCAGTGCTGCTGCTGGAATGCTGCTGACCCTGGCTCAGAGCAGGGGCCAGAGCTGTGGGGTCAGAGGGCATCACGCCACGTCCAGAAGGCAGCTCACAGCACTCCTTTCAGTCTTCTCTTACATTCTTGGCCTCCCGCTGTGTTCCCTGAGCCTAGAGGGGCAGAGGCTTGACAAGGTCAGCACTCACTGCTGCCCACGAAGAAGGAGGCATCTCTGGCCAAGGCTGCGAGCAGAGCTGGTCCACTGGAATGCACGTAGACATTTAAGGGCAGTTTGACAGCATGTCCGTTTAGCAGACAACAGTAGAGCCTTGGGCCTGCCTTAGCCGTGTTCCTGTTGTGATAAGACTCCACGGCCAAGGCACTGTAAAGGAGTTGATTTGGGACTTAGAGCGTTAGAGGTCGGAGTCCATGCCCACCAGGCTTAGGGAAGCTGGGAAGTGGCAGGCACATCCTGGGAGATAAGAAAGCTGTGGGCTTGGGGTTCCTACCTGGTCCCTCAGAAGAACAGTGGCAGTAATAGCACACCAGCTGGGCCTGCAGATGGAGTTCTGGGTTCTGTGATAGACATGTGAAAAGCAGAAAGACGGGATAGCAGCATGGCCGCCCTCAGGCCTGGGAAGCAGGAGCAGACGCCTGACTGGCAGGGCTGTGGGTCTGTGACTCATCAGTGTAGTCACCACCGCTCGGTGACTTGGCCAGGGTGCCTGGGCAGCAGCTTCGCTCTGGCGGTTAGGGAGAGTATGGGACTGTGTCGGGAGAAATAGAGGACAGTGTGGTCATTGGAGAGGAGGCCCTGGGACCAGAGAACTGTTCTCAGTTCTGGAAAGGGTGCCCTGTGAAAGAAGAGTTAAAAATGGAGAGTGGGGAGGTTTAGCCTGGCTCAACTGTGCCCATGGTGGGCAGTGCAGGGTACTGCTCCAGGCTAGGCTCAATTGTGACCATGGGGTGGGGGGCAGTTCAGGGTACTGCTCCAGGTTTGGCCAACTGTGACCATGGGAGGCAGTTCAGGGTACTGCTCCAGGTTTGGCCAACTGTGACCATGGGGGGGCAGTGCAGGGTACTGCTCCAGGTTTGGCCAACTGTGACCATGGGGTCGGGGGCAGTGCAGGGTACTGCTCCAGGTTAGGCTCAACTGTGACCATGGGATGCAGTGCAGGGTACTGTTCCTGGCTAGGCTCAACTGTGACCATGGGGTGGGGGGCAGTGCAGGGTACTGCTCCAGGTTTGGCCAACTGTGACCATGGGGGGCAGTGCAGGGTACTGCTCCTGTCTAGGCTCAACTGTGACCATGGGGGGCAGTTCAGGGTACTGCTCCAGGCTAGGCTCAACTGTGACCATGGGGGGCAGTGCAGGGTACTGCTCCAGGCTAGGCTCAACTGTGACCATGGGGGGCAGTGCAGGGTACTGCTCCTGTCTAGGCTCAACTGTGACCATGGGGGGCAGTGCAGGGTACTGCTCCGGGCTAGGCTCAACTGTGACCATGAGGTGGGGGGCAGTGCAGGGTACTGCTCCAGGCTAGGCTCAACTGTGACCATGGGGGGCAGTGCAGGGTACTGCTCCTGTCTAGGCTCAACTGTGACCATGGGGGGCAGTGCAGGGTACTGCTCCGGGCTAGGCTCAACTGTGACCATGAGGTGGGGGGCAGTGCAGGGTACTGCTCCAGGCTAGGCTCAACTGTGACCATGGGGGGCAGTGCAGGGTACTGCTCCAGGTTTGGCCAACTGTGACACATGGGGGGCAGTGCAGGGTACTGCTCCTGTCTAGGCTCAACTGTGACCATGGGGGGCAGTTCAGGGTACTGCTCCAGGCTAGGCTCAACTGTGACCATGGGGGGCAGTGCAGGGTACTGCTCCTGTCTAGGCTCAACTGTGACCATGGGGGGCAGTTCAGGGTACTGCTCCAGGCTAGGCTCAACTGTGACCATGGGGGACAGTGCAGGGTACTGCTCCGGGCTTGGCATAGGGAGCCCCTGCAGCACTCACTACCTAGAAGTATCTGTCCCAGGCGAAGCTGAGTTGGGCATGGGCATGGGCATGGGCATGGTGCAGCATTAGTGGAAACCTGAGTGAACCTTTTCCTCCTGAGCAGCTCTGGCTCTGTGCTCTGCTTTAGAGACTGTGGGATTCACAGATAGGCCTAAAGAAGGAGAGAGGCTTCCCAGAGCCCAGCAAGGGCAGTGTTCCCAGGAAGTTCCTTGCAGTCCACCATAATACAGCAGAACATGTTCCTGGATGAGACTCACTGCAGGGTAGGCGCTCCGTTAGTGAAACAGACTATTTCTGTATGTATCAGCTAAGTGATTGATTTGCTTTCTTGTGAGCAAAGACTTTTTAAAATACATACTTCTAGAAAATCTTTATAGATACAAACAAAATGAGAAAATCCTGACAGTAAGAGCTGAGCTGGTAAGGGGGCATCTTTGAAGGATGCATGAATTCAGATGTCAGGAGTACACTGAATTTGTGTACACCCCTAGATATTCTTACAGACGGTTATAAAAAATGGTGTGAGTTTGCGCATTAGTGATAACCCAGATTCTAACCATTCCCCGTTTCTAAATTGGTACAAACAGCAGTTTAATAAGCGCTTCCTGTAGTCGCAGTTGGAACCACCAGGTGGCAGTATTGGAGCTTGGTAAAGGCTGTCGTTCTCCCTAACCTTGCTGTTAAATGGGACCTAAATGGGAGCTAAAGTGTTGCTAAGTGATGACATACTTTCCTGCTAAGATTAATGAGATGATGGTGCGGGAGCTTTCTGAAACAGTTTTGACAATTCAGCCACCCTGTTTCTGAAGCAGATATGCCGTGGTGAGACTTAAGAATTAGTTATGCACATGTGTTTATTTTTACTGTAACTACACAATAAAGCATATTTCAGACCATAGGAAATGCTTTGTTTGTGTGTGAATCTTCACCTTATTCCCTGGTGACAGGGTCTGTCACTGAACCAGAGCTAAGCTGGCAGCCAAGAGGCCCCAGTGACCCTCCTGTCTCCGCCCCCCACAGCCTGGGGTGATGGATGTGAACAGCCACTCCCTGTTTTTATATGGTTGCTGGAGATTTGAATTCTGGTCCCATTGCTTGTACATCAAGCGCTCTTACCTGCTGAGCCATCTCCTGAGCCCCAAACTCCAAATTTTAACTGTGTATGATAAGGTAATGTGCAACTCCATCCTAGTAGTTACCTCAAGAAAAATACTTAATATTATTTGAAAGTTACTAGACTAACCAAGGAAAGCTGAAGGTATGTATAATCAAAGAGTTGTAATGAGGCTGTCTAATAGCTGTTCTGTGTGATATGTGCACACGCGTGCATGCCTGCATGCGTGTGTATAAAACCAGGACTGTTGTGTGAGTGTTGATAGGGGAGCAGTTGGACTGCCCGGGGATATGAGTGTCACCGACTGTGTCCTGCGCTTGAGGGCTGCCTGTGTGTACACACGTCCACGGTCATTACTGAGTACGAACAAGCGGTAGGTCTAACCCACCCCTGGCATTTCTTTGACCAAAGGTGCAGATGCCAACAATAAGTACAGATTCTTGAAGCTCAGAAAGGAACTAAGTAGGGAACAAAGCCTTATGTCCAGGAGGGCGTGAAGTTGACGGTGGAGACGTGCACGTAAGTTCTAAGGAAGGATAAAATAAGAAACAGGAAGTTGGTTCATCAAAGTGATTTTTATTTCACTGGGTACTTTGGGAAAAACAACAAGAAAATGTGCTAGTGTTTTATGGTGAATTTTCTTTGAAAAGCACACTCTAGTCAATTTTTAGGAGAATTTTCCGGGTGAGGAAAGGAGCCCTTCCACGTGTTCTGTACATTGTGGGTATTTGAGCACAGGCGCACAAGTGACAGAGCTGTACTCACACACAGTAAGGGTGACGGGTCTCCCGGTTCCTCCTCTGCTTTATCATCGGCGCTAGGATCTGCTCTGACCAGAACAGACAAAACCTTTGTCCACATTAACCCTTCATTGCAACTGGGAGTGAAAGGCGGTAGACAAAATAAAAAGCGTGATCTGCAATCTCCGGGGTATAAACTGTGCTGAGTAAGCCTTCTGGGTTTAGGCTTCAGAAGTCAGGTGACATTTCAGCCGACACCTGAAGGAATCAGTAGTGAGCCATGTGAGGTCTTAGGGAATCATCTTCCAGGTAGGAGGATCTGCCGGTGCAGAGCCGGGCATGACCTTCAGGAGTGTGGAGCAGACAGAATGATGGGGGAATTAGGGGCTGACTGGAGCTGGGCTGGAGAGATAAGGCAGCATTCCAACTTCATGTGCTGTGATAAATATCCTGACAAGATAGCATGAGGGAGGAAGGGCTTACTCACAGTTCCAACCCATCTCCATGAGGAAGTCAGAGTGGGACGGTAAAGCAGCTACTCACATCACCCGCAGTCAGAGCTGTCAGAAGTAAATGCGTGCCTGCTATTGCTCAGCTTGCTTTCTCTGCTCTTACATAGTAGGACCCCCAGCCTATGGATGGTGCCACCTACAGTGGACTGGGTCATCCCATATCAATTAATACAGTCAACATGATCCCCCTAGACACGTCCACAGGCCAGCATGATGGAGAATTAATACAGTCAACATGATCCCCATAGACACGTCCACAGGCCAGCATGATGTAGAATTAATATAGTCAACGTGATCCCCCTAGACACATCCACAGGCCAGCATGATGGAGAATTAATATAGTCAACGTGATCACCCTAGACACATCCACAGGCCAGCATGATGGAGAATTAATACAGTCAACGTGATCCCCCTAGACACGTCCACAGGCCAGCATGATGGAGAATTAATACAGTCAACATGATCCCCCTAGGCACGACCACAGGTCAGCATGATCCAGAAAGTTCCCCCGTGAGACTTTCTTTCCTGGTGGCTTTAGACTGTGTCAAGTTGAAAACTGTCTACTGGAGACAGTCTACAGAACGCCACAGACCCTTTCATCAGCGTTATACAAACTGCGGCCTTTATTCAGAGTAGTGGGGAGCTATTGCTTGTTTCTTTGGGGGATGAAGATGTGTTGCTTTGTACTGTTTTTATCTTCTGGTTTGTATTCATTTCAAAACATTTAGTCATTTTATATACATTTACAGTTATCAAATTAAATTTTAATTCTAGTTGTCATGTTATTAAAATTTTTCCAGGGTAGCATGCTGGAAATTTCAAATAAAATTTGAAATTTTATTATGAACTCATATTCAGTGGATTTCTTTCCTCTTGATGCCTGTATATGCAAGGGTCAGCACAGAGGGACTTTGCCTTTGCTGAGTCTGGGTCCGAGGGATTTTTATTGTTGTTCCCATGCCATTGGGTGTGAAAAACCCAAGCCATGAGTTCAGGTGTCAGGGGTACAGTTTTGTTTTTTGTTGGAACTGTTTGTTCTTTTTCTTTTCCAAGGCCATTAGTGTGGACAGAGCCCCCCCCACCCCCACACACACTTTGGCCAACTGTGAATGGAATATATTTAGCCTTTTCTGTAAACACGCAGATCTCAGATGGTCTGGCTCAGCCCCAGCTCTCTTTTTGAGTATCTGTATCTGTATCTGGGCCCCTGAAATGGCCCATGTTTAGTTCATGTCTGTTTCTGACAGAGTTTATGACTGAAAGCTTGAAGCTATGTGAAGCATAGAGAACACTGTCAGCCTTCTGAGCAGTGGCCAGTGTGTCTGTGTCCCCAGTCCTGGCGGCAGGACTGTGGTAGTTCTCTTGGCATATAAGCCTCGGAGCAGAAGTGCGGCTCAGACACACGTCCCTAGGCTCAGGCTACTGGTTTGCACAGTGGCAGCGATGTATTTCTTCAGCACCTGGAGGCTGTGAATCTTAAGATTGGGGAGGCAGCATGGTCAGGTTCTGGTGAGGGCCCTGCGCTGGCTCACAGGTAGCCATCTCCTTCCAGTGCTCCCGCGGGGCTGAGCGAGGGCCCTGCGCTGGCTCACAGGTAGCAGTCTCCTTCCAGTGCTCCCGCAGGGCTGAGCGAGTGCGTTCTGGCCTCCGCCATGGAGTCAACACTTCTCACCACCTCATCCAAACCTGTCTCCAGAGGCTTCGTCTCCAAAGACCATTAGACTGGGGCAGTTAGGTTTTAAACATGTGAACTACTGTGCTTGGGGCAGACACAGCCTACCCCACAGAGGGAGGTAGAGGTGTGTGTACTTCCAGCTATCTCTTTGTTATTGTGACCGAGTCACAGACACAAAGAACTTAAAGTGGGATTGGTTTTGGCTCACAGTTTCAGAGGGCTCAGCCTTTCTTCTGGGGAGAGTGTGACAGAGCCAGGGGCAGACAAACGGGAGTGCTGGTGCTTTCTGAGTTTCTCCTTTCTTTGTGTTATTCCATCTGGGCAGCCAGCTTGTCAGATGGCACCACTCACATCCAGGGTAGCTTTCTGCCTCAGTCCTCTGTGGGAACTCCCTCACAAACACATCCTAATGGGGGTCTCAGGCTCCTTTGGTGATTCTAAGCCCAGTCACGTTGTCAGTGAAGAGTAACCATTACACATGGTGTGTCTGTCTCCTCTTTGTCTCTGGTCAGTTCTGTGGTCTGCTTGCCTGTTTGTGCTGTAATTCTTTTAAAACTATTTTAAATTAAATGTTCCAGTACTGCAGCATGTCACTCTTGTTGGATTGTTAAGAGGCAGCCGTAGAGACAGGAGGCGGAAAGAGAGTCTGACCTTAGGTGGGATGTGTCTGTTCACAGTGAGGTGACAGTTTTGTTACCCACGTGTGCAGATGGCCAACGTGCACACAAAGGAAGATGGGCAGAAACGACTTCAGGAGTCTGCAAGGGAATCTGTGCAGTTCTCCAGCAGGAAACTCAATCTTGTTCCTCTGTTTCATGTAAACACAGTTTTACGTGGATTATGTACATTTTAGACCATCCCCAATCTCGATATGCTCAGCTGGAAGTCGGGCATTAAGGGAGTGCGATGCCCTTCTCTCATCCGCGAGCATGGCGCATCTCACCATTTAATCATTTTAAAATGCCATTTATTATATGTTTTTCTTGTGGGGTAGTTTTTGACAGGGTGAACATAATGATGCGATCTTCTGTTTCTCAAATGTACTTCTTGCTGGGTAGAGATTAAATCAGCCCTGCATTTAGCAATCACTGATTTCTCCTGTCTTCTTGGTTTTGTTGCTGTCTGACAAGTGGGTGCTGTGATACTTTGTGTTATGATCAGTGGTATGAGTTCCATTATCCCACATCTTCCTGATTGCAGTTTTTATAGATTTATTTATTGTTATTTTATATGTGTGGGTGTTTTGCCTGCATGTATGTCTGTGTGCCATGTGCACGCCTGGTGCCTGTGGAGGCCAGAAGAGGGCATCAGATCCTCTGGAACTCGAGTTGTAGACACTCGAGTGAGCTGCTCTGTGGATGCTGGGAACTGAACCCAGGTCCTCTGCAAGAGAAGCCAGTGGTCTTAACCACTGGGCCATCTCTGCAGTACAGGGATCACACATTTGTAAATTTAAAAACAATTTAAAAATTCATTCTAATGGTATGTCTGTTGTTGTAGAAGTTCATGTTTAGTTGTGCTTAAAATATTGTTTTGCGCACTGTTAGGTGAGGGGCTGCCTAGGCCTTGGTGTTTTGTATTGTCTGCAGGTGTTGGATTTGTGTGGGGGATGTTTGATTGTTCATGATCTGCACGTGCTATCAGTAGAACTCCTGAGGAGTTCTGGATCAATAAAAACACCTGAGCTCAGATGCTCGGGGTTCCACTGTCCAGCATGGCGCTGGCCAGGATGGCGGTTCCCTCTGCTGAGGTCTGGCAGGGTTTGCACCTGTGAATAGACCTCCCTGTCATCCTTGGTGAGCCGCCACACCGCCACAGCAGCGACCGCTATAGTCTGCTGTATCCATTGCTTTAACTTATATTTCCCGAATCCAGTGCTGCGTTGAGCTGTTTGTGAACTTACCTGCTGTTCTTCTGTTTTCAGGCATCTTGCCGTTCAACTGTGTTGCTTTCTTACTCTTGGACTTGAGAGTTCTTTATATTCTGATACCAGGTATTTCCCCAAGTATATCTCACTGTTCATCTTCATAGTGGTGACTTTTGACGAGCATAGCTACAAATTCTGATGAAATACAAACCATCAGTTTATAAATAGCCATGATGCGTACTGTTTGGGGAATCTTTGACTTATTCGAGGTTTCAAGGAGTTTTGCTTTTTTCTAGAAATTTTATTTTAGATTTTCCCACTTGGGTTTATGATATATTGAATTTTTGTATATGATGTTAAGTATACATCCAAAGCTATTTATGTTTATGTGTGGATGTTCAAATGCTTTCCGTCTCTTTTATTAGGAAAAATAACTTGTTAAAGTGCAATTGCCTTGACAGCCGTCAGAAGGCTCTGGTCACGTCCGTGTGGGTGTCCGGCAGTGTCCTCGACACTCGAGTGCAGCCTCTGCTTGGCAGCGGTGGTTTCTAAATACTGAAACGGAACACTCTGAAGTGCATGCTCAGACCCAGTGAGCTGGAGCTTGAGTTTTTACAGTGACGTCCACATGAGGAAATAAAGCCTAACTGCTCTTGGAGTCCCACCTTTGTCTTCATCAGCATGGTCCTGACTCTCTGCTCCAGTTTAGTGTGCTAGCTTTCAGCCTCATGGGAGCACGGGCTGTGTCTGGCTCCTTTCCGAACTGTATTCAGTTTCATCTTGGTGCCACACATGCCGCAGCCCCTCGTCCTCATTAGTGTCCTGTTGTGCGTCACACTGGTGTCATGGAGTGGCTTTGTAATTTGGGGATTACAGTACTTTGCTGTGACCCTCCTTTGCTCTTCTGCTGTGAACATGCCCATATTTCTTGGGTGGAATCTGGAGTTGGAGTCTGAGTTGTAGGGTATCCATGCTTAGCCAATGAAGCTTGGCCATACCTCCGTTGGTCAGGAATTTCAGAACAACTTCTTGATTCTGGTCCTCATGGGGTATAGTCAGAATGCCAGTCAGCAGGGACCAGAGTTACGTAAAGACTCATTTTCCAGAGTGACTCATTCTTGTGGCTACGGGTAGGAAGCCTTAGTTCCTCTTTTTGGAGTTGTTTTAGTATCCTCTTGACGAGGTCGCTAACCTTCAAGGGTGCTAGAGCTCTTTTAGTTTTAGTCATTCTGCTGGAGCAAAGAGCACTCTACTATAATTGTAGTCACATTTCCTTAGAGGCTGAGAGATTGCGCTCCTCTTCAGCTGTTGGTTTGTTCTTTATTTAGATACTTTGGCTATCTCATTTTTAACTATGACTAGCTCCTTTTAACTTTCCAACTGTTTTTTTTCTTGGCATCTTGTTTTTGTTTCATAGATGCAGTGTTTTATCTTCCTGTGACGTTAAAGAATAGCTTCCGAGTTTCTCCCAAGATTTTCGTTTCTTTGTAGAGTCTACTTCCTCTGAATTCTCTTTCTACTTGTTATTTTCTGGTTTTGATGTTAGGGGTTTTGCTTAACTCTCTGAGCCTTTGGCTATTCATAGTTAACATCTCCTTAAAAAGCTCAGTGCTGGGGCTGAAGAGAGGGCTCAGTCGGGAAAGTGCTTGGTATGCAAGCTCTGCGACCACAGAGTTCAGATCCCAGCACCACACACTCACCTGGGTGTGAGCTCAGATCCCAGCACCACACACTCACTGGGGTGTGGGTTCAGATCCCAGCACCACACACTCACCAGGGTGTGAGCTCAGATCCCAGCACCACACACTCACCAGGGTGTGAGCTCAGATCCCAGCACCACACACTCACCGGGGTGTGGGTTCAGATCCCAGCACCACACACTCACCAGGGTGTGAGCTCAGATCCCAGCACCACACACTCACCTGGGTGTGAGCTCAGATCCCAGCACCACACACTCACTGGGGTGTGGTGGCCCATCTGTGACCATAGCACTGGGGAGGCAGACACAGGATGGCACCCAGCACCACACACTCACCAGGGTGTGAGCTCAGATCCCAGCACCACACATTCACCTGGGTGTGAGCTCAGATCCCAGCACCACACACTCACTGGGGTGTGGTGGCCCATCTGTGACCATAGCACTGGGGAGGCAGACACAGGATGGCACCATAGCTCCTCCCACCCTTTCCTGAAAGTTTCAGCCCTCTCCTCCAAGGCTGTCTAGGGGCTCTACCCTAGCATCCTTAAGCATGATTAGCATGATTCAGATGCTCCTGAAAGGGGCCTGCTGTGCAGCGCAAAACTCAAGGGCTTGGGAGTGCTCTCTGCTAGACACAGCGAGCAGAGATGGAGTAGATTTCTTTTTTTTTTATTCCACTATGGACATAGGCAGGCAGAGTGGTGGAGCCATCAGTGTCTGGAAGACTCTGGTCCTGCAGGCTTGGAAAGTTCAAGTGTTAACCCAGGTGCATCTCCAGCTTAGCACAGCTGGTCTGACAAACTCTCAGGTTTGCCGCTTTAGTTGACATTGGTTACTGCAGTTGTTAGAATCTGAGCCCTAACGAGCCTCTCATCCTCAGCTGGTTAAACAATGATGAGAAGCTGCAAAGGAGATTGGTTCGTGCCACTCCAGGAAGAGGAACAAAGCTGACATGACTCCCCAGGTCAGCCTGGGCATTAGGATGCGCTTTCGGTTCAAGCAGAGGGCACCAGGCAGCCCAGGTCAAGCTGTTGTCCCACCTGTCACTGTTGGTCTGGGCTTCAGGCTCCTGCAAGGACAGCAGTTGTCAGCACCCTGTAACTTGTCTCCTGGAAGACAAGTTCCTCTGCTGGCTGGCACAAGGTTCCTGGAGGAAATTCCAGTTCTTCGCAGTACATTATCTCAACAGTCTGATAGCCAGAGGGAGGTGTACAGCTGTCTCTGTACAGCTACACTACTGTTTTCCAGTTCTGTCTTTTTGGTTGTGTACCCTCAGAAAAACACGTGTCATTCTAGACAGTTTAAGGGGAAATAGAAGAGATCAATTCACAAGCACAAGGTTCCCTCTTGCCTGGCAGTACTGTTTTCTGCGGTGTTTTAAGACCACTGGCAATTATGAAATCAGTTCTTTCTGTGATTATACAAGTATTAAATTCCTATCGAAGGCCATCCTGTGGGTGGAAAGAGAGGACGGAGCAGTACCTTGCTTCCTCCTCCCTGGACTTTTTAGGGGCGTTGCTCAGGATGAACCAGGATATGTATGGCTTGGAGCCGAGAAGATGCCGACCCGCTGGTGCAGTGAGCAGAACTGAAGACTGATTAAAGTATTTCATAGAGGCATCCACAAGGGCTAAGGGACGAAGAGGTGCTCAGAAGAGCGTGCTCACGCCCCTTGGAGAGTTGAGAGCGGGGCAGAGCAGGGCTTGCTTGGTGGGGAGGAGCACACCCTGCAGTACCCTCCAGGAGTTTACAAGCAGACAGGGCTTGAGGACCATGACTGGGCCTTGAGGTGGGTGACCATTAGAAAGAAACTAGGAAGAAACTTCCCTTTAAAACCTGGAGCAGAGCTTCCTTAGAGGGGGTAGCTTAAAGTAGTCAGAGCTAAGGCCCTTGCGAGAGGGTGGGGCGAGGGTCTGGGGAGAGCACGTTGGGAGAAATCCCCGCAAAGGGACATCCAACTTTTTCAAGTTCCTAGGGCTGTAGGAAAATGGACACAGTGTAATTCAGTCAGGCACAGCCTGCTTACAAGAACAGGAGCCAGGGTACTGGTTAGGGCCATAAACTAAAGACTAAAATCACAGCACAGAGCAGCTCTTAACAGCGAACATGACCTTTTTATTATTACTGTTATTATTGCTATGTTTCTTCTCTCGTATAATGCATCCTGATCCCCATCCTCCATTCCTCCATTTCTCCCTTCCCCCTTCTCCCCTCTCCCCTCTCCCTCAGATCCATCCCTGCCCCTCCAGCCCCCCCATCAGAAAAGATCAGACCTCCCAGGGTTACCACTCAGTCAGGGCACAAGAAGATAGAGCAAGGCTAAGCACAAGCACCTACGTCAAGCTGGGCCAGCAACCCAGTAAGAAAAAGGGTCCCAAGGGCAGCTGAAGGTTCAGAGACAACACTCCTCCCCCTCCAACTCTGCAAGACGGACACCATAAGACATGTAGGGGTCATGTAGGCTGTGTCTGCTGCTTCAGTCTCTGTGAGCCCCAAGGGTGCCGGGTGACCAGGTTCCTAAGGAGGAGCTGTGATCTAACAGATGTACCCTAGAGTGGGTGGGTCTTGTAATTGTCTTAGGTTAGCTGTGTCTTTCTGTAAGAGATGATGACAAGGTGGCCTCTGGGAGGAGTGAGTGGAGTTGTAATTTGATACAGTAAAACAGCCGCCAGGGCTGCACCAGGAGTTCACTGCCTTTCCCTAGAAAACTGAGGTTCCTTAAGGAAAGCCTAAGTAGTTGTTAATGGTCTGGAACCTCTCCCCTGCTGGTGCAGGCTTCAGCCAGATGCTCCTGGTTTCCCTCAAGCATATGCTCCATAGAAGAAGATCCTGGGTCTCCTTTGTGTTTCACACAGCTTCCTTCACAACCCATTCCTGCTCAGACACTCCGGCATGAACATCTCTTCAACACTTGGTCCTTACGTGCTGGTTAGTTATAGAGTCACCTGTGAAGAGTACCTTCATCAGGTTGGCCTGTGGCCAAGTCTGTAGGACATTTTCTTGATATGATTGAGCGTGGAGGGCCAGCCCAGTAAGGCAGCCTGTCTGTCTGTCTGTCTCTCTCCCATACACACACACACACACACACACACACCTGGCTGGTGGTCTTGGGTTGAATAAGAACCAGCCTGTAAGCCGTGTACTTCCATGGCCTCTGCATCAGCTCCTGGCTCCAGGTTCCTCCTGCTTTGAGTTCCTGCCTTGACTTCCCTCATGATGGACTGTGACATGAACATATAAGCCAAATAAATCCTTTCCTCCCCAAGTTACTTTTGGCCATGGTGTTTCACACAGAACCAGAAAAGCATGGACGTGCCGTTTCCTTGGAAATCGTGTTCCCGTCAGCGCGATTTCTCTGCACTCAGGGTGAAGGTAGAGGAGGGAGCAGCAGGGAGCTGCAGGTCGGCTCCGTAGAGGCCTGGTGCTTATTCCTGAAAATACCCAGTTTCAGCATGATACGCCGCACTGACAGACCATAGCTGGGCCTTTCTGGTTGAGCAGATTACGGGTTTGTTGCCGGTCTCACGCACCCGGCGTCCAGTTGACCCCTCTGCCCAGCTTAGGATGAAGCCAGTGCTTGTGGACTGGCCCAGAAGACCCCGAGGCCAAGGGATGAGCTCGCCCTGCCAGAATTTATAAACTAACCTTTTAAAGGAGGAGTCATCCATATTGTATGTATCCCTTTCTTAATTTTGTGACTCTGTTTACCTTGCTAACAGTTGGCACCAAGCAGTGGTGTTAACTGCCTTTTGGTATAAGAACGGGTCTGTCTGAGCTCGGCCACAGGGAGCTCTGCTCACCTCATCTGTGGTCAGTTTGAGTATCAGCCGTTGGAATACTTTTAAGGGAAGTGGGTATTGTGGGCAAAGTTAGCAAAAAGCAACAGTTAGCTTTCCAAATCATTTATCTATCTGGTTTGAACTTGAGCTAGATAATCACAGTCTGAAAGATGATCATTGAGAAGCGACATTTCTCAGCGTAGTGATGCCAGGACCTCCACGTGGTCACCTCAGCGTGCTTATGTGGTGATCAGATCAGCCAGACTCCATATGTGTTGGCTCGCCTTTGTTTCCTGTTAAGAAAAATCTGTTTTAAGCTGGTAAAGTTAGTTCTACATTCTTGGACAAGGAAATATGTCTAGGAACATGTAACTCAGTTGACAGAGTTGCATTTTACCCCAGATCAGTGTACTCTCCAACCATATGGTCTTCTAGTCACGATACAGCCAGAAAGCGGCCAGCCAAATGGTTCCTTCTGTCTGTGGACTTGTAGAGCCTGATCTGAGTACTGATTATAGCAGATGCTCAGGACGGATGCCCCAGTGTAGCCGAGGCCTTGGACCTGGTACTGCTCCCCCACCCCCACCCCGACACAGGTCAGCCCTGGGTAGCCTCCTCTATTGCTGTCCACGTTGGTGTTTGAGACAGAGTGTCTCTCGAACCTGAGGCTCACTATTACAGCTAGACTGGCTAGGTAGCAAGCCCCAGAATCTCCTGTCTGCTCCCCTCACCCCAGTGGTGGTGTTATAGATTCTCCCACATCTGGTTTTTACATGGGTGCTGGGGTCTGAACTTAGGTCATTTCTGTACCCCTAAGTCATCTCTCTGGCCACCTCACATCCTGTCTGCTTCCCGGGCCCCTCCCAGTACTACCTGTTGGTTTGGCTGGGCTACGCGGGTTTAGTAAAGACTTAGTGTGAGTGCACTAAGTCACCAAAGAAAACCCTTTTCTCAGTCGTATCTAGAACAAAAGAAAAAGGGCAAATAGCCACTGCTCGGTGGTTTCAGGGAAAGCGCGCAGGTCACGTGGGGAGATGCTTCCCTTACCTTCACCCTTAACTGGGCCAGTCTCTTGTGAGCTTCGCTCCCTTCCTTTCCTTCCTTTTCCTTTTTCTGACCACTTTTCTCAGTGCTGCTAATAATTCATAGAAATGAGATAACATGGGAGCGGTTGATACTTGCCTCTTCATAGAATATACGCTTTATGAAAAGACCATGTCAGTTTCTCTTACCCATGATGCCTCAGTGTCTTATTCTGCCCAGGCTCCTATAACAAAATACTGTAGATTGGATGCTTCTAAAACCATACAAATTCATTTCTTACCGTCCAGAGGCTGGAAAGGTCAAGATCAAGGTGCTGGCATATCTGGTTGTTGGTGAAGGCCTGTTTCCTGCCTGTCTCTGACCTCCCATGGCGGATGAGATGAGGTGTTTGTCTGAGTGCCTTTTGTAAGGGCACTGATCCTACAAGGCTGTCCTCTGTGCCCACCCTGCCCACATCCCCACCTGCTAGTGTTACAGTAGGTTTCAGAAGTGCTGGAGAGGCGGCTCGGCGGTCGAGCACTTGTTGCCCTTGCAGAGGACGTGGGTCTAGTTCACAGCACCCACACGGCGACTCACAACCGCCTGAAACTGGTTGCAGGGCATCTGATGCCTTCCGTAGACATGCGTGCAGGCAGAGCGCCCATGCACATGAAATAAAACTAACTTCTCAAAGTCAGATGTCATTGTGACTTCTAGGGGACACAGACAGACGTTCAGCTGATGGCCCTTCCTCAGCATGGTGGCGCCTCCACAGTGGGCACAGGCCGTGAGTGTGTGAGTCTCGGGTGGCCAGGCCGAGTAGAGCGTGAACGGGATTGATTTTGCTCTCAGTGGTTCCCCCAACAGTGTGCTGCCTGAGTCCCCCACCTCTCCCCAGGTTCCCTCTCACTGAGGCCTGGCCTTGTCTGTAACTTTCCCCACTAGTCCACAGAGGCTGACTGGGCCCCAGCCAGCCTTAGGAGCCTTGTTCTCTGCTGGCCTAGCATCACCTGCGGTGTGTGCTCACCACTCCTCTCCGCTGTCATTTCAAGCCTGTCAATAACTGATTACCACTTCCTCTCTTCCTCTGCTAGGCGAAGTTGAGCCAGGCAAACAAGACTTGTGCAGGCTTCCCTGGTCTCTGCTCTGTGATGCTTGCCCCACCCTGGGGAGCCATCCCTCCCTATCTGCCTGGGTTGTAGTCCTTTACTTAGCCGACCACTCTCCAGCAGCGCGGGCATCGAGAGTACCCTCTAATACCCAGAGCATGCAAACTCTTCCCACCTGCCACAGACCAGTGGCTTCATTGATTCCTTTGAGGACTCACTGATGTCTGTTTCCCTCTCCCTTCTTTTCCTTCTCTACTTTCCTTGTTAAATTGCCTAAGAGATGCTTTATATAAAAGGAATAAAAGAATTGAATTTCAGAGTGCACACAGGTTCCCGGGTTCACATGAAAAGAAATCTGGGCTCGGTGATATCTTCAAAAGATTGACTTGTTTGTAAAGTCGTTTGCAGGATCTTGCCTAGAAGCACAGAGTCCATTCATTGGCAGTTCCTTAGGTTATCTATTTTCCTTTGCAGAAAGGCTCAGACTTTTGCCTTAGTTCAGAGTCTGGGTGTCTGATACTATGTGTCTAACATTTGGGCCGTAAGTCAGGCATTGAGCTGCCCCCCACCTGTCCTGGCCCTTGGCATGGCTGTAAGTCAGGCATTGAGCTGCCTCCCACCTGTCCTGGCCCTTGGCATGGCCGTAAGTCAGGCATTGAGCTGCCCCCCACCTGTCCTGGCCCTTGGCATGGCCGTAAGTCAGGCAGTGAGCTGCCCCCTACCTGTCCTGGCCCTTGGCATGGCCGTAAGTCAGGCATTGAGCTGCCCCCCACCTGTCCTGGCCCTTGGCATGGCCGTAAGTCAGGCATTGAGCTGCCCCCCACCTGTCCTGGCTCTTGGCATGGCCGTAAGTCAGGCATTGAGCTGCCCCCCACCTGTCCTGGCCCTTGGCATGGCCGTAAGTCAGGCATTGAGCTGCCCCCCACCTGTCCTGGCCCTTGGCATGGCCGTAAGTCAGGCATTGAGCTGCCCCCCACCTGTCCTGGCCCTTGGCATGGCCGTAAGTCAGGCATTGAGCTGCCCCCCACCTGTCCTGGCCCTTGGCATGGCCGTAAGTCAGGCATTGAGCTGCCCCCCACCTGTCCTGGCCCTTGGCATGGCCGTAAGTCAGGCATTGAGCTGCCCCCCACCTGTCCTGGCCCTTGGCATGGCCGTAAGTCAGGCATTGAGCTGCCCCCCACCTGTCCTGGCCCTTGGCATGTGCCAAGCCCTGTGCTGCATTCTGTCCTCAGAGTAACCCTGGGAGGTGTGGCTTCACCGAAGAGAGACTATGTCTTTCAGCAAGAACGTTTTCTGTGAGCTGGTGGAGACAGCACTGGGAGGCGGGGAGGAGTGGTTTGTGCTCGTGCATTCGACAGTGAAGAACGGCTGTAGAAGGAAAGCGACACCAGTTTGCTTACGGTATTAATAGTGCCTTCAGAACCATCAGCACCGTACAGCCTCTCTCCCTTGGGGGCTTGATTGACATGGTAGAACACCTAAGCTTTACACTGCAGGGTCTCAGGCTGGAGCACCCTGCTGGGTGTCTGATACAGCCAGTGTGTGCTGCTCAAGAGACTGAGCTGTCACCAGAAGGTGTGTGAAGCCAGGGACCCTGCTTTCCTAGTCCAGTGTGAGGGACAGTGACACAGTTAAACTAAATTAGTGTTGTCTCAGCGTTGGCATTTTTGACAATTAAGATAAGTCTTCACTGTGCTGCCAGGCTAGCCTGGATCTCACTGTGTAACCCGGACTGACTGAACCCACAGTCCCTCCTGCCTCAGCCCAGTACTAGAATTACAGTGTCTGTTAGTACGCCTGGCCTTGGCCACACAGTTCTCTGCTGTGGGGTCCTTTCTGGTTCATTACAGCACCTCAGCTTCTACCCAGATTTCCAGGTAGGATCAGGTGATACTGGGGGTACTGCTTAATGGTAGGTGTGAGAACCTTCGAGAGCTGGCCCCGCTGGAGGAGCTCATGACTGCGAAGCTCGCTGAGGCCTGATCAGGTAGGATATTTCTAGTAGTTGCCGGAAATGGCTTTCTTTGGTGGAGGCTATTAGTAAAAACCTGTTTCAAAGAAGTCTAACATCTGTTTTCATTTCTGCTTTTTAAGTTGCTTTGCTGCTCAATTCCTTTATTTCAGCCATCTTCCCCTTGGACTTAAAATATTTGAGTATGTCACAGTTTCCAGCCTGATAGGAAATAGGCTTTGTTCAAACAGAGGTAAAAGTATGAATAGCGTTCAGGATCGGATGAAAGGAAATCTAATGCTAGTTAAGTCAGGTTCAGGTGACAGAAAGTCGATCATGGACAGTGGAGAAGTAGAAGTCTGCTGTAGCCAAGTTCACTTCCTGCTCTTGTTTATCACGGCGAGTTGTACCTTGTGAAAGATTGTAGATTCAGATCATTGTATTGTTCTGAGAAACAAATTTCAAAATCCTAACCGCGTCTTGGTAACCATAGCAAGATACACAACACGCAAAAATATCTCATACCTATTTTAGGATAGGATTGAATTTTTGTGTCTGTTACCTGTAGAGCTCTATTATCTGAGGCCAGAGGAAGGATGGCCTGGAGCAGTCCTGAGGTGGGTGTGGGGCAGGCCCGCGGGCTGCTCAGTTAGGCGGCAGAATGCAGCTGGCTGGTGCAGTGAGCGCCTCTCTGCTCAGGTTGCACCGTGTGCTTCATATGGAGTGCCAACTCCTGACATAAGCCGAGGTTGTCTTCCGCGGCTGACACGGCCGACACTTGGATATTTGTTGTTTAAAGAAATAAAAACCAAGGATCAGTTTTCTGATTGATATCAACAACAATGTGGAGAGAAAATGTGGAGTAACATTATAGAATATTAAGATAATTCTATTCGAGGAAAACTCTTGGTAGAATTTACTCTTTCTCTTAAGATTTTAGGATTTTGTTTGTTGGTTGGTTGGTTTTGTTTTTTGAGGCAAGGTTTCTCTGTTGTAACTCTGGCTGTCCTGGAACTCACTCTGTAGCCCAGGCTGGCCTCGAACTCACAGAGATCCGCCTGCCTCTGCCTTCTAAGCACTGGGATTAAAGGTGTGCGCCACTACTCCTGGCTCTCTTAAGTTTTAAAGTTTTATTTTTATTTTGATGGCATTGTACTGGGATGGGGTCAAACCCAGGGCTTTGTGTATGTGAGGTAAACTTAAAAAAATGTGTGTGTATGTTTGTCTGTGTCTGTGTGTGTGTCTTTGTGTGTGTCTGTGTGTCTACCTGTGTATGTCTATGTGTATGTATGCAGGCATGTGTGAGTGAGGCATGGCTTATCTTTTGTGTGGCTCTTGAGTTCAGCAGGAACTAGAACGCAGTGCAGGAGACCCCCCCCCCCTTGGTTGGTGCGGTTCTGCAGGCACAGCAGGATGGAGCAAACAGTTCTCTTGGAAGACCATGGCGTTTCCATGTGCTCTTTCAGGAGACCACTCCTGGAGGCACACCCAGATCTGCCTTGGAGTCTTTTCAGCAACTTTATAAGAGCCCAATTCTGGGTTCTGAATCTTTTTCTATACAAAGTAGTTTGAGTGGTTTTCATTCTCTGTAACTGAACGGTGGCTGACAGCCTGGTCCTCAAAAGAATATCACTGTTATATTTTACTTCAAATATATGTCTAATGCAGTGTACCCAGATCTGATCTGAAGGGTGTGTATGTTTGTGTGTCTGTGTGTGAGAGAGAAGAGGGGAGACCATTTATATTCTCGTGTGGATTTCTAGTGTAACCTGTTCTTTATTTGTGACTTTGTTCCCGCCGTCCACCTCTTTCCAGGGCTGTGAAGATCTGTTGAATCCGCTTTCATGCGTGATCTTTGAGCGAACCACGATGTCTTCCTCCTCACATGATGTGGGTTGCTGCGGTTCAGTGATTAGATCTCTCCTCTGTCCCGCCCCCTTGATCCCCCTCCCCCTCCACCCCTGTCCTTTCCAGCTGTCCTGAGTTTCCGCTTCCATTCTTCCTGTGGGAAAGTGTTAGAGACTGTACTTAACGTAGTTTAGAATTTTATTATGGAAGATGTCAAGTGTACCAAGAGAACAGTTCTTCCTGCTCTTTGTCCACCATAATACTTCAAATAATTTGAGAAACACCTAATGAGATTTGTCTATTTGCTTTCTAAATTCTGCATGCCAAGGCCTTCGGTGTCTCTCAACTGTGTGTCTGCACCAGATTTCCCCATCTGGGGCTCTGCGGGCACCGGTGCACAGGGACAGGGATGGGTTACACTGCGTTCCAGAGGAGCTGGGGAGGGCCAAGGACTGCCTTAGTTTCCTGTCACGGGTTAGATGTGTATGTTTAACCGAGTCTTCGTTTTCACAGTTGTGCTTTGGACAAAGTCAGTTATATTCCACTCCACGGCCTTTCCTGGACTTTACCCGTTGGGGGAGGGGGGTAGGCGGTGCACGTCATAAGTCAGTGCATGGCGACAGAACCTTGTCTCTCTTGAAGCCTCATGGGCACGCCAGGACTGGGCCACGGGAGCTGCTGTCCCAGAAGCACATGAGCATGTTACTTTTTACAAGATTCTAGGCTTTTGTAGTCTCTCTTCAGTTTCATTGTGATAGACTTCCCTCTGTCTCCCCCTCTCTCCTCTCCCCCTGAGCCCCCCCCATCTCTCTCAAAGCTTGCATGGGAAATTCATTCTGACAGGGTACAGAAGCCAGAAATAAATTTTCTCACACTCTGAGGAAATGGGGGATAAAAGCCAATCAAAACTTTCTGTGAGTTTTTGTTTTGAACTGAATGTAGCCGCTTCCCCCCCGCCCCCCCCGCCCCCCCCCGGGACACAAAGTGATGTGACTCCAGCTCGAGAGCAGCTTGCAGGCTGTTTCCATAAGCAAGACTTTGGGATGATACCTCGAACAAGAAAAAGGCAGGGCATCTGAAAAAGCATCGCCAGGGAGAAGCAACACATCCTTGTGCCAGTGAAGAGGGGCTTCAACGTTCTCAGGAAGATAAGCGGTCGAACTAACTACGTCCGGTGTTTTCTATCACGCTGTCCTCTACTTCCTGACAATGGCAGTCCGCAGAGAGTCTGCGTTTGAAGTTGTGTTATTAGAGACAAGTACGTGTAAACAGTCGTGTTACTTTTTCATGTGTGGAAGGAAGTGGCATTCTTCCTACACTGTCAGCAGAAAGTGAAAAGAAACCCTGATTGTCGTCCCGGCTCCCAGTCTGGTATATCTGACATGACGAGCAGTTGCGTGCAAAGCAAGCTTCAATTACCTGTTGCTGCCTAAGGCGTTATGACACACAGCAACATGACCCCATGTCCACCAGGCCTTGGTAATGCAGACCCATCGCTACAGTGCGCTGACCTGAGTGTTGTCGGTGTCCAGGGGCTGTGCTTAGGACCTCTCAGGACAGCAGTAAAGCTCAGGTGTCTCTGCCCCGGTGCAGTGTAGTGTCTTCGCTGAAGGGTACAAGGATGAACCAATTGCTCAGAGGCTGGAAGGCGGTGGCTAGACAGAGTTACACATTAGCCGCCTCCTACGCACTGACGAGAAGACTGGGGTCCAGAAAGGCTCAGTACCGCACAGAGTTGAGTGGTCTGGCTACCAGCCAGCTAGACCTGAAGCTTCAGGTCCCCAAGCTGGCCCAGTATCTTCTTCCCTCATCTTAAAACACCAAGTTCCAACTCTGTGGCATAGACCGCACAGGTCAAAATACGCTGAAAGGAAGGTGGGTGATTTGGAGCAATCACACAGGAATGAAAAGAAAGGTTAAGAATTGGATGTGAGAATAAAACAGTGAGGCGATCAGGTGTAGGTGATAAAGCCGGCCAAGAGGGGGGTTGCAGAGAGACTACGGGCCATTCTGGGAAATGGTGAGGGAGGGAGGCCCTTAGCACAGAAAGAGAGAGGAGAAAACTGGAGTGGCTCCTGCTGAGCATGTTCAATGGGCAGGGGCATGGATTGCTCCAAGCTGGGCTGCAGAACAGACAGGAGGTTGAGCTAAAAATCCTGCTCCATCCTCCATGTGGTCTTGGTGTGTGGTCTCCGCATACATACTGTGATACATATATACATGCTGTGATACATATATACATACTAATACATACATACTGTGATACATACATACATACTGTGATACATATATACATACTAATACATACATACTGTGATACATACATACATACTGTGATACATATATACATACTAATACATACATACTGTGATACATACATACATACTGTGATACATATATACTGTGATACATATATGCATACTAATACATACTGTGATACACACATACATACTGTGATACATGCATGTGACATATATACATACATACTGTGATACATACATACATACATACTGTGATACATATATGCATACTAATACATACTGTGATACATGCATGTGACATATATATACATACTGTGATACATATATGCATATTAATACATACATACTGTGATACATACATACATACTGTGACACATATATGCATACTAATACCTACATACTGTCATACATACATACATACATACATACTGTGATACATACACACATAACTGTGATACATATATGCATACTAATACATACATACTGTGATACATACATACATACATACTGTGATACATACACACATACTGTGATACATATATGCATACTAGTACATACAGTGATACACACATACATACTGTGATACATGCATGTGATATATATACATACATACTGTGATACATACATACTGTGATACATATATGCATATTAATACATACATACTGTGATACATACATACATACATACTGTGATACATACAAACTGATACATACATACATACACACATAATGTGATACATACATACATACTGTGATACATATATGCATACTAATACATACATACTGTGATACATGTACTCATACATACATACTGTGATACATACATGCATACAGTGATGCATACATACAGTGTTGCATGCATACTGTGACATACACATGCATGACATAGTGTGATTAGGTGCGTGGGAAGCTAGTGTGTGTAAATGATGAAGAGCTCATTCTTAGTCCGTTGAGATTTAAAATGACTGGAATGCGGAGGTTCAGTCATTTCTAACTTTACTGTAAAACGTCCAGAGCTAGGAGCTGTAGCAGGTACCATGTAAGCCTCTGGCTCCGAACACTGGACCCCGTCACCTGCCTCTGTCTTCACCTAAACATTCCACGAACAGATGCTGTTAGCTTTGCAGAGAATAACAAATTACAGTAAGCTGAGGTTACCAAAATAGATTGCTTTAGGGCTAATTTAAGATGGGTGTGCCCTTTTAAGTTGCATGCTACCTTGTCTTGCCTTGCCTTGCTGTGGGGACCACTGCTCCTGGATCCTGAAATACTAGCTTACTTCCAAGCAGACTGTACTTTGGTCTCTAGTTTTGTTGGTTTGTTGGCTGAGTTCTGGTTCTTAAACGTGTGGTTTAACCCAGAGGCTCTTACAGTGTATGTCATGGACTGTTGACGTGTTTTCGGGAGGTTTCGGTGGGGCACTACAGTAAGTAATAATGTAATGGCACGTGCTGTTCAGTTAAGCGCGTGTTTGCAGCCTTTCCCTGTACCCTCACGTGCCTGAACGTGGTGCATACAGAGCCCTAGCCTTTCTTTGTGTCTGCGTGATCAGTGGCTCACGGCTAGCAGTGCAGTTGGCTACCCTCCCCACTCTACCTCTGATTGACCAGTTGCCTTTTCTAGACTCAGTGTGAACAATCTGTCAGCTCATCCTGTGCACAAAACTGTGGAAACCAAGAGTGTGTAAATAAAAATAATTTACTTTGGAAATGTTTGAGTTCTTCAAAATATAGCCAGCGCTGCTTCTACCTGATAGGTACTGTTCTGGACAAAATATAGCCAGTGCTGCTTCTACCTGATAGGTACTGTTCTGGACAAAATATAGCCAGTGCTGCTTCTACCTGATAGGTACTGTTCTGGACTGTTACTGAGGAGTCAATGCATTCAGCAGGTCTTTTAAAAAATGCTTTCATTTATTTATTTTATGTGTATAAGTGTTTCACCTGTATGTCTGTGCACTTTGTACATGCCTGGTGCCCCAGGGCGCCAGAAGAAGGCATCAGATCCCCTGGGACTGAAATTACAGGTTGTTGTGAGCTGCCATATGGGTGCTGGGAATTGAACCTGGGTCCTCTGGAAAAGCAGCCAGTGCTGTTAACCATTGATTCATCTCTCCAGTCCCACACTTAACAGATTTTAAACTGAACAGCTTTGAGAATTTTTAGATTAACTGAATGATCTTTTTAGAAGTGAAAATGAGTTTGTAAGAGAGGAATGAGGTTAGCTGAATAGCCATGCACTTTCCGAGATGCGTTTTCATGGCTTCCTCTGGCTAGGGATTGTGTGTGTGTCGGAGTTATGCAGCCCTGCTCAGGCGTGATGCTCAGGCACAAGGTCAGGGACTACGAGCAGCAGCCAGCTCTGCCCTTGTGCATGTTTCTCTTGCTGGTTAGGGTCGCACGGGAAGGAAAAGGAATGCTAACGGTGCGGAGGGCAAACATGCTCGTGTGTGAGCACCACACGCCTGTGACGGGAGCACTGGCGGCCTGTTTGGCCAGAGACAGACTTAAAAACACTTAGTTTAAGAGGCTGCTGGTCGCCATTTTGCCAGCACGCTACCGGTGACACGGCAGAAGCGCCTGTCGGTGGTGAGATGGGGGAGGGTGCGAGTGTGGCCAGCAGTGGAGTGTGTCGCACGCGTGTAAACTGTCAGAGCGCACACTTCCGGGTTGAGGTGTGGTCATGGAACTAGCTTGCTTGAAGGGCTGGGAAAGCGGGGGACCTTCTGGTTTTCACGGGGGTTCCTTTCTAGAGACCTGGCTGAGGTCACCGAGCGCTGCCCTGACAAACTTGGACATTTATAGAAGGGGCAAGGGAAGACATTGAGACCCAGACTTCTCCAGCCTCCGTCAGGCCAGCCATCTGTTGTCAGTGGCTTCAAGACCAGATGGCTCTGCGAAATTAGCGTGATTGTATCTTAACTGCACTCAGTAAAGCTGCAGTGCTGACCATTAAGATTAATTTCCGAAGCTGTAATCTCAGCACTCAGGAAGCTAAACGGGAAGTTTTACTTCTCTGTTTGAAGCAGGGGCTTGCTATAACATGTATGTAACCCCAGAGTGAGCTAGCCTCCGCTCGCAGCAGTCCTCCTGCCCCAGCCTCCCAAGTGTTAGGGTTCTAAGAATGTGCCTAGGGAAAGGTCTTCAGTTAAAGACCTGCCTGGAATACCGAGTGAGCCCCAGGCCAACCTGGGCTATATAATGAGACTATCTCAAAAGACAAAGACAAAACAGGTTTATTTTAGTAAAATGAAGTATTTCCAGGGCATCTACCTCAATAAAAACTGAAATTGTGTCCTATGGTATAGTGTTTTATTTCTTCCTGTTATCTAATGGTATCATTGCCATCTGAGATACTGTACTGGGGAAATTCAGGGCTGGGACAAAGCACATTTGAGCAGGCAAACAGTGCCTAGGAAGGCCATGCTGCTCACAATAGAGTAGTTGTCTGAGCAGATGTATAATGTTACAAGGACTGGAAGCAGGACATGGCACACACCCGTGATCCCAGCACTGGGGAGGCAGGAGGCAGGAGGATCACACACCAGTTTAAGGCTAACTTGTCTCCATAGAGAGTTCCAGGCCAGCTAGACTCTTCTCCAA
Organism: Cricetomys ansorgei; assembly: GCA_026225945.1. Lineage (NCBI taxonomy): Eukaryota > Metazoa > Chordata > Mammalia > Rodentia > Nesomyidae > Cricetomys > Cricetomys ansorgei. The sequence goes on from JAMJFZ010000770.1 coordinate 292,112, forward strand.
AAGGGGAGGAAAGGGTGTGGTAGAGATGGCTCAGTGGCTAAGAGCGCTGACTGCTCTCCTGGAGGACCTACACTCGGTTTCCAGCACCACTTGGCAGTGCACACGTCTGTACCTCAGTCAGGGGGTCTGACACGCTCTTCTGCGGGCACTGCTTACACATGGCAGCGTCTATCCACATAGAAGTAAAATTTTAAAAAGTTTCTTAAAAAGGAAAACATTCTGAAAACTCTTAATTTATGAATTGTGTATTTTACTTCCTGATTTATTTAGGCAAGTATGGCAATAATAATTGTATCTTCATTGCCCCCACGTCTCATAACCTAACCTACAGGTATGTAGATGCCAGGTACTACCAACCTGCAGAAAAAATTCCCCAGCCCCAAGGAAACCAAGCATGCGCGCGTATTTTCTATTCTGAAAGCAGCAGCATGTAGACACGCTCTCCACTGGTTCCTCTGTGGAAAGCCCGGGCCGTATTCCTGAGCAGTGGTCCACAGGCGCTTCCGGCTGTGTGGGGAGGGCCTCTGTCTGCACCAGCGTTTACACCGTTGCTTTTTGTATCCATCATTTGTGAGTTACACTTGCAACGTCTGCTGCTGGCTGACTGGCATATTAACACTTTTGTTACACTCTCTTCTTTACCCAACAAAAACGTTTAAGACAGTTGTCTCAGAACAAAACAAACAAGTACAAAATATTACTATGGAGATAAAAATCTAAAATTGAAAAAAGTGTAAATTAAGAAACATGTTCCGTATATTACAGCATTAACATTTTTACACTGGTAAATGTATAGTGGAATCAGTCTTTTTTCTTTTGCTAAACTATTGGCAGGAAATAGTAATGGTCATGTTACACAGAACGTTCCCTTTTACACACACACACACCTATATATATATACATACATACATATACACATACACGTACATATACATATACTCATGTATATATGCACGATTTCATTTACAAAGCAGAACTTTTGCTTTTGTTGTTCTGAGTCAGTCTGGATCTCAGTGCTTGGGGGAAGGGGCGGCAGCGGGAAGTAGTCCTGGCTGGGAGCTGAGCAGTCAGTCTGCAGAGTCCGTCCTGCCACTTGCGTTGCTGTGAAGCCCAGCGTGCCTTTTACCTCCCATTGGAAGCCTTAGAGTGGATCATCACCTGGGACTCTGTCATCTCTCGTGAGTTTTCTTCAGGGGCCGACCTCACTGCACTGGAAATTGACACACTGACCTGGCGTCTCAGCATCTTCATGACCTTCCTCTTGTAGCCTTTGCATGCGAAGAAGTATATGAATGGGTCCATGCAGCAGTTGAAGTTCATCAGGCACACCGTAAAGTGCAGGGAGATCTGGAAGGAGTGTCTTGGGCCGCATTCTAGCACGCCAGGGGAAGAGAGTTTCTTAATCATGTGTTGGATGATTGCCACGTGGTAAGGTGTGAAACAGAGAACAAACACAGCTATGATGAAGATGATCGTGTTGAGAGCTTTTTTGTTCACCCCAGACTTGTCAGTGAGCGGGTTCTGCTTGGCCGTCTTGAAGAGCTTGCAGCAGATTTGAGAATAGCAGATGAGAATGATTATGAGAGGCAGCACGTATCCCAGCAGACACGCCCCCAGCAGGATCCAGGGGAGAGAGGCTGTCTCCTCAAAGTTTGGATATTCCATGCAAGTGGTCTTGTCAGCCTCCTGCTTTGACATAGGGTTAATGAGCAGCGGCAGTGTTTGAGCAAATACCAGAATCCAAACGAATATGCAGATGCCCTTAGCATATTCGATCCTTTTAATCTTGTTGTAGCGGAGAGGGTGCACCACCGCAAAGAAGCGGTCTATGCTCAAGCAGGTCATGAAGTTCACACCTGCATAGGTGTTGATGTAGAACACCAGAGCAGTTATCCGGCACAGGGCATCGCCGATCCTCCAGTCAAAGCCCAGTGCATAATAGGCTATCCGAGTGGGTAAAGCAGTGGTGAACAGGATGTCGGAGATCACCAAGTTCATTGAGTAGAGAGTGGTCGAGTTGATTTTTTTTCTGTTTTGAACTATGACAACCAAGGCCAACAGGTTTCCTACCAGACCAACGACGAAGACTAGGCTGTAATGCAGAGGCATTAATATCTTGGCTGTGCTGTGGTGTGCGTAGAGATCGCAGTTGTTGCCCTGAGAAGCTGCCAGTGCTGTAGTAAAATTACTAGCCATTTCTATATCCATAGTGGCCAGAGTCACTAGGAAGAAAGCATATAGGGACTGTTTAGCTATCTAACTCAGCAATGCACATTATACATCTACTTTAAAAATTTTCAGTATGTAAATTTCAACTGGAACAAACTGAAAATTCAGTTTATGTGCTTTTACAGTTAGTGGCTTTGGCAGAACTTTGGCAAAGGAAATAGAACCATCTAAATAGGTCAAATTCTTTTTTCTTTTTTTTTTTTGACAAGAGGAGTTCACTAATTTTAGGCAGAAATTCCCCTTTTTCTGAATCATTGTGTGGTTAAGAATAAAATCATGTAAAATACCCCACATTTTAGACAGGCATTAAACATGGCTTTTAAATTGAATTTAGGTTGGGCTTTTTTTTCCCTCCCAAAATGCATGTCACTGCCAGGAAATGACGTCAGTCACACATATAGTGAAGTATACGCTTACCCCAGTATTTGATTTATGTTTACCTAAAAAGTATGAGAAGTAATCTTGGCCTATGTTAGGAACTGAAAGTTAAGCTTTCTTAAGAAAAAATAAGAAAAAGAAATGGTATTCATAACTAAAATGAGGAAAAATAAAAGTAGTGGTGTATAACTGTAACAGCTACTCTAGAGTCTGAGGCAGGGGCATCACAAGTTTGAGAGCAGCTTTAGCAATTCAGTGAGACCCTTTCTCAAAACGAAAAAAAGAAAAGTCAAGTTCAAAGGTGCTGTGAGCAGACACAGTAGTGTTGCACTTCCCTTTCATGGTGAGGTGTTGGCTGTGTGGGGCCTGGAGCTCAAGCTGCCTCAAATGAAGCTTTTTAAGTTGGGAGTACAGTTACGTGTTGAACCCGGCAACCGCAGCGTGATGTGGCGTTGTGTCTCACCTTGTAGAAGCTCTCCAAGGCAGTGACTTCCCTGTTAGCTAATGTCTGGATTTTATTGGGCATCTGGTGGGTATGCTTTCCGAAGTGTGGATCAGTATTCTTCAGTGTTCCAGTGTGTCAATGCACTGCTTCAGTAGCTACTCCTTTAGTGCATATTTGGATTGTTTAAAATTTTTCCCTTGGTCATTAATAATGCTAAGACAGGAATTTCAAGTCCTAAATTGGAAATCTAAAAATCTGACAGTAAATTTCCATATAGGAGAGTGAATGCATTCAATAAAAGTGGAAAGCTGAGCAATAAATTCTGTGATTATATTTTAATAAATTACTTACCTGTAGACTATAAATTTCATGTGAAAGTCACCAATATTAAGGGAACTTTTCAGTGCATCTGTTGCTGCTGCTGTATTTAAAGGGAAAGGACTCTATCAAGGAGATTGAAGCACTGACTGCAGATCTGCTGCTCTGCCTGCTCTGCCAGACCGACTGGGTCTCTGTTCACTTGTCTGACAGCCTGAAGAGAGGGAAGCTCATTGGCACTATGATAAGTCTTCACAGCATACAGATAAAACCTAACACAAAGCTCAACAAAGGTGAAATGGAGCGTCTTGTTATCTCAGACAGGACCAGAAAGGCAACTGATGGGCAAACGGGTAGAACGGGGATCGGGGAGATAGTGGAGGAGTATGTCCTAACAGGCTTAGCTGGATTGGACTTGCCTGCTAAAGGGAAGACTACCAATATGGAGTTAAAAGAAAAAAAAAAAAAAAAGCAGTTGTATGTTGTTTAAAGAGGATGTGATTCAAAAAGGTTTGGAATGAAGCTGTGGCGGCACACAGTAGCCAAGTCCCACTGGTGACGGGTAGGCTGCAGTCAGAACATCAGAAAGGAAGAGACTGGTGACTTCCATACTAGTGGGAATATAGCGTTACTGCCAGAGCTAAGATAGCCCACAAAGGGTATAAAAATAATTATGAAATGTGCCTGTGTGCCCAAATTTGATATAGTTTACAGGAGAAATTAACAAGTCTACAATCATAATGAGCAGACATGTCTATTTGAATATCCTAGATAAGAAAATGAAAGGCCCTAAAGAATCGTTCAACATGATTGAAAAGCTAGAAGAATATTGTGTTGAAGACACAGCATGGCTCAAACTTAGCCATACCCATAAGTCACTGGAAGAGTCTCTAGTACCCAGAAAGTCATTACTGAGCAGATCACACAGCCTGACTGTAGTACAGCAATGAACAATAAATTTGGAAATGAAAAATATGTTTGTAAGAAACATTCGCATTAAAGAAGACACCACATGGGACATTTTTGAGATGCTTAAAATGAAATAAAGATTGAAAATAGATATTAGCCATACATAAGAAGCCAGGAATGAGCTGAATTTGTCCAGCAAAAGCAGAGGTGAATCAAAAGACATCTGTGAAATTAGTGAAATCAAAAACAAAGTAGAGAGAAACACAGACTTCATGGTTTGTGCGGGAATATCAGTGCAGAGTCTCCTGCAGAGAAGTAAGGGATGGCGTGATGGAGGGGACGTGGGAATCGTTCAGGAAGGCCTCTGCTGTGCTCAGGGGGCGAGGCTGAACGGAGAGTGCAGCTTCTAGACAAGGAGCAGGCACCAACAACTCTGACAGATGTTTTTCTAATTCCTATGAGAATTTTTCTCCTTGAAAATTTCATTTCACCTACCACTTTGAGGAGTCTTTCAAAGCAAGTTTATGGAATTTGATCTCTAAATGATAGTAGGGTATGTATGTGTGTGGAGTTGCAGAATCTCCATGTTAATCACTACTGTAAAGATTAGGAGAGTCACTTCAGTGTACGAGAGGGAGGGGCTGCCATTGTTTGTCAGCTTGTGATGCTGCCTGGCTGAGTCTGAGGGAACTGTGTTGTAGCATCTGGTACAGCTGAAAATGAGAGTGGGTTCAGCACAGCCCAGGTATGGGAGTATTCCACAGTGTTAGCTACAAAACAAAGCTGCGATTTGTGAGCAGCTCACATTCTTTCAGAAAGTGACGTGTAGAATGCCAGGGTTCAGCCATCCTGTGGGGTGTGAAAGTGGCAACATGGACTGATTCTCCACAGGAAATTATGCTAATGAAAGCTGATTGCATGGCATGCTGCTCTGGGAAGGAGAGTAAGAAGCAGCAGCAGCAGCGCGCGCGCACACACACACACACACACACACACACACACACACACACAAAGTTACATAATGCTGTATTTGGAGTCTCGTGTCCCATACAGCCTAAACTGGAAACACTGAACGTGGACTGACTGAAGTAAGGTAATGATTTTGTTTAATGGGAAGAAGAAATGCTACTTAGCTCATACGCTCCTCAGAGCGTGTCCCTTATGTTGCTGGTTCATTTGTGTATGCACTTCCTGGCCTGTCCATCTTTAACCCTCATAGGAGCCTGAGAGGTTAAAGGTCATGCTGGGCCCTTCTTCATGCTCTATCCAGTCCTTTGCCGGGCAGCTGTCTCCTGAGCCCTTGAAGAACTGAGAGATTGTGGTTTCAGAGTTCAGACAGCACGGCACATGTGGTCAGCTTCCCCAGGGTAAACGGGGCACTCTCCTAAGAGAAGGGGAAGCCAGCCCCAGGCCAGGCTGGGCAAGGATCTTAACTGACCACTGTTGGGCCAGAGCAGCCAAAGAAAGCACCTCCAGAATGTGGACATGTAAAAGGGATAGGTCAGTGGCCTTGGGGATATTTAGTGACTCCTGGGGACTGTTACCTTGCCGTTACATTCCTGCTTCTGCCTCCCAGTGTTCCCAGTAGGCTTTATGTCTTGTATTGGGGGAGGGGTCCTCTCATATCCTTGGCTGCTGCCACCCGCGTCTTAGGCTAAAATACCAATTATGTCCCCTCAGAGTTAGAATTTGTTCTTTTCTTTAATCGTCTTCTGGATTCCTCTCACAAGGCTTAAGTTAGCGTCATACTTTTAGCCCACAGTGCTTTTTGTGTTTTTAGTCTACATATGCTAGATCCTGGGAATGCAGACATGATACACACGTACATATATAGATAGATATTAGAGGGTCTAGAATTGAAGGACAGATACGTAATATCGGGAATGGCCTATTGTCTCGTGACATTCTGGCTGAGTTTTGCTTGTTGGGCTCCTTCTCACACATGCCAGTTCCGGCTTGCTGTTGTACTTAGTGTACCTGTATCAATCTGATATTTGTCTTTCAGTCATTCGAAGTGTAACTTAGGTATATCTCCACACACACGGGTGTGTGAGGTAGATCTGAAAGTACTGTTATATGTCACTGTGCTACAGAGGGAAAAGCCCACAGAGTGTGTCCTAAATCTGTTTCCTTTAGAACACTAATATTTACAAGAACCACAGTTTCGGTAGAATGCTGTTGATGAACTTACACACTTGACTCCACAGCCCATGTGCTAAGGGACAAGAATCAGGGTGCTGCCTGGCATCTCCCCGAGCACACAGACAGTGACTGGGCTGCGTGGAATGGAGTTTTTCCTCGGGGTGACGCTCATGAGGAACAAGCTGTGGTCTACCTCTGAACTCCTGCTCCTCCTAAAGATGGGCACTTGCGAGCCATCTTGTCACTCTTATTTTCTTGCTAAGCAGCGGAAACAGTCTGTTTAGTCTCTGTGACATAGCCTTTGATCCTTCAGTGTTCCTGCCATCCTACTGTGTGTGAGACAGTTTATTCCTCAGCAGATTACCTTCAAAAGTCTTTTTCTGATGTTCTTGAAAGTGGTGTGTGTGTAAAATTTATTTCCTCGCCCATGGAGTTGCCAACATTTCTTGAGATATTATCATTTTATCTTTGCGTAACCAGACATGTTGACATGAAGTGAAAGGGGTTGTTTTGTTTTGTTCTTTCTAGCCACAAGGAGGGGAGTTTTCCCTAAAATTCATTTATTAGTATTTAAGAAAATTGCCTAAACTCTGATATAATTTGTACTCGGGAAGCATTTTTGAATTTTTAAAGTCTGCATAGACTTCTGCTACCCTAATTCATTTGCTCGGATTACTAAAGTGCTTTTCTTAGTATTTATCCATGGCAGAAACAGCAACACCTTCAGCAGAGTCAAAGATTTGGTGTGTACTAAAATAATAACTTTGGGCTCTTAAGATTTTTGAGGTGTCACCATTATCTTTAATATTCTATTCGAGAATTGTGAATGCCTTTAAAAGGGGATTTTGTAGTGTTCCGTTTTAGCAATGTTGGGAGCTGGTCAAGTGTGACCTGGGGAAGATTGGGTTGGGTTGAGATCTGCCTCACACAGAGGAAAAACAGCCAGAAGAGTCACCAAAAGCATGGAGCTACAGAGAGAAACTGGGTGTGCTGCCGGTTACAGATGACCCGCTTTCCCAGTTTCTTTTGCTATGCTTTTGGCTGTTCCCTTGTGGGAAAATGCTTACAGCAGGGGGAAATAAAATGATCGGAGGAGGGAAGGCGCAGGCTAATGGAAACAAGGATACAGCCCTCTGACGGGCTGGTGTTGGAGGCTGTCAGTTCCCTTGATCACAGACCAGCTCCTGAGAAGAGGAACCGTGGCTCCTCTTTCTCTGGTTACCTCGTTGTGTATGCACTTGTCTGGTGTGGTGTGAGCAGGTGCATCATCACCTGCGGCACTGAGGCAGCCGTTGTTCCCAGCCCCTTTTTAGATGACCGAACAGCTGGGAGTATGCTGTTGGCCTGTAAATGGGCAGGTGCCAGGGGCAGAGTCTGACTCGCAGAGGGTACCTGCGTCTGTCCGACCGTCTGCTCCCATGTGCGGGTAATAACCAGGACGTGCTCCCATGACCTAGTTGAGTAAGTCTCTTAAGTGGTTTCTTTATCATGCAGTCATCTTCGAATCCTGATGCAATGGCTGTGTCTGTGTCTGTTGACTAATGTCTCATTTTCTCCTGTATCCCTCCCCAAATGGCACAGGCTGGGTTGATTTTATTCAAGGTAGAGGTGGTTGGCCAGGTCAGTGTGTTGGAAGGGAGCTCATTCTCTCTGGCTTTGGGGAGTGTGAGGAGTCAAGGGTCACAGTGATCAGCTTGTGACACTGCTGCCGAGCCTGGCACAGCCATCTCTCCAGAGTCTGCAGAGTGGCGTCCCAGTCTGCAGTGTGCTCTCAGCGCCTCTCAAGGTGTCAGATTGCTGTGGGCGCCCAGTGAAGACCAGCTTCACTGTTGGCACTGACAAAAGGTGCAAGGTGTCTGGGAGGGAGCGTGTGGTTGAACGCTCTCTTACACATCTGGGACTGGACATATTCCAGATAGTTTTCTTCTACCTTTCAGTAATTATTTCTTGTGTGGCTTTCAGAAGCTTTAATGCTGACTGGAAAGGTATGGAAATTATCGAAGGCTGTACTGTTACGTAAGTTCTGTAAGAATTCACAGCAGGCCATTGTCTCACTTTGATGCAGCACAAGGAAGGCAGATGCCCTGTGTCTGCACACAGCAGGATTTGTAGGCTCATACACGGGGGATTGTGTTGCAGAGTAGAAAGGCCTTGTGATGAAGGGGTGTGTGTATGTGTGTGTGTGCGCGTGTGTATGTGTGTGTGTGCCCGTGTGTGTGTGTGCGTGTGTGTGTTGCTCCTCTACATCCAGAATGCTTCTGGAAATGGCATGCACTTTGCACCTTTCAAGCTGAAGGGAGTTTCAAGCTGTATTTCTATGTCACGTGTCCCTATGTCCTGTTGGTGCTGAATTAAGAATGAGTTCAGTCATTTGCTCAGGACTCTTCAAGGTAGGGTCATGTGGGAGGTCAGGGCTCTGCTCCTCCAGTCCCTAGCTCTGCTCTCTGCTCGCCCCGCCCCAGCCCACCCTTGTCTTCATCTGCTGGTCTGTGGTGTGGGAGCTGCTCTACAGTCCTTCCTCTCCTCTGCGAAGTGCCTGAGGGCCTCTCGTTGAGAGCCCTTTAGCTGGTGCCCAGAGGCCAAGGGCAAACGAAAGCTCTCCATCACTATTTCCTTCAAGATGGGTCTGTTTCCCCTTCCTCTGGGTCACTAGCCATCTTGGTGGCCCCTGGCTCCAGCCAGAGTAAAGTGCCTGTCTTGTCTGTCTGTCTGTCTCTCTCTTTGTGCTGGTGTTTCCTTTCGAATCTGTGCCTGGCACTCTTCCTTCCTTACGCATGTTCCTTAACACTGCTTTTGTTAGGACTTTTTTGGAAACCAGCTTCTTTGGAAACGGAGCTTCCTAACCTTTACCCCTCTCCCACTCCACCCATGAAGGCAGAGTGGCCCTGTGCCTGTATTGTTGAGGTTGTGGTTTTGTCTTTCACACTCCTTTGAAGTTCTGAGAGTGGAGATGTGTGATGGTAGTTCTTATACCCCAGAGATTGAAAAGAAGAGCCAAAGCTCAGCTCACCTGATCTGTGCTGGAAAACTCTCTATTAGAAGACAGTAAGCCGGATGAGTAGTAATGACCCCTCCTAGTCAGGACCTCTGCCTAAACAGCTTGCCTGAAGTCACGTCTACAGCTGCTAAGTTTAAACCCAGCTGTTTGCCGCCAGAAAACTCTCATTCCGTGCAGGACATGCTACCCCGAGTGACAGGTGAAAGCAGGAGGGTTTCAGAACTTCTGACAGGTACCTACTTCTTGTCGGGAAGTGAGAAGGGAGATAGAGGGACTTGAAGGAAGCAGTCATTAATTTATAGCATGTTTCGAAGTTGAATACAGGAGAGTCAAGTGTTCTGTTTTGTTTTGTGTGTAAGATAGGGTCTCCTGTGCTCCTGGCTGGCCTCAAACCTGCTCCCTTGTGGAGGTCTCACACATGCACCGTCCTGCCGTCCCTCCCAAGTGCTGGGATTGAAGGTGTGTGCCATCGTGCCCACTGAGTAAAGATTTTTCAAATGAGTTTACCATTTCTACAGTGTTTCAGAAACAGAGCTTTCTGACTGACATTTCAGTTGGAAGAGAGCACTGAAGCCCAGCATAGTTTTTATGCTGTTGACTTCTCCTTGCAGTGCTTCTTAGGCTGTGTGGGTACCCGACAGTACACGTTCTGTCCTCCTTGGGCTACCAGAACACAGAGCCGCCCTCCACGGCATGCACATGCTCATGTGTGACCTACTCTCATAGCAGGCCAGATTGCGCAAGAGGCCTGGGGCAGACAGGAGGGAGGACACTGCCCGTCTTTGGCCCCTGCCGCCTCCAGTACCTCGTCCAGCTGTGAGCTGGCCCGCAGTAACTCTCTAGTAAATGGCCAGTGTGTGTGTGTGGAAGTCCTGGAGCGAGCTCGGTTGTCACAGGGTTTGCTCCACTAGATGTCTGATCACAGTACTAACTCTAGGAAGCCCGCCAAAAGTAGCCACCCACGTATCGTGAGGGCGGTGAGGGAGGCCCTGTGTGCAGCCGTGTGCTCTAGCAGCTACAGGTTCACAGAGCATCGTTAGGCCTCAGAGACAGACACACTCTGAGATACTAGAAAGCACAGTGTGAGCATCTGTACACCTAGAGTCTTCACATACGATATTCCCGATGTAGACATCTTCAAAGAAGTTCAAGAAAATAATCTGCACAGGAATGACAGGGCAAGGAAACTTCCTGTTGGAGTCACCCTTCTGTAAGCAGAAGGGCGGAGTGGGAGTTGGCCCGCAGTGTTCCAGCACTTTCTGTGAGAGGCAATGCTAGGAGAACTTGCCAGAGACCTCTCCACACCTTACCAGCGAAGCAGAGACTGTCAGCAACTTGCTCAAGCCTGCGATTTATGAGTAACGGAGCCTAGGTGTGTGGACTGGCGCCAGCCTTCTCTTAGCTGTGTGCTCTGCTGTGCTCAGGCTGACACCAACAGCCTGAGGCCCTTTCTAGAACACACCCCAACACCAACAAACCCCTTCTCCTCTTTAGAGGAAGTCCCTTCACGGCTTACTTCTGTTAGGCATTTCTGTTAACCTCTGTTCTCACCCTGGAAATTGAGTTTTTACAAATCACTACATATATTTCTTTTTTTGTGTTTTTTTCCCCCAAATATCTAGAATACAAATGCAGAGGTATTTCGCATTACTGGCCACCTAATAATAGAAACCAAATACCATAGATCTTATTTTTTTTACTTATTAATAGTTGGTCTTTAGAATGATTTTGCTTCTGAGGCAGCAAAACCCAGGCTGTTCAATAATATTTGCTTGTGGGAAAATAAATTGATAAAATATTTTTGTAAACCAGAAAATACTGTTCTATATCTGATGCTTTAGAAAATATGCTCCTTACCCCAAGAATTCTACTGCTGATACTCTCTCCTGAGAGACATTAGGTATCAAAAAGACTTCTGTACGTAAATGCATGTCAGGTAGTCAAACCTAGTTTTTTTTTTTTAATTAAGCTAATTGATTATATTGCATATAAAATGTATTCCAATGTAGGAACACTCCCTTCGTAACATTGTTCCTTTCCCTTTGTGGTAAAGAATCCTGAAGCATTGGTGTTGTTTGTAGGTGTTTACTTGTGCCACGCGTACAGAGAAATGCGTAAAACAAGCCCTGTTTTTTAGTAGAAACATTTCATTTGTTGCTTCCATCTCAGTTAGTAGCCAATTTGAACTGCCAGTAGCCCCAAAGAAATCTAAACAGCTAGTTAATATATTCTTTTTCTTTCACTTTTACCTTAAAACTTAAGCTTCAAAGTATTCCTTAACTTAAAGAGAAGAATGTCTGATACTTACACATCAGAGGTGACGAGGTCCTCCGTTGTAGCAGCCGTGTCTGTCCACACTGACGTTAGTTACGCTGAGCATGTTGCTTTAAGTGAGACTGAGCAGGCACCCTTTTATGGTGGTGGCTTTTTCCTGTCATCCTGTGACTGAACTGAGCTGTGATCAGCTAGCCCCACATATGCGTGCACGCTTTTTTTTCAAATGGGAAGTGAGATTTTTTTTTTTTCTGATACTGATTTTAAAAAACTATTCAAAAGCCCCTTGGATTTTGTGAATTGCTGATATCTATGGAACTTTTAGAAACTTCTCCATAATAATTTAAGTGTTAAAGACTTTTGAAGACTAAACTTTAGGCAAAAGAAGGACAGAAAGGAGGGGGGAACATTATAGTTACTGGTAACTGTATATTGATATTTATGTAAAGTTTGGGTTAAGGAAAAATGTCAAGTCTAACAGTGCTGTCTGCCTGGAAATGTGGCGTCAGGAGTTTTGTAGCCCAGGTCGTAACAGCCATGTCCAGGACGGGTCTCTGTAATGAGGAGAAAGCCATGCTTTCAGTCGAGAGGGCAGCTGACTGAATCAGTGACTGTGGGCGTAGGAAGACAGGAAGGTGGCCTACATCACTGCTGAGTCCAGCCCTTGGCAAAGTAAGAAAGAGACTCATGTGGCGCTCAGAGCAAGCCAGAGAGATGCTGTCACCCTTGCCCACCTGTGTCTGACTTTCCCTACAGACAGAGGTTGCGTGGGCAGGGCCTGGGATGCTGGAGGATGGAGGTCTTGGGGCATTTGATGAGCTGGGAGTGCTTAGGCTGTCAGGGCTATAACCCTTATCTCCTGCACAGAGTGGGGTTTAGCTTGCCCGTGTCAACTCCTTGTTCCTGGGAGTAGGAGATGGTCAGTAGGATGAGGTGCTGGGCCAGATGTTCAAGGCAAAGGAGGAAGTCAAACCCAGAGTTGGTGCTGCTTTGTTTAAAATGGAATATGCTATTTTTAATAAAATGATTTTATATTTGTTTTGTTGTTATACAACAGAGAGGGTTTCTCTGTTGTAGCCCTGGCTGTCCTGGAACTCACTCTGTAGACCATGCTGGCCTCAAACTCACAGAGATCCTCCTGCCTCTGCCTCCTGAGTGCTGGGATTAAAGATGTGTACCACCATGCCTGACACTGATATATGTGTTAAAGGAGAGACAGTAACCCGTGGGTGCTGTTGCAGCTGCATATGAGATAAAACACTAGGCTTGCTTTGTTGTTGAAAATTAGTGGCTGCTTGAGCTATGAGCGTACTGTACCAGTGGACCCTGGTGGACCCGGTGCCCCATTAGAAGTGAGGTAGTCCTCTGTGTGAAGTGTTTTCTTGTTTGTTCTGTGAAGTATGGTCATGAGTGTGTAGTAGGCACTCAGTAGCTGGTAATGATACTAAAGGGATGAATCAGTTGTTTATAGATTACTTTCTCTCATTTCTTGAGATAAGGCTCAGGAAGTCAGCTCCTGACACTGTAAAAGGTCAGTGTGGATGCCCGCTGCCAGTGTAAAGAGCAGATGTCCGAAAATAAGGAGAAGGGAAAACCTAGTCAGTGACTAATGACATTATGGTACTTTGTGAAGCCTGTGTATAGAAATAGCAACACAGAATTTCTGCGAAACAGCGTAGCTACAACCCAGATGTTCCCACATGTGGTCTAGTGTTTAGTCATTGTTCGACACGCTGCAGTGGTGAGCATTTAAGGAATTTTTACACTTCTCCTCTTGCTGGATAAGACATGTTTTTTTTTGTAGGGGGCCTATGTTGAAATGTGCTGCATTTGTTGATAGATATAAATAGAAGGGCTTTGCTGAGCTGGGAACCCGAAGATGGGTTTTTTGAGGGGAGAGGACAGAGAAGCTCCAGTGTAGATGTCTACCAGAGCAGGGTTTCATTATTCGTAATGATTTATTTTGTACTATTTTAATTTGTGTGTGCGTGTGCGTGTGAATGCTAAAATGCAGATGTTGCGGAGACCGGAAGAGAGCGTGAGATCCCGCAGCTAGAGCTATGAGCAGTTGTGGGATGCCTGACATGGTGCTGGGAACTGGGCACTGGTCCTCTGGATGAGCAGCAAGCCTTCTTGTCACGGAGCTATGTCTCCAGCCCCTAGGGCAGGGGTTCTCAACCTTCCTGACCTGCGACCCTTTAATACAGCTCCAAGTTGTGGGACCCCAACCATAAAATTATTTTTGTTGCTACTTCATAACTGTAACTTTGCCACTGTTGTGACTCATAATGTAAACATCTGATATGCAGGTGGTCTAGGCGACCCCTGTGAAAGGGTCGTTTGATCTGCAAAGGGATTGTGACCCACATGTTGAGAACCCCTGCCCTGGGGTTTATTTTTCCTCAGAGAATACTAGCCCATCATTTTGTTATGTGGGTTTTTGAAACCGAGTCTCAATATGTAGTCCTCTCTGGCTTTCTGATTTCTAGAGATCCGTTTGCTTCTGTCTCCCAAGTGCTGTGATTAAAGGTGTGTGCTGCCACACCTGGCCCTTACCAAACCATAATTTGAGTACAGATGTGAAACTCCACCTTAATCCTATTAAAAAGATGAAATAAGGAAAGGTTATTTTTAAATTTTATATTTATATATGAGTGTTTTGCCCACTTGTATGCCTGCACATGTGTGTTACGGATGGTTGTGGGCCACCGTATGGGTGCTGGAAAGACAGATCTTCTGTAGAAACAAGTGCTCTTACCTGCTGAGCCATCTCTCCAGACCCAGAAGTGTGTGTGTGTGTGTGTGTGTGTGCATGTGTGCACGCGCGAGCGAGAGAGACGAAAGGCAAGTTCTGCTATGCTATTCTACCAGCTTAAGGGGAAATTCATTTCTTCTATAAATGTGTTTTGGATGTTCAGCTCTAGAGGCTAACGCGGTACAGACATAGCCAGAGTTGAGCAGTGCGATTCCTAAGCAGGTAGGAAGTGTTTGCTGCCTGAGTTAATCGGGAACCCACAGCAGAACAAGAACTCCCAACAGTTGCCTGCTGGCTTAGACACGTGTTCTGTGACACACGTGCCGCCCAGTAATATTTTTGTAAACATGTAAAGACTAAAGTACCTGTCCTTGTCTTTGCATTCTGGGAAGAGAGTAGCTATATCAGTGGACTCCTAGATTGGAGGATGATGTGTGTGAAGAGAAAGATGGGATGAAGTAGGACGGAGTAGGTGGAGTTGTTGGGGTGCGTGCCTTGAGTAGTGGTCAGGGAGGGCTGCTCCAGAGTTGGACACCAGGCAGGGTGGGTGTGGGCGCCGTGGGCCACGTTTGACTTTGGGTGTACTTCCAGGGAGGGTGCCCTTGGAGGGTATTAAGTCCACAGATGACTAACTTGTTCTCCTCAGTGAAGGCGGCAAGCTGCCTGATCACCTGTGTCCAGGTTAGGGTTAGGTGAAACAGTTCTTTTGATTGGCATTTAGAAGTTGCTTTGTTGGTTTTTTCAGTCCATCAAAAACTGAATGTGAATGTCAGTGAGCGTGCACTTAGATCTTCATCACCCTCAAGGAAATGAAAAACTAAGTCAGTTGTAATTCTTTCTCTTGGGATTATAGCGTAATAAAGGTTGAGACTCTCTGCGTTAATTAAGGCATAGGCCATAGCTGGGTGAGATGGGGAACTTGAGGCTCTCAAGTTCAAATGATTCCTGGAGTACGTAATACGACCCCAACGAAAAGCAGCGTGGGTCACATAGTGTCAGAAATAAGAGTAGTTTCCCCCAATCGCAGTCCTCCAGAGCAGTACCACGAGGTACCCAGCCTGGGGGAGCAAAGCAGCCTCTGCCGAGCCACGTCGTATTGCCCTCTGTGACGTGAGAGGCCTCAGCTGCCACCCCCACCGTCCTCACTCGGGCCCCAGATTTGACCCGTGTTTGCACTTCGGTGTTCACCCCAGTTTGCCTGCTTCCAGCGTTTGCTCCGTTCTTTTTTTAATTTTAATTTTTATTTAAATTTTTCACTTTTTAATGTTTTTAGAAAAAAATTTAATTGCATCACTTCCCCTTCCTTTCCCTTAGACCCTTCCAGCGACCCTCCCTTGAGCCTGCTGCGCCCTCCTCGCAGGCGACGGCCGGTTTCTTTGATCATATATATGTGTGTATGTGCACAGTATATGTGAATACAACTTCCTGAGGCCTTGCTTGTTGTTTGAAAGCTGACCACTCTGCTTTGGCCAGCCAATAAGAGGGCTCATCCCTGGCGTGGGCTGACCCCCCCCTTCTCCCAGCAGTCAGTAGTTGCCTGTCGCTCTTTGTGTAGGGATGGAACCTTGTGCAAGTTCCCCACCCACTAACATGTCATAGGTGTTGCTGATGTTCTGGTCTTGTGCATGCAGCCATCTCCAGGATACACTTAGACAGCAGATTTCCTGGTATTCTTGCCTTACAGTCTTTCTGCCCCCTCTTCTATAGATGTTCTTCTCCGTTGGCCTGGGGTCCCCTGGTCTGTTGATCCCTGTTGTATTCTGTTGTGGTTTTCTGTGATAGTCTCCATTTGCTGTAAAGAGAGCTTCTTTGATGAGGGTGGTAGCTAACTTATCTGTGGGTATGAAGATAAGATTTAGAATGTAGCAAGGAATTATGCTGTGTAGCAAAGGGCTACTGCCTACAATCTACAGCTAGAGCCCTGCAGACTCTCCGAGGTCCATGGTCTCCCTAGCTCTGGAAGCTGCTTAGGGTTCCGGTACCTAGAACGATTTCTCTCCTGTTGAGTGGGCCTTAAGTCCAGTTAGACAGCTGTTGGTTGCACCTTTATGCATATCTTGCCATGCTGGTAACTGTCGTGGTTCATAGGTGCTGCAGCTGGGTAGAACTGTTTTAATTGCCCCTACCCCCGCCCAGCAGCTTGCATAGTATTTTCTGGAACCATGAAAGTTATACCACAGAAAGATGCTTTCAGGTCATATCCAACTCAAGTCCTTTGAGTGGGGTGTCGTCAGCAACGGTCCCATCTGAGGTTGCCCCTCTGAGAGGCAACCAAGGACTACATTGATAATCTCCATTGTGTTGGGAGTCATTCTGACTACCCTGACCAACCTTGGAAAGGAGGATTCTCGTGTCTGGGACTGGGGTTTTGTTAGTCTATGGTTTTCATAGAAAGCATTGTCAGCCCAAGTGGCTCAGTGTCCTTCAAGGAGTGTGTGTGTGTGTGTGTGTGCGCGCGCGCGTGCGTACGTGCACATACATATCTGTAAATGTACTTATAGGTACATATTGTGAATAATTTTAAGTAAGTATAAAATGCCATCCCATGAGGCTTTGTCAGACATCTTGGTGTGTCTGTCCCTTCTCACATCCCTCCTCCTCTGCAGTTGGAGCCTCCCCATTTCTGCTGCATGCCCTACTTACTGTCACCTGATTCCTGCGGCCCTCTTCCCAGCCTCCCCAAACCTGCATCATGGTTGCTGTCTGCGTTCCACATCTAGAGATTTGAGTTTACAGCCACAGATGACAGAGAACATGTAGCATTTGTCTTCCCAGGTGTGGGTTACCTCACTTAATAAGTCCATCCATTCACCTGTAAATTTTCATGATTTCATCTTTCTGTCCAGGTGAATAGCACCCCACTGTGTGCATGCACCACACCTCTGTTGCAGGACATTTAGGTTGTTCCCATTTCCGGACTCTTCTGAAGAGGGCAGCAGTGAACATTGCTGAGCAAGTGTTCTGGAGTACAAGATGGAGTCCTTTGAGCTTATGCCAAGGAGTGGTGTATCTGGGCCTTACGGTAGATTTGTTGTTAGTTTCTGATGAGTCTCCATACTGACTTCTAGAGTGATGGCGCCGGTTTGCGGTCCCCCCAGAGCTGGGGGTCCCTCTTCCTCTGCAGCCTCATTAGTATTTGTTGTCAGCTCTGTTCATCTTGGCCATGTGGGCTGGGATGAGATGAAATCTCAAAAGTGGTTTTCATTTGCATTCCTCTGATTGCTAAGAGGATAAACTCGTTTTGAGGTATTTCTTACCTGTTTTTACTTTTTTACTGAGAACTCTGTTCAGATCTGTAGCCCATTTTACAATGGGGCATATTAATCCTTTGTCAAATAGCTGGCAAATTTCTGCCCCGTTTTCTGAGTTTCTTCTTCACTCAGTTGTTACCTTAGCTGTGCAGAAGCTTTTTGGTCTTCGGAAGCTCCAGTTGGCTTGGTGTCTTGGCAAGCGTAGTCCTGTTCAGAAAGCCCTTTTCCTCCAGCTGCACCATGTAGTGTGAGCATCTGTGCTCACTAGCGGGCCAAGGTTACCTGGCGTGACCAGTCCAGGGCTGAGCACCAGGCTCAGGCTGGAGGGACCACAGCAAAAACCAGAGCTGTGGCAAAAGTGAGAGCAACCAGACCTTCCATGACTTCATCATGAACAAGATAAAATGGCAGTTGCCACAGTCGATACAGTGATGGCTTCCAGGTGTGATGCAAGCCATACAGGGGCCACAGAAGTATCGTCCAGTTGTCCTGTCAGGTTTTCATGCTTCCTTGACTGCAGGGAGACCTACAGAGAGACACAGACTGGCCTGTTGCTTCACTGCCTGAGCTCCGGAGCGCATCACTCTCAGGAACTCAGCTGAACAGTGCCCAGATCCGTGGACTCTGACCTGAAAAACCTATGGCGCATGCCTCGCGAGACAGCCAGACAGGCCAACCCCACGGTTCCCTGCAGTGTAGGGAACCGTGTCTGTTTCCTTCTAGCAGACCTAGTGCTCTGGTTTTAAGTTCCAGTCTTTGATCCACTTGGGTCTGATGTCATTATTCTGCATGTGTGCGAACGTCCAGATTCCCCAGCACCAGTTGTGGAAGATGCTGTCTCCTCTCACATGTGTGTTTTCGCCTCTTTGTCAGTGACGAGATGGCTGTGGTTGTAAGGACATGTTTGGGACTTCCGTTTTGCTCTTTTGATCCACGAGGCTATCTTGGTGCCGGTACCACACTGTTCTTGTTATGATGGCGTCATAAGATACCTTGAACCCCTCTAGTATTCTCGTGTTCAGGATTGCTTTGGCTCTCTAGGGTCATCTGGTTCCATATGAACGTTAGGGTTTCTTGTCTGTTTCTGCAAAGGATGTTGATTGGGATTGCACTGGGTCTGTAAGTTGGTTTAGGTAGGATGTCATTTCCATGGTATTAATTCTGCCATAAACACAATCTCTTTCTTCAGAGATTTGAAGTTTTTGTTGTTAAGGTCTTCTACTTCCTGGTTATGTTTGTTCCAAGATATTTTGTTGTCTTAGATCAGTGGTTCTCACCCTGTGGATTGTGACCCCTTTGGGGTCAAACAAACCTTTCCCGGGGGTCACATAAGACCATCTGCATATCAGATATTTACACTGCAGTTCATAACAGTAGCAACGTTACAGTGATGAAGTAGCAAGGAGACTAGCTTTGTGGCCGGGGTCACACAGCACGAGGAGCTGCGTTACAGGGTCGCAGCACTGGGAAGGTTGAGAGCAACTGGCTGAGTTGCTACTGTAAATGGGAGTGTGTCTGATCTCGTTTTCAGTGTGTGGTTCTGGGTAACCTGCCACTGCTGAAATTACTTCTGGAAGTTTTCTGATGGGATTTTTGGGATCTCGTGTATAATATCGTCTGCAAACAGCGATAATTTGACTTCTCCTTTTCCTATTGGCATCCCTTTCATTTCTTCTCTTACCTCATCGCTCCAGACAGTGCTTCTAGAGCTGTGTTGGAAAGGAGCAGGGACAGTGGGCAGCCCTGCCTGATGGCTGAGTCTAACGGAGTTGCCTCAGGCCTTTGTAGTTCTGAGTGCTGTTGGCTGTGCGTGTATCAGATCAGCTTCAGTGTGCTGAGGGGTGATCCCTTCAGCCCTGCTCCTCCTGGGACTTTTATCATGAAGGCGCGTTGGGTTTTGTCAAAGGCTTTTTCTGCTTCTGTTGAGATTATCATGGGATTTCTGTCTTTAAGTGCATTTATGATTTACTATATTTATTGACTTGCATATGGTGAACTAACTGCATTTTCCAGATAAAGCCGGCTTGATTGTCATGGATGATCTTGATATATGCTGATATTCATTCATTAGTATTTTATTGAGGATTTTTGCAATTTATCAGTTGAGTGTGTGTGTATCTGTGTGTGTCTCTGTTTGTGTATCTGTGTGTGTCTCTGTGTTTGTGCATGTTTGTATGTTTTTCCATTTGTGTTCATACCTGTTAAAATTGCTTTGTCTTTTTTTCTCTCAGTCTCTGCCCTTCCTCCCTCCTTCCCTTCCTCCCTCCTTCCCTTCCTCCCTCCTTCCCTTCCTCCCTCCTTCCCTTCCTCCCTCCTTCCCTTCCTCCCTCCTTCCCTTCCTCCCTCCTTCCCTTCCTCCCTCCTTCCCTTCCTCCCTCCTTCCCTTCCTCCCTCCTTCCACCCTTTCTCTCTCCCCTGCTCCTTCTCCATGTTGGTTTTGTTTTCAATAGTATAGTTGAGAAGAGAGTAGAAAATGTTTATAACACAGTTGCAGTCAGAATCAGAAAATGTACAAAAGACCAAGGGGGTGCTGTTACTACCAAAGAGGGGTGTATGTGTGTGTGTGTGTGTGTGTGTGTGTGTGTGTGTGTGTTTCTTTATATAATTGAAAAGTAGTTCTTCTTTGTCCTCATGGCAATGAAATAACTTTTGTACTGATGCTGTTTCCAAAGTTGGAAAGCACTTGGAGCTGATTCAGATATCGAAGGGAAGGTGTTCAGGCTGAGTTCCAGACGTGGGTGCTGCCACCGCCACCATGGGGACTGACCTCATCTCCCTGATGGGAGCCACGGAGAGCACGGAGATTTTTCAAGGAGAGACCAGTGCAAGAAAATAAGAACTAGGGAGCCCCTGAGGGGCAGGGTGTGAGGAGGCGCTGAGAGCCCTCAAGGACAAGGGAGGAGGAGGGGTGCCAGATGAACGGCCGGGGTCCGACGTGACTGTGCTTGACCATGACGGCTTCCAAAGTCGTGTGTAGTCTCTCGTCAGAGTTCAGGCCGTTCATGGGATCAAGCACAGCGTCTGCTTTAGGTTTACGCGCTGCCCTTACGGTTAGCTAGTAGAAGCCCAGCTACTTCCCAGTGGTCTGAAGTGAAGGGTGGGCTAGCTTGCACCACTGTTTTGCCTATGGTGGAAGTTTGAAAACGAGCGTGTGTATCTCAGATGGGAATGAACGTAAGTGGTTTTGCTTCAAATGTCTTTCTGCCACAGTGTTTGAAATTCACTTAAGAGGGTTTTTCTTCGTTTGTTTGCACAGCTTGGCGCCCGTGTTTGCTCTCTTTGTACCGTTTTACTGCTCCATCCCGAAAGTCCAAGTGGCACAAGTTCTGGGCCCGTTGTCCATCACAAACAAGACATTGATTTATATACTGGGACTGCAGGTACGCTGTATGCTCGTGTTCACGTCTCTTTAACCAGGTCTGGGTGGGTTTGGTTTTTCTTTAGTTTTGTTCTTTCTTCTTTTGTCTCTTTCTCATTTGATCTCCTTAAATAATTTTTTCCCATAAGTTTGACTTCATGATCTGTATCAGATGTTGAGAGGAAGCGTTACAGAGTAAGAGCACGGAAGTGTAGAAGATACTAGAATACTTTCATTGCCTTTAGACATCTGATAAAGGCTTTCATTGTAATTGTACCAGTGGAAAGTATTTTCATTTAATCGTGCAGTTGTGTGTAACTACATTCAAGAATCATAGTTTGAAGTGGAAAAAAAATGAGATAGTTGAAAGTGGAAAATCAATGTCAGAGTAAATTTATCAGGTGCTGTGCCACAAATACAGCTACGAAGAAAGCCGGCGTGTTCTGCCCATCCAAGCTGTGGGATTTGCAAGAAGCATAGTGAGCTGAGTCTGATTCCAACTCCAGAGGCTGAAGCAGGAATAAGTTCAGGGGCCCTGTCTCCAAATTTAAAAAGAAGAAGAAAAGAGTAGGGACTGGAGAGATGGCTCAGTGGTTAGGGGTGTGCACTGCTCTTGCAGAAGACCCAGGTCAGTTCCCAGCACCCATCCACCCTCCAGCAGGCAGCTCACAACTGCCTGTAACTCCAGCTCCAGGAATCTGACATCAACTTCTGGCCTCTATGTAGGCATCTGCACTCACAAGACACACACATACATGTAATTGAGGATACAAGTCACTGTTTAAAGTGAAAAGAGGCCTGAGGAGACCTCTCAATGGTGCATGGCCTGCCTGCCACGTCCAGGACCAGGATCAGTCTCCAGCATGCTCTCCCTCTGCCTGCCACGTCCAGGACCAGGACCAGTCTCCAGCATGCTCTCCCTCTGCCTGCCACGTCCAGGACCAGGACCAGTCTCCAGCATGTTCTCCCTCTGCCTGCCACGTCTAGGACCAGGACCAATCTCCAGCATGCTCCCCTCTGCACAGAAGAGAAGGCGGAGGTGGCATTGCCCACTCTGGTGCTTCTGTATCTGTGTGGACTCGGTGACAGGGTCACCTCCCCCAGCACCCAGTGTGTACCTGCTGCTCCCTCAGCCCGGGCCTGTGTTAGACAGGTTGCACCTCTCAGCTTTCTCTCTGGCCCTTTCTTTCCTTTCTTTCCTTTCCTTTCACAGCCTTGGAGCATTCTCTGGCTTACTGTGGCTCCCTGTGTAGTCTGGCCTTCTGATTCCCTAGTTAACACAATAGTCCCGGTCCCACACGTACCCGACCGGATGCCAGCCTCATGGTGGAACGTCTCCTCCCCTCTTCACCTCTAACATTTCCTCCAGTTTCTCCAGCCTGCTGCCCGTTATCAGTGGCTCATCTGGGTAGGTGTTTACGTGCCACACTGAGTCGTTTCCCGTGTGGTGCTCATCTCTCACCTTTCAACCTCTGCACCACAACACACTCCTTTCTACCCCAGCTTTCCCTGGGTCTGAGCCTCGTGGTGACTTTCTGGTTTTCCTGGCTCTGAAGTTCAGTAAAGCATCAAGGTCAGAAAGGTCATTGCTTTACTAGCATGGGTGGGCGTTCAGGGTGGCTCATGGAAACAAGTTAGGACCACGGGGATTTCAGCTTGGGACTTACATGCTCTTCACCCTGCGCAAAGGCAGACATGTCAATACCACTATCTCGGATTGTTGTAATGCTTGCGCTGACTTTGTAAGCCAGAAGGCACCGGGCCTGGTTCCTGAGAACAGCGAGCTGGGTTCCATCCTTCCCCACTCAGAAATCAAGTAGCTGAAGTTTCCTCTCCTCTCCTCCATACACTCTGGGCTTTCTTGTGTGCGTGCGTGCGTGCGTGCGTGCGTGACGCTTGTTACTGTAGGTGTGTACACATGTGTGTGGAAGCCAGAAGTAGACTTGATGTGCTCCATGATTGCTTGACACTTCTGCTCTTCAACTGAGTTTGGAGTTCATCAATTCTGTTCCTCCACTGTCCCGGTGACATGGATCACCATGCCAACCTTCTGTGCACTGTCCTGGTGACGAGTGGCACCCATGGATCACCATGCCAACCTTCTGTGCACTGTCCTGGTGACGAGTGGCATCCATGGACCACCATGCCGACCTGTGCACTGTCCTGGTGACGAGTGGCATCCATGGACCACCATGCCGACCTTCTGTGCACTGTCCCGGTGACGAGTGGCATCCATGGACCACCATGCCGACCTTCTGTGTACTGTCCCGGTGACGAGTGGCACCCATGCATCACCATGCCGACCTTCTGTGTACTGTCCTGGTGACGAGTGGCATCCATGGACCACCATGCCGACCTTCTGTGCACTGTCCTGGTGACGAGTGGCACCCATGGATCACCATGCCGACCTTCTGTGCACTGTCCTGGTGACGAGTGGCACCCATGGATCACCATGCCGACCTTCTGTGCACTGTCCTGGTGACGAGTGGCACCCATGGATCACCATGCCGACCTTCTGTGCACTGTCCTGGTGACGAGTGGCATCCATGGACCACCATGCCGACCTGTGCACTGTCCTTGTGACGAGTGGCATCCATGGACCACCATGCCGACTTTCTGTGTGTGTTCTGGGATCTGAACTCGGGTCTTCCGGCTTGTATGGCAGGCACTCGATACGCTGAGCCGTCTCCCCAAGCCCTTCCATGCATATTCCTCTGGCATTCTCTCCCTGCCAGGGACACTTGAAGCCAGGGGTGTTGTGGGTGGGTGGGTGGGAGGGTGGTGGTGGATGGGTGGATGGGAGGGTGGTGGGTGGGTGGATGGATGGATGGGAGGGTGGTGGGTGGGTGGGTGGACTGATGGAAGGGTGGTGGGTGGGTGGGTGGACTGATGGAAGGGTGGTGGGTGGGTGGGTGGGTGGATGGATGGATGGATGGATGGGAGGGTGGTGGGTGGGTTGGTGGGTGGACTGATGGAAGGGTGATGGGTGGGTGGGTGGATGGATAGGAGGGTGGTGGGTGGGTTGGTGGGTGAATTGATGGAAGGGTGATGGGTTGGTGGGTGGATGGATGGGAGGGTGGTGGATGGATGGGAGGGTGGTGGTGGTTTGGTGGGTGGGTGGGTGGATGGATGGGAGGGTGGTGGGTGGGTTGTTGGGTGGATTGATGGAAGGGTAGTGGGTAGGTGGGTGGATGGATGGGAGAGTGGTGGATGGAGGGGAGGGTGGTGGTGGGTTGGTGGGTGGGTGGAGGGGAGGGTGGTGGTGGGTGGACAGGCAAATGACTTCAAT
The DNA here is from genome assembly GCA_026225945.1 of Cricetomys ansorgei. Lineage (NCBI taxonomy): Eukaryota > Metazoa > Chordata > Mammalia > Rodentia > Nesomyidae > Cricetomys > Cricetomys ansorgei. Next base: position 316,458 of record JAMJFZ010000770.1, read on the forward strand.
CATCGTAAGAGCCAGAACGCTTGTTTGGGGACACATCTGTGAGCCATCGGATGGTGGTGTGATGGTGGGGTAAGGTGCGGTCCACACGTGCCCAGAGGCACACCCACACTCCATAGTGCAAGCAGAAACCTTGCTTGACAAGGGACATCAGAGAACAAAGGCCTGACTCTTTTGCTGACACTGTGACAGGCTATCTTACTTGTGTTGAGAGGTAAATGGGTGGAGAGCACAGAGATGGGGCGCGGCACTCAGTCACGCTTGTGCTGCTGTCCGGCCCAGGTCAGGTCTCTGCGCACTCTCCCATCGACTGAGAGTGTGCCCGAAGCCTGGGGAGCAGGGCCTGGCTTGAGAACATGATGGCTGGAGGGTTCCTCTTTTCACAGCAGAGAAGTATGGGGTGCCGGCCACATAGTTCTCGCTGTTCTCGCAGCTGAGGGTGCACTGACCTGGCGTCCTGCCAGGGGCAAGGTTAGGGGCAGCTACCGCTCCTTCCCCAGCCAGCACTGGAGTGAAGCCTGCAGCCCCTCTCCCTCCACGTCTGCCTGAGGCTTCCATGTTGCACCCTGTCAGCAGTGACTCTGAGCTACTCTGCTTCAGTATCCTGAGAAAAGTACCTTGGATAAAAATTTGGAAAACAAAAGAGGAAATTTCATGAGGTCTGATTTTAAAGCCCTTTGTGACTTTGCATTAGTTAAAACTTTGTTTTTACTAGCTTACTCTTTTTTCAATTTTAACAACTTTATTTTACTTTTTAACAAACTAAAATATAAAAATAAAACAAAAACCGTCACATCAAAGTTGAACAAGGCAAACCAACATAAGGCAAAGAGCCCGAAGAGCAGGCACGAGAGTAGAGACCCACTGGCTCGCACACTCGGGAGACCCGAAAAATACGAACCTGGAAGCTGCAGGGTACTCACAGAGCACAGGTGCCGTGAGAACGGAGCTTCCAGCCTGAAGAAGGGTGTTGCTGGCGTGGGCCAAGATAGATGCTGGCAAGTTCTCTCCTCTACATTAGACAAGGCAATGATGAGAAATTAAGATGGAAAAGCTACAGGAGCAGCCATGCTAGGTCATCCCAGCACCAGGCACGGACAGTGACTATGCGTGTCTGCGTTGTTACTGCTAACTATTGGTTGCTTACTGTAAGTCACCTAAGGTCTGCTTGGAAGTAAGAATGTGCTTGAAATTCAGTTATTTTTTTTTTGCTTGAGAGGGCCAGGTTCAACACATGTGTTCTCAGCCACAGAAAGCCTGGAGTCTTCTGTGAAAAGATTAACATCCTATTTTCTTCTAAATCAACAGAATTGCTCTTCCTTCACTCTGGAATCCCTCCCTGGATTACGCCATGCATGATTAATGTGTAACCCTCTAGTCACCACTGTAGTGTGTAAGTGCGCTGCGGCTGGCAGTTGGATTTATTTTAGTTACCTTTTGTTTTCTTTTGTAGCTTTTCACCTCTGGTTCCTACATCTGGATTGTAGCCATAAGTGGACTTGTAAGTGTCATTTTTTTAACTTCCTTCCTCTGATTTCCTCTCTTTTTCTGAAAGGAAGAAAAAATAGGAAAAAATGTCATGCTTAGATTGTGGCATGCACAGATGTCTCCAGAGCTGTTCTGCCGTGTCAGTAGCTTGGTGCACTCCTGACACAGTGACTAAAACAGGGCAGTTACACGGAAAACCAAGATCAAGACACAGAGACCTTTGATGAAGGCTTTAGATGAGGTTTTGTCAGTGTTGTTTTTAGATGGTATTAGTAGAGTAATTCAGAGTAAGAAAATGACAGAGAATGAAGAGATCGGGCCTGCTGAGCAGGAGAGCCACTCCACTTGGGTGGGGCATGGTGTGGGGAAAGATGAGCTGACCTGCAGATCAGGAGGAAGCATGCTGGGGGTCTGGTTTCCTAATTTGGGGGGGTCCTTCTCTCTCTCATGTCCACAAGAATTCATCACACTTTAGGGAACATTTTAAAAGAAATTGAGAGCGTGCACCTGAGGGTGACACTTCTTGACTTGAATGTAAACCTCTAAATTTATGAAAATACATTGTAACTAGTGTGTGTAGAAAATAGCTTTAGTCTCTTTCTTGGAAGACATCTAAGAAAATTACAGAATGGGTTCATGGAAATATGCACAGTATCAAAGAGGGAAAGAGAGCAAATCGCACACCCACTGCAAACCTGCCAGTGAGCCCCCCCCCCAACACTCCTTGTGTTTTGAAGGAATGATTGCAGCTTTGGGCCTTGAGGCACCGTGAAGCCTTCGCATGTCTCTCTTTAAACTCGGTGATCAGCCATTTCAGGCAGAATGCAGTCATTCATTTCCCTTAGCTGATGTGCGCCCAGCCAAAATTTTGCAGATCAAAATGAAGATATTTCTTCTCCTTATTTCATCATTTGCCCAGGACCCGGTAGTGAAACCTTCTGTGCTCCTGAGACAGCTGGATTTTCTTATTTATTCATCTCCCTCCTTGCCCCTTCTCTCTCCTCTTTTCCTCTCCTCCTTTTCCTTCCCCTCCCGATGTCTAGACCCTCTCCTTCTCTCCCCTCCCCTCACTCCTCCCCTCCCCCCTCTTTCCCTCCCTTGAGAGTGGGTTTTGTTTTGTACCCCAGTTTCTTCTTGAGCTCACAACTTCTGCACCCTGCTAGGATCACAGTTGTAAGCCATCTGGTGTTCTTGAGACTTGTGAGGTTTCCAGTCTTTCCGGGGTAGGATTGCCACCAGGCCACCTCTCCCCAGTGTGGCTCATCTCCACGGACAGCCAGCTTGGCACTGCATGTAGGGACCTCGTCCGAGGTCCACTTCACCTAGCAGTGGTGACCTTGAGCTCATCTGTAGATGTTCTAAAGCATGCAGGGACATGGGAACCACCTTCTGTTCTTTTTCATTACTTGGGTTTCTCCAGGCTCATTTACTGCTGTAACATTTCTCTCTTTAATAATACATTGTGATACATTTGTTAAAATGTCCCATTTTCTTTCGCCATTCTGTTTTTAGACTCCCAGTGGTAAATTACATGCTTATTGTCACCTTAGAAAGCTTCGTTGTGTGACAATTGGTTCGAGACCTGGAGGTTACGTTTCTCAGCTCTTGGTCTTTCTGGACTCTTAAGATGTTCACGCTCAAGTCAGTGTCTCTCCCCATCCACATCTGAACAGCCAGGAAGCTCAGTTAACTTTTTAAAAGGAAGCAGAGTAACAAAGAATTTCTAATGCGAAGTTTTCTTTTTCCAGAGGAGTAAATAGGCCACATTATTTGAAATTGAACTCTAAGATGACTCGGCATTCTGAGGACTCCGCTGTCATTAGCCATTCATGAACCAATTGAATGCTTTTACAGTAATTATCTCAAAGTGATTTTTTAAAAAAATTCTGATAAATCTTTATATTAACCTCTTATTTTTCTAGCGTATAGATAACCCACTCCTGACTAATCATGAACTAAGCATGTATGGGAGAGCTCATACTTGGCATTTGTAAAACCCTAGCTTCAACCTCCAGCACCAATGAGTTAGTTGATTAAAATAAAATAATTGGTTGCAGTGATCATTGTAGCTAGTTTTCTTTCGTGCAGTGCCGCACACACTGGTGCTTGTTTTCAACTTAATATTTTTTCTGGCTTTGCCAAGAGAGCTGACACTTGTACTATGATACCATGTGTCATATAACAAGATGTAAAGATGAGGAAGATTATAAAGGGAGCGTCTAGTTTATAAGCAGAACATGGTGATGCACACCTTAATCCCAGTACTCAAGAGGTAGAGGCAGACAATTGTGAGTTCAAAGCCAGTTTAAGCTACAGAATCAGATCCTGTCTCTAACAAACAACAGAACAATGGCCTGCTTTGTGAGTGTCTAGCTTGTCAACCACTGACTTTAGGGTCCAAGTCTGAGCATCACAAAGCCACAGTAGGCCCATCCAGATGCCTCTTGCTCAGCCACAGTAGGCCCGTCCAGACGCCTCTTGCTCAATGTGACTTCCCCTTTTCCCTATAGATCAGCTAACTTCCTTTTTTTTCTTCTTTTGGTTTTAATGCTAAATAAAATACTTAAACATTAAATTCACGCTACCAAAAAGAAGTAGGCAGATAGTATTCATTATTGTGAAGTGATATTATAAAACTCATTGGTGGGGTTACCACCATGGCTCAGTGGGTAGAAGTACTTGCTGCCACGGCTAACAATCTGAGGACCCACTATGGAAAGGGAGAACAGACTCTTGCAAATTGGTCACTGGCTGACCCACACAGGCACATACATGCACGTATGCGTGCACACATGCTTGCACAAATAAATGTAATAAAAGTCATTAGCTGTATGTGTATACATATTTTTAAAGTTTCTCCATTGGAAGCCATTGTGTATCAGAAATAACTGTAGGAAATAATTTTGTTTAACTCTGGTGAGTAATATGCGGTATGTTTAATTTTGGGGGCAAGTGGGCGGGACTGGAGTTAGGTGGTAAAGTGCTTACCCAACATGCACAAGTTGCTGGGTTTAATCCCCAGCACCAGGAAGGGAAAAATTGTGTAAAACATAAGTTATTTGTTATTTGCTGTCTTAGAAACTAAAAGCTACTCATCGTCTTCTAGAAAGCTGCTACCTTTGGCTTGAGTTTAGTTACTGTAAGTTAATTTCTTTCAGTTCGAACAGATCTCTTTTTGCAGTTTGTCCTCACACTGTCATCCATGGTTAGAAGGGCAGGTCGATAGGTGACACGAGGAAGCCATTGTGTTTCGCCAGAGCCCATCTTGAGCTATGTCTCGGGTATGGATGTGCACTACATACTTTTCCTAGGGTAGGGAAAGCCATGGCTGGCTTACCAGGAGCCACAGGAAGCTGGAAACACCTGTCCTTTGGGTCTGTTTGGTGGCCTGTGAGGGGAGCCCACCTGCTGCCCAGAAGGATGAGGGTGCAGCTGGGCCTCGGGCTGGCTCTGAGGTAACTTGTGTCTCATTGATTTTCCTCCTTTACAGTTCTGCAATTAGGAAGAATTAGGAAGTGTGGCCTAGTATACAAGGGATGTTTCAGTTTCCTTTAGTGCTTAAAAATTGTTATGCGTGTGTACTTTTATGACTTGTTTAATGTGTTTGAGCATACTTGGGGGGGGTGCCCATGTGTGTAGGCCCAAGCTCACATTGGGTGTAACTCTAGGTGGTTGTCCTCATTATATATTAAGGCAGGGTTTCTAAGTTGAAGAAAATCTTGCCATTTTGGATACTCTAGGCAGCCAGATTGCTCTGAGGATCCATCTCCAGCTCTGTGTGCTGATGTTCCAGGCGGGCCCCGTGCCGCCTGCCCGGTGTCTGTCGGGGTTGCTGGGAGTCCAGACTGCAGCACTCACCCTCAGAGCAGCTGCACACAGAGCCACTCTCCAGCGAGCCCCCATCGCGTGGCTCTTCTGAAGCACTTTGGTGGAAGACGGGATAACGGGACCACTGTGAATATTCACAATTCTGCCAGTCTCGTACATGTTAATGCTCTATTTCCCTGCAGTAAGTGTTGCTTACACACTGGACACACTTAGTTTCTTCTTCTGGTTCTGCTGAAAGTGTTGAGGCCGTTTCGGTCCCAGTACTTCCTCATTTCCTGCAGTTTCGTGAATCATAGTAATGAGTCATAACCACTAGGATGCACCTCCATTCTCAAAAGACTGGTCCGACTTGGCCACGGTGAACTAGCAAGAGCCTTGAGTCTGCCAGATGTGCCTTCTCACAGTTCACATCATCCTTTTGCTCTGTGTTCAAGCTATGGAAAGAAAGCTAACTGGTCCCTGTTCGCCTCGGTCTCCATGAGTGTCTGCTGCAGCTGCCCCTCGCTGCCCCTCGCTGCCCCTCGCTGCCCCTCGCTGCCCCTCGCTGCCCCTGAGCTCTGCCCCTCACTGCCACTCACTGCCCCTCACTGCCCCTCACTGCCTTCACTGCCCCTCACTGCCCTCACTGCCCTCACTGCCCTCATTGCCCTCATTGCCCCTCACTGCCCTCACTGCCCTCATTACCCTCATTTCCCCTCACTGCCCCTCACTGCCCTCACTGCCCCTCACTGCCCTCATTGCCCCTCACTGCCCCTCACTGCCCTCACTGCCCCTACTGCCCCTCACTGCTCCCAAGCTCTGCCCCTCACTGCCCTCACTGCCCTCATTGCCCCTCACTGCCCCCGAGCTCTGCCCCTCACAGCCCTCATTGCCCTCACTGCCCCTCACTGCCCCTCACTGCCCCCGAGCTCTGCCCCTCGCTGCCCCTGAGCTCTGCCCCTCACTGCCCCTCACTGCCTTCACTGCCCCTCACTGCCCTCACTGCCCTCATTGCCCTCATTGCCCCTCACTGCCCCTCACTGCCCCCGAGCTCTGCCCCTCACTGCCCCCGAGCTCTGCCCCTCACTGCCCCCGAGCTCTGCCCCTCACTGCCACTCACTGCCCCTCACTGCCTTCACTGCCCCTCACTGCCCCTCACTGCCCCTACTGCCCCTCACTGCCCCTCACTGCCCCCGAGCTCTGCCTGGTTCTCGCTCTGTGCAGCTCTTCAGACTTTGATTATCTTGTGATCAAGCAATCTTAGTGTGAGAAAAAAATCTGTTTTACCCACTGTAGGCTAGAAACGTAGATGGAGCCAGATTACACAGAACTTTGAGTGTGGTTTGAGTTTGGATTGTTTTCTGTAGACAGTTAGGATCTTTAAAGCTTTTCAAACAAACGCTTCAGATGGTACAAGATAGTAGTTCTGACTGGGGTTTACATGACAGAAGGGAAGAGAAGATGAGCCATCTCAGGGGAGTCAGGTGGCTTCCTTGTGGACTCTGATTCGCTTCTGTCTATTCTGTCTTTGCTTTTAATGACAAAAGATAATAAAACATTGCCTCAAAACTGTTAGATGGAACTGAAGGTAAATTTAGGGGCTCTGACCCACTTCCTGGGTGGTGACAACTGATGCTGTGTAGGTCTCCTCCCCTTCCTCCCCTCCCTCCCCCCCTCCCCCTCCCCCCTCCCCCTCCCCCCCTCTCCCTCTTCCCCCTCTCCTCCTCCCTTCTCCCTCCCTCTCCTCCAGCCCCCCCCCTTCCATTTATTCTTTTTTCCTCCAGATTTCTTCTGCATACTGACCAAACAGGTACAGGGTGGCAGATTAAATAACTCATGTTTTGCTAAGGCCTTCAGTTAAACTTTTGGAAGTTGGAAGTTAGAGTCCCAAATTTAACAGTGCACTGAAAACAGTAAGGCTGGATAACCAGTGAGGTTGCTTGGCCTCCGAGGGCCCACGTGGAGAAGCAGGACTGCTGGAGGCTCCAGGGAAGCACCCACACTTAGAGGGAGCCTTCACCTTTGAGAATCAAGGAGCAGTTACCATCCCAGTGCCCCACACAGATTCACACCACGGATCTGCTGACTTCCTTCCTGCTGCCCTCTGCACTGCCCCTGGTAGGAGACCTTCTGAGGGAAGCCGGCTGATGTGTTTGGTAGTTACAGCTCAGCCAGGGCTAACGATAGATGGATTGCCAGACACAGTCACACAGGGAGGTGGGGACTAGTCGGCCTGTGGTGGGGCCGCTGCTGCTGTCATTACCTTAGGAGTTTGTTTTTTGAGACAGGATCTCTGACTGTGTTACCTAGGCTAGCCTGAAACACATGATGTAGCCCAGGCTGCCCTCAACCTTGCTTTCCTCCCTGCCTCGACCTCATAAATGATAGATCATAGGCACGTGCCACCATGGCTGGCTAATCGTGATCTGTAAGTGTTCAGTGCAAAATAAATAAAATCATAATGTCTTCAGCTGTGCAGCAGTTCAGTTCATCTCCACAAATCCCCTTCCCCAGATCAAAACCCAGCTTCCGTTCACAGACCTGACACACACCCTCCTCTAAAATGCTTTCATTCAGGTCTTCACCCAAGCCCTTTCTGAGCCAGCCTTATCCTTCCTTCATTGTGTGTGTGTGTGTGTGTGTGTGTGTGTGTGTGTGTGTGTGTGTGTGTCTTACATGTGCATGCAGGTCTCTGTCTTTCTGCCTGTTACTCGTGGGCCGGGATGTGAAGGTCTCAGCTACTGCTCCAGCACCATGCTGTCTGCTCTCCACCATGACCATCATGGACTAATCCTTTAAAATTGTTAGCAAGCCCCCAATAAATGCTTCCTTCTATAAGAGGTGACTAAGACATAGCTCTTTTGTAGTTTATTTCTTTTTCTTTTTATAGTTTATTTTATTTTATGAGCATTGGTGTTTTGCCTGCATGTATGTCTGTGTGAGAGTGTTAGAAGTCCTGGAGTTACAAACAGTTGTGAGCTGCCACGTGGGTGCTGGGAATTGAACCTGGGTCCTCTGGAAGAGCAGCCAGTGCTCTTAACCATTGAGCCATCTCTCTAGCCCCTTATTTCTTTTTCTTACTGTTTTTGTTCTGCACACATTTGTTTATTGTGGGGGGAGGAGGGCATGTGTGTGTGCCACAGCTCATGCATGGAAGTCCGGGGACAGCGTGGGAGAGGGACATCTCTCTTCAGTACATGGACATTCATGGTTGAATCTGGTCTTCCTGTCTGCTGACAAGCACTCTTCCCTTCTGAGCCATCTTGCCAGCCAGAGGGGTCCGACTAGATCCCTGCTCTGCGCTGCTGTCTCACGGGTCACTTTGCCTCGGGGGGCAGCTGCCATGACCTGAAGAGAGGAGCTCCCTGGGGACATGGCCAAGGTGTGCGTGCTCTCGGCACTTGGCATGAAGTCACCAGGTGTGCTGTCGACCCACCTTGGAAGTTCATCTTCAGGCCGTGTCTGGTCTTCAGATGAGTACAGCGTGACTAACATCTCGACTGAATGCAGTCTCTTGAAATACTGTGAGTCATAACCACCCAGCGGAGCTACTTCCAGATTCCTACTTCACACACACAAAGCCCTGCGTGGATAATAAATTCTCACTGTTCTGAGCCGTTCCGTTTTGAGCAGTCCATTTCCTAGTAGCCTCACCATTTCCTAGTTCACCTCACCACGACTACAGGATGAGACTTTCCAGCCCAGAGCATCGTGCATTTCCACAGTTATTTAGCTTTTCGCTTTACTCTTGAAACTTGCTTTTTCAGTGTGTAGCCTTGCATATCTTTCATTGAGATGGTCTTTATGGTGTTCTCGGTTGCTCGGCTGTGTGCAGGAAGCAGGTGTTTTGTTAGTGTTTCTATTGTGCGTGTGTTCCCAAGTTTATCGTGTCGCCTTTTCTGTGAACTCCGCGTTTCCTGCACTCATCACGCCATCAGGACGTGCACGCTGTCTCTCTGTTCCATGCCTTTTATTTTGTTGGTTTACTCTACCACCCGAGGCTCCCACTGTCACGTTAAATAAAATTAGCAAATGGTGGGACAGAGATAGCTCTGTGTTCAAGACAGTTTTGTTTGAAGTTGTCTATGTTTGTAGACTTTACCTCATCCTCCTCACGCATGGCTTTCCAAAAAGGAAAGACTCCAGCAGCTTTCTAAAACACTCTTAGAATGCCTGATTTTGTTTTCACCAGTGCATGATCCCCACAGTCAGAAAGTCAGGCCTGGTGTTTTGTTAGGTACTCACAAGCAAATGTCATCTCGCTTCCCTCATGAGAGAGGTGAGGAGAGGTCAGCCTCTGTTCTGCACCACATGGCTCTGTGTGTCACAAGTGACAGGTAACTGAGGATCCCTAATCTGTAGACACGTTCTTGGGGTCTCATTGACTTCATTGTTCTCAGTGTTCTCAGCGTGGAGGGACCAGGAGGCCCGACGAGGCAGAAACTTTCTGTGTTCCTCCCTACTATGCGCCAGTGTCTGGAGCATGCTGGTCCATAGTAGTCAGGCTGTGTTTGGGGTGCAGGGGTGAGTCAGTGGGTCTGCTCTTGAGCTCGTCTCTGCAGCCCGTGTGCAGGCTTGTGTTTTGTTTCCAAGCTTGTGTGTGTCCTGTAGATGCACTCCAGTTCCTGGGAGAGCAGCCCGTGTCTACCTGAGTCCTTGTCAGGGTAGGGTTCTTGAGTGGAAGGCCTGTGGTCCACAGGGGCAGTGGCAGCACTGCTTCCTGCTGAGGCTCCATCAGTCTCAGTGGGCTGGAGGGAGGGCTCAGCGCCTGAGTGCGTTGCCAGGTCACAGTTTCAGGCTGCTGTGGACAGGACCAGAGGACAGGTGAGGTTAGCGCTGAGTGCTGGCATTGATTCGCAGCCACAGATTAGATTCCTCGTTCACCCTTGAGCCTTGCTCAGTGACTCCCTTCCTAAAAGGATTAATGGTTTGAACAACCCAAGGAAGTGTGCATTTTATGTTCATATTTTTATTGGCCTAAAACAAGACAGTTTCCTGTTTTATGTTCTCTGGCTTATGAGGAAGTACCTTCTATTGTTGCTGTTTGGGAGCTTGAGTCTATAGCCTAGAGCCACACCCTGGGTCCATGGATGTGGGCCCAAGTGGTCTCTGGTTGTTTTGTTCTGTGTCCCATGTCCTAAACAGGGTTCCTGGCTGCCTGGCTGAGGGCTCCATTCTAGACTTGCCCGGCTTCTTAAGAGTGGTATGTGTTTGTTCCCTTTTGCTTTATCTTGTCTTCTGTGAGCCGTCACCTTTGTTCTGGCCTTCATTTTGATGTTGGGACTTCCTAGCTCCGGAGGCCTTGCTGATCCTGGTCGGTTCCTCCTGGCCTGTTGCAGTGCACACGCTAGCACGTGGCCTTCCTTCTAAGATGTATTGTGTGCGCACACAGGCAGAAGGGGGTGTCAGCCCTTGGAGCCCACTACAGTGCCTGTGAGCAGCCTGGGTGAGTGTGGGAGCTGAGCTCCTCCTCAGGGGAGCAGCACTAGTCGATGCTGAGCGCCTTCATTCCATCTTACCTCCCTCTCTCCCTCTCCTCTCTGTTCTCCCTCCTGCCATATCCTTCGTTTGCTGGAGACTGCATCCAGGCTTAAGCGAGTAGACCTTAACTCTTTTCCCTGCTCACACTATAATTTTGAAGCCCCCCCCCCCCACCAAACATGGCTTGCAAGAAAAACCTGTCTGAGGCTGACAGTGCTTCCCTAGCATGCATGAAGCCCTGGTGTGCTCTCCAGCCACACATCAAAACTGGCATGCAGCACACGTCCATGAGCCAGCACTCGGGATGGGGGAGGAGTGCTGGAGCTCAGCAGCCATTCTGTAGTGAATCCAACGCCAGCTCAGCCTAATGAGACCCCAGCTCCAAAAAACCCAAAATGGGGTATTAATACAAGTGACCCTCTGGAGACTGGTAACAATTAGGTAAATGTTTAATGTGATTATTTTGTCATATCTTTTCGTGGAATGGAGTGCTGTGATTATCCAATATTCGTAGGAAACTGAACTGCTAAGCTTCGTATACTCTAATCCATTTTGTGAGTATCCGAAACATTCTACAGTGCTGTTGTGTCTGACAACTCAGAGTCATACTGAGGTGCTAGAGACATGTGAACCCCTCCTTGCCGTGAGTGCTCCCGGCACATGCGTCATCATCTGTAGGCTTGGCTTCACCAGTTCACCACTGGGCTGATCAGACGTGGATGAAGTCTTGTTTGCCTGACTTCATTTTCCATCCATGATGCTGTAAAAACGTAAACCTTAAATCGTCCGGAGGACTCTGAGGACTGGCATTCCTATTCAGGCAAGCACCTTGTTAAGATGTTATTTTGAGGGGCTGGAGAAATGAGTCCATGGTTAAGAGTACTTTTTGGTCTTGCTGAGGCCCGGGTTTGGTTCCTTGGTTCCCAGCACACACATGGGGTGGTTCACAACCATCCAGTCCCAGGAAATCTGACACTCTCTCTTCTGACCTCTGTGGGCACCAGGCACACACATGGCTCACATACATACATGCAGGTAAAATAATCATATGTGCAAAATAAAATCTTAATAGATTTTATTTTGAAACATCGAATTCATATTTTAATTTGGTGAAACTGGTATCTTAACCATGTTGATCTTCCAGTTCATGGGTGGTGGCACCTCTGTTGCTAGGGCTTTTTGAATATGAATGTATTTTTTAAATATATATGCCCCTTATGTTGTTTTTGGTTTTCACTACCAAGGGCTCACATTTCTCCGGGTGTATTTCTGGTAGTGTTGACCAGCATGTGCTCACAGTCCACTGAGTCCCTTCAGGCGGTCTGCATCTCATCTCAGGTTGCTCTTGAGCGTTTCTCCTTTGTCCACCGCAGTGCATCTAGAAGTTTATTTCATCTTACCCTTGGGAACTTTTGAGGTTTCAGGGTTTCAGCATTTATTTATTGGGTGGGGTGGGGGATGGGTCGATGCGCGTGGGGTCTGAGGAGCCAGTCCTCCCTTCGCACTTGGGTCAGCAGCCTTAGAGTCAGCGCTTTACCCGCTAACCCTGGCCTGACTTCTGCATTTATATTTAGGTTCGTATCGTTCATACTATATTTTTGGTCATTCTGAAAAGCTCCGAGCTGTTGTCTCTTTAGATGTAGCCCCAGTGTTACATACAACCCCACATACCTCTCTCCGCTTCCTCCGGTTCTGTGGCATGTGGTTATGGTGTGTGCAAGCCCCCTGCATCTTCACTCTGCCACCTCACCTTCGCAGTGTGAAGGAGAGGGGTGATGGTGCACCTTGGGGTACAGGGCAGAAGAGAGGTGGTCACCGGCCACCTCCCTGCTGCCTCCCACAGCCCGGCTCTGAGCCTGAGCTCTGAGTGCTTCTGCAGGGATTTGCATGCCCCTGCCGTCACTTTCTGCTTGCTCATGAGGTTCAGGGCCACAGATACTTTCTAGTTTCACTCCACATGGCTGGCCTCTGTTTTCATTTTCTTTGTTGTTTTGTACTACTTTGATAGTAGGGCCATGGGAGTGGCTTGAATCCCCAAGTCACCCCGCCGTGCCCTCTGGAGCCTACGCCGTTCTGCCCTTTGCTCTTGCCTCTGCTCCAGATTACCATGGGCCACATCCAGTGGACCAATCCTTTCTGCGTATCAGCAGCTGCATTTGCCGTTACCCACTGCCCCTCAGAAGGTCTCTTCACGGCTCCACTGACCAGATTCTCCTGGCTTGCCTTCCTCACCCACAGCCCTTCTTAAACTCCCGCACGCATCTCCCACCCTGTCCCCACAGAGCTTTAGCGTACTGTTGGCTTTACTCAGTCCTCGTCTCTCTTATCACACACCCCACCCCCTGCCACCTGCTCTCTTGGCTTAAATTCTGTGAAGTATCCACTGGCTCCTAACTGAACACCTGTTCCCTTGGGCTCCAGACAGTGTTCCCAGCCCTTACCATTCCCGTTCCTACGGAGCATCTCCAGCTTTCTCCGTTTAGAATGCTTTTTCTTCAGTCTTCACTGGCCCCCTGTCATCCTGAAGACCTTTGCAACCTGAAGCGGGCCCTCAGTCCCGGTCACTCTGATCTCTGTAGAGTACGGTCACGTCTTCCTGTGTGCTCAGTGCTATGCCTGCTCCGAGAGTGCAGTCGCCTTTCGCTCCGTCCTCCGCGGTGTTTCTGTGCAGGTGCTCGGGTACCCTCGACTGACTCGTGTACGCTGCATCTCTAAAGCAGCTGCTGTGCCTGGTACTGTGTCTGTAATCCCCGTACTCCCCAGGCTGAGGCAGGAGGATTGCCAGCCAGCCTGGGCTACAGACAACAGCAACAAGTAACAGACAGTAAGGTGTGCTTTTCTGATATCAGTAAAGAAGTTACTTGATGGATCCTTCATCTGGCATGAAGAAGCTCTCGTCCTCAGAGTCAGAGTCCAAGTTCTTTTTATGTATTTGAAAGAATATATGCAATCATTTTATCTAGAAAGCAATATTAAGAAATATTGAGGTCTCTCCTCCCACATAAATGGCCTTAAAGATAAAAATAGATTTGTTTATAAAAAGAAAAGTACTTTTACAGAAGTAGTAATAATTGCTAACTAATATTAATGAGTAACTTAACATCAAGAAAAAGTCCACTGAACATTGTAGGAGTAGAAACCAGGCTTCAAGACTGTCTTCTGGTGTGTCAGGTGACCGGCTTAGTCTCTCTCATGGCCATCTGCCAATGAGGACGCCAGAGAATGGGTACGGCGTGAGGTGGTTTGGATAATCAAACTTCTGTGAACTTCGTGTTTTTAGTCTTAGGGATGTGTGCATGGAAGCCAAGAGTCAGCCTTGGGTATCTTCCCAAGAGTCGTCCGCCTGGCTTTCTCAGATGGGCTCTCTCACACGGAACTGGGGCTCGCTGAACTAGTGGCCAGTGAACCCCAATCATCTGCTTCAGCCTGCCCAGCACTGGGGTTACAAGCACCTGCGGTCGTGCCTGGCTTTTACCTGGCGCTGGGGGCTGGATTCAGGTTCTCACACCTACCCAGAAAGCACCCGACAGACCAAGCCTTCTCCCAGCCTCTGGATTTCTGGACATTGCTCCTTAAATACTGTGTGTGTGCTTGGAGTGTAAAGTGGCCAGGGCTTTGCTGACTCTTGCTGAGTGAGTTCAGTCTGTGCGGGCCTGCCGTGCTGCGTGGCGCTCTGTGCTTGGTGGGCTTGCTGCTCGTCCCTAACTGGGAAGTGCCGTCTGGGCTCTCGCCGTTACGGATCCCTGTCCCTTACGTTTGACTTAGCAGGTGGCTGTTTTCTCGTAGATTTCCGGCATGTGCTACGACCGCAAAGTGTTCCAGGTTCACCGGGTGCTCCGCGTCCCTGACAGGGCTGCCCAGTTCTTCTCCTGGGCCCTTGAGCCCATCTTCTCATCCTCAGAGCCCACCAGCGAGGCCAGAGTTGGGATGGGAGCCACGGTGGACATCCAGCGGCAGCAGAGGATGGAGCAGCTCGACCGGCAGCTGATGCGCTCTCAGTTTGCACAAGTGAGGCGACAGGGGCGGCAGCAGGTAAGACCTTCCCTCTACGGGGAAGCTTCTGCTTTACTCCTGCGCTTTAGACTGAGCTTCTGGTGTGTTTGCAGGAATGTAGGTGTCTTGGCTGGCTTTTCTGTATCTGGAGTTTGTGTTGTTTTGTTTTTAAGGTAACTAAATTAGAGCTGAACAGTGGGTCACATTGGGCATTCTTATTCTTAGCATTATTTCTGAGAAACACCAACCCAGTTAGCAAGATCGGGCATTCATCAGCGCTTGTAATCTTCTCAAAGCCACAGCGTCTTCCTGTTTAAAGTGGTTGTCATGTGCCGTGGATGAGGAACAAATGAAAAGCTTCATGGTTTTCCTTGATTAAAGTAGATACAAGGAGAAGGAAACTTCAGGGAGACCAATGATTATATCGTATAAATGCTGTGTTCTCATAGATGTGCCATTAATGACCAGGAGCCAGTGCAAGCTATCTGTAAAGACTGCATTAGCCAAAACTCGGACACAATGCCTGTCTTGGAGGGGGACCAGGAAGAGGGAGGTGGCTCTATTCCCAGCTTAGACTTCTGCCATCATGTGCCATGTCTTCCTCAGAGACTCCTATGACAATACGCTGGGCTCTTCACTTCCTGCCTCCATCTTCTGGGACACTGAGAGATGCAGGATTCTCTCCTGTATCTGCCTCCTGCCTTACCCAGTCTCACAGTGACCTGGGAACTGAGTCTCGCCTGACATCCTCAGGGTCTCACTGGGAATGTGAGTTTCAGAGTTCTGTCTTGGTGGGATAAGGGCTGGAAGGGAGAGTCACGAAAGTTGTTCCTTACAGGGTTTGACTTTGACGTGACTCTGGCGTGTACGATAGAGATATTCAGGGTGTTTTCAGGACGGCAGGCATGTGCTCTCACAGAGCACTGAGGTGACAGCCTCAACTGTAGAGATGAAAACCAAGAGCAGGGACCTGCATGAGCATGATTCCGTCCACAGTCAACACAGGCTGAACTGAAGCTTTGTGATTGGCAGTCGGCACAGGCCTATAAGACCCTGGGGAAGAGTGAGGATGTGTGGCGGGAGGGCCTGGAGCCCAGCGCGGCCTGTCTGCTACGGTTCCTCTTAGGCTGTTTGTGGCTTTCTTCCCTCTTGAGTATGGGAGAGGACCTTCTGGAAGGAGAGTCTTCAAGGGAAGGGAAAGGATGGCCTTTGTAGGTTTTGTGGTATGCTTTGGATGAGCAGGTTTCTAGTCTCTGCGACCTGCCTTGGGGAAAAGAAATTTGAGTTTCCGTGACGTAAGCCAGAGGATGAGATGTCAGTAAAGGCCAGAGAGAGCCTGCTTCTGTGGCCTCCAGAGTTCTTCAGTTCCAAGTACCCAGGACACCAAGGTGCCAGGCATCGGGGTATTCTGTTCTGAGCCCTAATCTTCCTTTTCTTTTGGATTGGGGCTCACCTATGACCTCACTTTGTCTTAGTTAACCTTTAATACCCTATGTTTAAATACAGTTACGCTGAGTAAGTGCTCAGTATGCGCATCATGGTTCCGGATAATCAATACCCAGTGTTAACACTAAGTGGTCATTTTTTTCTTGAAGGTGTATCAAACTTATTGCTGTCGACTGATGGCAGATTAAATGTTCCATGATGGCAGTAGTTAGATCGTCCTGGGTACATGAGGCCTATGCGTAACCTCCATTCGGGTCACCATGACCACTCCTCCTGTGCCAGTGCTGAGATGGAAAATAGGTTGCTGTCATTCTGTTTGCCTTCTGCTTGGTGCCTTTCCTGTGGTGGACACCGTGGTGGAATCCGACCAACAGAGCCCCCACACTTCCCTCGTGCCTTTAGCTGTGTGGACTTGCCTGGCCTACCTCCCAGTCTCCCAGCTGACCAGCCAGGTCATTTGAACCCCAGTAAATCCACTTGTGCGCTTTATTACCCACAGACCCCCCCTCACAAGTGGATGACTGGGGTACCAGCCAGCTCTGCCCACAGGAGGATTTCCCTTCTGCCCTCAGGGGTCCTCCCTGCGCAGTACCAGAGAGCCATGAGTCCTCTCGGGAACCCGTCCATGAACTCTGCTCGGTCATTGGTGTCCTCTGTCGGTGGTCATCAGAGACTCACCACTGTGGCAGGTGGATGACTGGGTGTCTGGTGATCTGCTCTTGCCGCTCACTTGTGCCCCCTACCCTGCTCATGTGACCCAGATGTGCCACTGCCTTCTAGCAGCGGTTCCTGCTGGGCACTCTGGCTCTCAGGCACTTCGTGGTATAGCGTAGGGTTTTTGCGGTTCTCTGTAGTTCATGTATTCCCTGCCTGGGGTCCCAGGAACCAGCATGTTTTAGGGATGGCTAGCTTCAAATGCCACATAGTATCTTTGTCTGCCACAGATACTTTGACCAACACACATCTTCTCCAGTGAACGAAACACCAACCCTCTGTCCACCCTGATCACACGTTCCCACTGGCACTGGGGAAAGTACTGGCTCTGTTTGTGCTCTACCCACTGCTTGCCAGGCCCCTCCCTCCAAGACCTGAAGTTCAGAACAGGAAAGCAGCCCTGGACTCTTGTTGGGACTTGTCTGGACCACAAAGAGCATCTACTGTACCCTTAAACTTTCTAGGTTTATTTTCCTAAATTTCATTACCATAGCCTGCTGAACTTCCTCATGGGCTGAGTTTGACCTTTTGTTTTTATGCATGGCAAATCAATACACAGAGTAGTCTTCTGTCTGTCTGTTAACCTGTGTTTGTGTGCGTGGATGAGAACTTTGTAAGGCAGCTGTGTTGATCAGGAGGGTTTGGTTTCACTGATTTTTTTTCAACACTGTTGTTCTTGGTGCTTATCATACTCTAGGCTTAGGGCTGCCACTGAGTGTGGAGCTGTAGACCAGCCAGCAGACCTCGCTGTGGACCTGGGGCTTGCTTCACTCGCAGAATCGTGTGTTCACATTTTACTACCAAAAACAGCCGTGTGTTGTGCCAGTTGCCAGTTGTTCACCCTGGCATTAGCCCACGTTCAGGCCTGTTCTCAAGCTTGCCAGTCTGTTTGGAGTTCGAGGACATTCAGCAGGTGCCCACTAATCTGGAGCCCCAAGGCTGTGCTGTTGAAGTTCCTCATGATGCTCCCTCTCTGATCCAGATGTAATCATGCTCTTGTACCCTGGGTGTCTCCCCAGAGCATCATTTCCGGTACACTTGCTTGTCCTCACTCCCACCATCACCAACCCAAGGCTGACCTGAAGCTTCAGCAGACATTTCCCGCTTCTCTTCTGCCTTCTTTCTCTAGGGTACAATACTTCATCCTTCCTATGCATCCACACCTTGCCCCCCTCATCTGGAGTTATATGCACTGGGTCAGTGTTCAGGGCCCTGGTACATCAAGCCCAGGGATGTGGTAATGTTCCGTGTGCTCTGACCTCTCACAGGCTTTCTGGACACTTCTTCAAGTGGTTATGATCCAGGAACCCTCAGATGCTTGCTGTCTCGTGGGCTAGTTGAGTTGAAAACTGGCTTTAATACTTACTGTATCTGATATCTGTGACATGTGTCACAGGGGGACATTGAGGCAGCAGAGCAGACACTCTCTGCCACTCTCCCAACTGTCTCTGCTGACAGTCACTTTGCTATTGTGTCTGGCTTGTGGCTGCCAGGGAAGTGTCTAACTTCTCATAGCTCATGGCTTTTGGTTTGGGTTTTTTGTTTGTAGTTTTTTTTTTTTTTAATTTTTTCAGACAGATTCTCACTCTATAGCTCTGGCTGTCCTGATACTCATTATGTAGACCAGGCTGGCCCTGAACTCAGATCCACCTAGTTCTGCCTATGCAATGCTTGGATCGCAGACATGCGCCACCGCACCTAGCTGTAGCTCTTGTTTCTTTGGTCCCCACTGGGACACGGACTCCTGAAGGACAGAACTATGAGCTTTGCTCACTTGTGCCTTTCTGAACTCTAGTGCAGTGCACACCCGTGAGTGCAAGGAACTGCCTGACCTTCCTTGGAAGAAGCAGCTGCTGAGGTGAAGCAGGGGTGGGGCGGGTCCCTAGACCATGTGCAGCCCTGAGGCCCAGCAGCCCTGTGCAGTCTAGTGTGTTTTCATCAGTTGGGGTGGAGGGTCCCCAAGCAGCTGTGGGGACAGCAAGGGAGTGCTGCTTACAAACTTCGAGCACTGTGAGGAGGTGACAGTGGAGGTGGAGCCACCCACACCTGTAGCACGCAGAGGCAGACACAGGACAGTCAACGGTAGACAGGGCTACTCTGGCTGTGAATGAGAGCCTGTCTGAACCAGCCAGCCCCCACCCCCACGCTCTCCAGTAAAAACATCAAACAGAACAACTTGTGTGGAGATCTGTGTGGAGATTGGTGTCTGTTGTGTACCAGTGAGGTTAGGGTTAGGGTTAGCGTTAGGGTTCGGGCAGCCTCGGGTGCTTCTCTTCTCAGAGCCCCGGAAACCCTAACTTTCCCCTGGGGAGAGAGGCTGAAGGATGGGCTATGAGCAGTGGCCACTCATCAGTCCGTCAGGTGGTCATGATGGGTCCTTACGAGCCACAGAGACAGAGTTCAGACTGCGTCTACTTAACTGAGCACACGGAGGCTCCTGGAGGATGGCGCCCAGAGAGGGCCACACCCTCCCACATGCTATGCCTTGCGTCTCTTCCGTTTGACTGCTCATCTCTGTCCTTCATGAGAAATGGGTACATATAAGTGATTCTCTGAGTTCCCCGAGCCAGCTCAGCAAAGCAGTCACCCTAGAGGGTGGGTGTGGCCTCACCCCAGGTGGGGCAGCCTCGTGTGACCGAGCTTTTATTTATTTGTCTGTCTGTCATCCATCTAGCTAGCTAGCTAGCTAAGTTCCATGAATAATGTCAGAATTAAGTTTGGGGACCTTAAGGGGTGTCTCCTGAAAAGTGGCTTGGGGCGTAAGGAAATCCCCCCACCCCATGCATCTGGCATTAGAAGTGTTGTGTTGCTCATGTGTGAATGTGTGAAGGCCAAAACAGTTTGTAGTTTTTCTTAGTAACCCATATGCTCACAGCATGAAGCCTAATCATAAAATGAAAAGAAAAAAATTTGCATTTAGGGAGACAGCTCTGGGTTGACAGGATGATCTGCACAGTCTGATTGGTTGTCACGGGAATGAAGAAATGACATAGGAGTTTCTCATGTACCCAGAGATCTCTGGAGCTTTAGTTACTACCATGGCTTGGGCATAGAACTTGTGGTAGTCTGGAACCTAGGAGCTAAGCTGTTAATGCTCTAAGAGCTTCAGCTTCTAGAACAAAGCTCAATATGATAGGACCTGTGGGCCAGACCTGCTTTTGTCCAGTCTGTTTTGTCCCTGCATAGTAGCCTCAGTTTTGCCGCTTGCTTCTCAGGGCCTCCAAAACTTACTGCATGGCCTGCCCCACTCAGAATGTGTGGTGCCCTTGAGGCGAGCAGCCCACACCTCAGCCGGACTCTACTGAACCTGGATTCTTGGCTCTGTTCACTCGTGTGAGCCACTTTTTCTGCTCACTGGCTATCCGTACACTGCAACACACACTTGAGGATAAATTTTCCCCCGGGGTACTCCTCAGGAGCAGAATTAAGGTGAAGCCTGCCATGAATGCGCAGTGCTTGCTGTAAGCCTGCTGGGACACAGAGCAGTCGCTGGTGTCAGTGCTCTCCATGTGCGCTGCACTGGGCTGCGGTGCTGCCTGGTCGCCTGCTGCCTGTCTTGGTGATATGCAGTCCTGACTCACACGGACGGGTGCACATGTGCAGCCCAGTGGTTCCTCTGTATTTGGCTGATGTGCGTTACTACTTTGTCACCCACCCTCAGTAAAATTCTGTGGCTGTGAAACGGTTTCTCTCCTTGTCCGCCCTCAGAGTGTTGTTAGGCCCCACCTCACCACCAGGCCTCACACCTGCCTCGCACGGTGAGAGTTTTTTCATTAATCAAGTATTTGTGTAATTCACCCACTCCAAGTGTGTAGGTCACTGTTTTTTATTCACAGAATTGTGCAACATCACTACAGTCAGTTACAGAGCGTTGTTAGCATCCACATAGAGATTCCGTACCCGGAGCAGTGGGTACACGTGATGTGGAAGAAGAGGGAATAGCTATGGGAAGGAAGGGGAGCAGAGAGGGTGGGGAGAGGAGGGCGGGACCGAGAGCTAAGTATGGCGGTGTGCATGAGGTCCCTATGAAACCCTGTACTTTGTGTGCTAGCTTTAAAAGTTAATTGATATTTAAAAAACTAAATTCAGTCTTTTGGCAAGCATTCCCGAGTCTTCCGTCGTCAAGCCTCATGAGGATGTCTGTGTGATGGCGCTTATGCCAGCGGTGTCTGACAAGGCGTCACCTCGTGAGGGTTCCCGCATTGCAGAACGTGCATGACTCTTGCCTTAGAGAGCAAGGCCACCAAGCACAGCTTCATGCTGGAGCATGCCACTCTCTGTCTGTCACGTGGCCAGCTTGATTTAGAGGACACTCTGTCACCTCTTGGCCTCACCGATACATCTTCATTGGCATCTATTCTACAAAACGTGTGGAGCCAGGTTGTGGAAGAGCTGTGACCCAGGCAGTGTGTCCTGACCTTGACGTGACAGGAGAAGGAGACAGTCATAACAGTGTCCCGATAGCTCCTGGGAGAAGTGCCATCACCAGGCAGAGCCCAGCGGTGCCTCTGGGACCCACAGGGAGCAGGCCCTCATGGTAACACCACACAGGCCCTCATGGTGAGACCACACGGGGAGCAGGCCCTCATGGTGAGACCACACGGGGAGCAGGCCCTCATGGTGAGACCACATGGGGAGCAGGCCCTCACAGTGATACCACACGGCTGCTTCTCTGTACCTGCGCTGTGCTCTTTCACTTTTTGATGTGATTTGATTTGAGAATAATTCTCATCAGATCACCGTGCTGCTTTGTCAACAAAGTCTAACCAGCCAGAACCAGTTCCTTTATGACTCTTCTCCCAGGAGTGTGTGAGTGTGTAGTGTCAGATGTGGGATAAGTCACTAGAGCTTAGTCGATAAAAATCTGCAGTTAAGTGAAAACAAGATGCAGGTACTCTTTTCTCAAGGCTGAACTAAAGGCTGTTGATCTCAATCTCACCCCCTGCAGCAGCGGCCGCTGGGTCTGTGGTGCCTTTGACACAGCTCTTACTGGCCTTTTTGATGAAATTCAGCCCAGAAAGATAGGATCAATCAAAATTCTAGCACTTTTCCAAGCCTGACTCATTAAGTGACATTCATGAAAATCATTTCTATTTTCCATTCTGTTTTGGTGTCTTCATGAGAAAGAAGAGCGCTGTACAATCTCATGGTATTTAAGAAGACAGGTAATGACGACACATTCTCTTTGTCTGCATGAGAAAGAAGAGCGCTGTACAACCTCATGGTATTTAAGAAGACAGGTAATGACGACACATTCTCTTTGTCTGCATGAGAAAGAAGAGCGCTGTACAATCTCATGGTGTCTGAGAAGACAGGTAATGACGACACATTCTCTTTGTCTGCATGAGAAAGAAGAGCGCTGTACAATCTCATGGTGTTTGAGAAGACAGGTAATGACGACACATTCTCTTTGTCTGCATGAGAAAGAAGAGCGCTGTACAACCTCATGGTGTTTGAGAAGACAGGTAATGACGACACATTCTCTTTGTCTGCATGAGAAAGAAGAGCGCTGTACAACCTCATGGTGTCTGAGAAGACAGGTAATGACGACACATTCTCTTTGAAGGTGTAAACATTATAAACAACTCAAATTCTGTGTTGGATTTTTTCCTCTTCTCACTTTTTCGTTACTTTTTAAAACCAGTGACTTTAGAGACGTGGCACATCGTGTTAGAAACAGATGCGCTAAGCTGACCGTCCTCCTCTTCCCTCCAAAAGCCCATCTCTGTTGGTTTCCAGAGACAGAGCGTACGTGTCATCCCTTCATCTGGAGAAGCCTGGGTTTCGTGGAGCCCAGCATTCAGAGCCTGCAGCCTGGGCAAAGGCGATGGGTAGAGCGGCCAGAGCCTGGAGTTTCCAGAGCTCTGAGCCACGCTCTCTTCAGAGATTGTAACGACGCCTGGCCAACCGAGATCTGCTGAGCTCTTCCTGAGGACACACTAGAGCTATGTGCATATGCGGCGTGCGCCCAGGCGTGTGGCCATGCTCTGTGGTTCAGCATGTCTTAGATGTGCACCTCTCCTTCTCCTGCCTGTGTGGGTGGACGCTGCCACTACTGTGGCTTCAGTAGGATGACCACTCCAGGATCCCTCATGGACTCAGTAATGCTGCCAAAGCTCAAGAGAGTTGGAGACAGAGGACACGTGACCAGGTCTGCCTAGAAGTCTTGCCCACAGGGACGTGAGGCTTCTGCTCTGACAGTGAAGGCTCTTTCAGAAAGACTTCTCAGCTCCCAAGATGCTCATGGATGTCTAATGAGGAGGAGGCACCGAGTCAGTGTAAGGACCATCTAGTGCAGCTCGCCATTCTACACGTGCGGAACCCCACACTTCTGGCTTTGCTCTGTGCCGAGTCAGCATGACTGTGCCCCCAGCACCTGGCCAGAGAGGGGCAGGAGGCGGCTTTGGAGGGTAAAGCCGATGCGGCGTGATGATGGCATGCGCCTGCACACAGAGGGGAAGCAATTCCTAGGGAACAGGCCATTGAGTAAACTTCAGTGTGCTGCAAGAAGGGGCAGTAAGGGAAGTTCTGGGAAGAGGCAGATGATTTAGGGCGGGACTAGTTTGGACTGCTGAAACAGGACAGATGTTTTTCCGTCGTGGTGCTGCTGCTGTGGGAGGCCTGAATGCAGGTCGCCCACGGTGGTGTGCAGGTTAGATTGGGGAGAGTGTGGACGGCAGCCGTGTCGTCAGAGTGGGACCACAGAGATGGTGGCGGTGGACCCCATAGAGGAAGCATGGATCGTCTTGAGAGTCGGGTCTTTGAGGCACAAGGCAGAGTCCAGAAGAGCCAGGTTGCAGGAGAGCTCAGCTGCCCATCAGATTAGAAAACCGATGTTCACCCTGGCAAAGCGCTTACCTAGTTCAGGAGTGGAAGCTGATTGCTGAAGATATCTCGGGGAAGAGACGTAAAAAGAAAGGAGACCTTGAGTCATTCTGTCTCACGCTTGGCAGAACATCACCTCTTTTTCTGTCAAAACATGTACCAGAGATAATTCCAGTTTTTACTTGATATTTAATAGTTTTGTGTAGAACTAAAGTTAGGCAGGGAAAATGTGACCAAAACCTTGGCAGAGGGAGGAATGAAAGGAGGTAAATTGAGGTACCGGGACAGACACAGCCAGCTGACCCCGGACTGTGTTCAAACACTTGGCCCGGGTTACTATGCTAGCTAACATGCGTTCACCATCTCTAGCTGATAGGGTGTGTGCCACAGGGAGGAAGGAAAGAGGAGAGTCGAGGTACCGGATAGAAATAGACTCTGTTCGTGCTGAAAGATGTGCTTTGTTCGTTGTTTTTCTGGAAAGCATGTAGGAGACCTTACCTTGCACTTGTATGTGGTGTTCATGAGTACTGAAGTCAATCTAGGAAACAATGTGATCTGTTTGTGCAAGAGAGTCCCAGTCAAGGCTGTGCTGTCGAAGCTCCTTACACACACACACACACACCAGAAAATCTCTGAACTTGTCTGTCTCTTAAGGAAAGGTCACATTAAAGGGTAGTCTGTGGGCCAACCTTTGGAAACAAATGATGGCTAGGTACGGAATGTTTGCTGTGTGGCATGGTCTACAGACCCCAGCAGCACCCTCGGTTAACAGTCTCCTCAAAGAGAGGCTCAGCACATTCACAGGAGCCCACAGGCAGGTGCTCAAAGCCTGTGGACAAGGTGACCACTTTTCCTCCAGGGTGCCCTGTCACCACTGTAGCTCCCTGCGTGGATTTGCCAGGCCTCCTGCTTGCTGAATCAAAGAGAAAACATTTATGATTGGTTTGCAGCTCATGTTGAAGCTGATGTAACACACTGTTAACCCGTGTGAAAGTGGTCTTGTATCTCAGAAGGGAGAGCCACAGTGGGTGTCTCAGTTCCCATAGGAGGAACGTCACCAGTGGAAATAAGCAGACCCGGGTACCTGTCTGCAGGCTCAGTGCTGGTCTGTGTCCTTTGCAAGGACTGCGTGCTTTATTCTGGGCTATACCCCTCCTCAGTGTCCCCATGTCCCAGTTCAGTTTCCAGAAGCACTGCTCGTGGCCCTGGCCCAGCCAACCCAAGGAAGCAAGGCTCCTGGCAGAGCGGAGAGGAGATACGGCCAGGGACAGCACTGTCGCCAGAAACCACTATCCCGAGCCAAGGACTGCAAGCCTGAGCAGCAGGGCGTGGGGCTCCTGTCGGACCACCGTGGGACTCGGGAAGGCGAGGGCCATTTGAAGGTCTCAGCCCAAAGCTAGTCAGCAAGATGAGAGCCATCACAGCAGCTGGGTCAGCGGCCACCAGTTCCTCCTGGGACACTGCTGACTCCTGCCCAGCCGAGGTTTTCCCAGCTTCACGTGTGTGTTTTCAGGTGGGGATTTAGTCTGTTCCCTGTAATCCCTCCCATCTCTTATCCACATAATGGGTGCATTGCTAGTCTGTGTGTGTGGTGCTGCGGGTGGATTTTTCTTCGTTTCTCCCTGTTTTGCTGGGAAGCTGTTGCTAAGCAGCAGCCTTGGGCAGTGCTTCCTGCCTTGAACTGATAACTTGCCATCAGTTCAGAGTTGGCGGGCTACCTTGCACTGTCCTGTGTTTGTCCGCTCAGCTCTTTCAAGCCATAGGGAAACAGCTGGGTCTCTCACGGCCCCGCCCCATTCACCCCCTCCCCAGGATGGACAGCTGCTGCACACTAGTAAGTGACTGAGCAAATACACGAGACTGGGCAAGCTGCAGTCCCAAACTGTGAGGGCAGCGTAGAAGAGTAGAAACAGAGCCCCTAACCCGAGGAGCTGCCCTGTGGCCTCAGTTCACCTCCACAGCCTCCCGCCTTGGTTCTTGGGTGAGAGGGTAGGTTCTGCCCTGGAGCCTGTTTCAGCCTATGTCTGCTCCGTGAGCCTGCTTCCTCCAGCCCTCCCATCCTCCACCCACCTGCTCTCTTAGCCTCCCACCCAGTTCTAGCTAACTCTAACCTTTGCTAAGAGAGCCTCATGCAACACAGCTCAACATGTGCCTTGCTGTGTATTTGTTCATGTATCCATGCAGTAAGTGTTTCCCAGGTATTTAACTGTGCCGGGTCCTCAGAATAGCACGGAGTCTCAGCCCTGGTAGAGTGTGTAGCCTGTGTGAGAGTCAGTACAGTGAGCTTCCTAACCCCACCATGCGGGCGATCACAGGCTCCCCAGAGGGAGCAGAGGAGGCAGATGGATCATAGAAGCAGCAGGCTGGAGAGCCATCGGGAAACATTTTGATTGTCCGGAGCACCAGGGACCTGCTGACAATGTCTGGAAAGACTTGGAATCTGCTGCTTTTCTTTCTGTTTACGTCCAAGGCTTCAAAAACCAAACAGAAGCAGATGTAAGTGCACAGCTGTCTCCTTTCTCTTCGGTCAGATGTGAAAGAAGTTTGCAACACAGAAAACAGTACCACTCTTCTCATCAACTCCTTTTCTAGTTTAGAAATATCGCTATTCTCTCTTTTTTAAAGTTAGCAATTGGGGCCTGTAAGGCCCTTGCCACCCAACTGGGGCCTGTAAGGCCCTTGCCACCAAGCCTGACGATCTGAGTTCAGTTCTTCAGAACTCACATGGACGAAGAAAACCAGCTTCTGTATGTACTCTGACCTCCACATTCATGCTGTGGTGTGTGTGCGCACATGTATGCACATGTACACACAAACAAAATGGGAACTAATGCGTGTTATTCATGAGTAAGCGTTTTTAAATAGAAGAAAGACACAATAAAACTTGTATTTCTACTCTGCCCTGTAAAGTCGTCTGACACGGAACAATAAAAGAGAATGGACAAGCTGGGCGATGGTGGTGCACACCTTTAATCCCAGCACTTGGAGGCAGAGGCAGGGGGATCTCTGTGAGTTCAAGGCCAGCCTGGTCTACAGAGTGAGTTCCAGGACAGCCAGAGTTACAACATTGTCTCAAAAAACCAAAACCAAAGACGGACAGAGACAGAGAGACAGATGGATTCTGAAGATAGGTCAGTTGTAGTTAACAAAGCCTACAGACCTTGCTTATGCTATGAGCAGATGTAGACATGGGTCAGAAGTAGGACTGAAGGTGGGTTTGCGACGTGTTCCATGTTCGATGCCCCTGGAACGTTTAGGTGGAGGTGTGTCCAGACACTTGGGTCTATAGCCATGAGGTACAGTATCTAGACTTTAGAATCCTCACCACAGACAGCGCCTAAAGCCCTAGGAGTCCATGGGAGTTTGCCAACAGAACATGGAAGAGAAAAGAAACACAACAGTAAGGCACAGGGTTTGAAGGGCATGAATAGGAGAAGGGGCTTCTGGGATACTAAGACGTGGTCACAGGGCAAGAAAGATAAAGTGTGATGTCACCAGAGCCCAGAGAAAAAGTTGGGTGGCCAGTGGGTCCAACTCTGCTGGAGTCGAATGGGGCGTGGCTCAGGAGGTTCCTCTGGCCAGAAGGGGAGACCTGACTGCAAGCAGGCCATGGGCATTGTTTCAATTCTTTCGACTTCATGGCATAAGGTATCAGGTACTCTGGTATACGCCTGGTAATCCTGCCTGCTGTCCTTCAGTGGATGTAAATGAGGCAGTCTGGTCGTCGGCTGCCCTTGAGCACATGGGCAGCAGTACTCACTGTATGACGGTCCCACTGGGTCTAGAGTAGAGCTTTTGAGTGTTATGTCATGGTCAGAAATGGACTGGGATCCTGATCCCCTTGATCCTGACATCTGGGAAGGGACCTGAGCTGCCAGGCTGGCCACTAGCAGCTCCCGCTGTCCTCTGCCCAAGCCTGTGTTTTCTGTATGTGCCATTAGGTGAAACACTGGAAAGTCTTGTTCTGTCTCATGGTCAGGAAGTCTTCATGTAACCCAGCCTCACCCCTCTGCCCTAGCATAGGGTCCCCGAACAGTCACACCACTTTTAAGATTTATTTTGATTTATATGTGTGTATGTACGTATGAGTGTTTGTGTGTGTGCATGTGTATGTGTCATCCTAGGAGACCAGAAGAGGACATCTGATCCCTGGAGTGAGAGTTACAGTTGGTAGTAGCTGCCTGATGTGGTCCTGAGGACCAGATTCCAAGTGTAAGAGAGGACAGCATGAGCTCCCGCCTCTCTTTTGGTGCTAACCTCTTGGCCTTTCTAGGAATCTTCCAGCGCTGTGATCTATCGGCAAGAGCCACAGACAGCAGAGTGCAGTGCGTGTGAGCTGTTTCTCTGCGGACAGATTGATAATGGCTGTTCTAAGCAGCAAAAACTGAGAATAAAAGGTAGAGCTTTCCCCAGAGGGCACTTTTAAAATATGGGTGCTCAGGAAGTATTAAGTTTTCTAAGACACCACATTCATAATATTCCCGTCGTTGCTCCCCAGTTCAATCTTATGGAGCTCCAGCTGCACTAGGTAACTCTTAAACGCCAGAAACCATTGCTCGGGTCTTCCTGTGTGTCTTGTCCTGCAGGAAATGGTCAGCTCCATGTATACAAGGAGAGCACGCGCCCAACCGTGGAGCCACGCATGCCCTGGCCACAGTGCGCTCCTCTGGCCCAGCTTCCCCATCCAGAGCTCTCACAGTCCGGAGAGCATGGATGCCTGTTACATAGCTTCTGATTAAGATGCAAGAAACAGTCATTGTTGCTCAGCTCAGAAAAAAATAATTGCTCATTTTCACAAGAAACTTCATTTAAGACTCACTTGCCAATTAATAACAAGTATTTATAAAATGAAAGCTCTTTCCTTCCATCTTTGTGAAAGGTGTGGCGGCCGTGCCTTGAAGAAGACAGTAAAGGAAGTGCTTCCTGTTTGCAGAGGCTCATATTTGACCCTGTGCGAAAAATACCCACAGCGGAGAGCTCCCAGAGCCCTCCGTAAAGTTCTTCTCTGTATCACAGAGCGAGAGGGGTGGGGCCAGGTGGGGTTTCTGAAGCACTGTGAGCATTGTCACCGCATCACAGAGCATCCTCCTAGGGACCCTCTCAGCGCTCGCTACCCAGCAACTGAGTGGCTGGGTGCTAGCGTGGATAGGCTCCCCAGTCTGTGCAGTCATGCGCGGCCTGTGTGGCTCACATGTCCTTTGGTCCACAGACTGTGGCAGCAGGCCTCTTACTATCTCCACGGGTGCGCGCTGCCTTACGCTTTCATTTGCACTCGCAACAGCCGTGACTCAGGCTTACTCCACTGTCAGTGTCCATTTATTCGTTCTGTCCACTTGTCTCTCGAGTCTTGCTTTTATTAGTGCCTTATGTATGTTACGAACGTTATCTGTTACACGCTGTGGAAATTTTCTTTAATATATAGTTTGTCTTTAACTTTGTTGTTTTATTTTAGCCAACAAGAACTGAATTTTTAGTATAAGTTCTTACTGGTAGTATAATAATTTTATCTATCGTTTCTGTATTTTTGTTTGAGAAATCTTTTCCTGTTATGATGACATGAAAGAATTCTCTTACTCTAAAGTCCTGACACTTTAGCTTCCCATGTTGCTTGTTACTCTGTGGGCTCACTGCACATACGGTCCAAGGCAGAAGTCCAACTATCTTTCCATGTCTTTGGCCGTCATGCCAGTCTTGTTTGTTAATGGTCTGGCTTCCTCTGTGCCTGGTTTGCCTCCGATTTCTGGACCTTTCTGCTTGGCTGGCTGGCTCGCTGGCTGGCTCCATCCCAGCTCACACCTGCTCTAGTCTGCTTGTTTCTGATACCTTAGGATTCCCATCTCTTCCCTTGGTACTCGGTCATGGATACACATAAAACGTTATGTATTACCCTTAGGTGTTTCAGGTGTCCATAAGGAGGAAGATTTTTGGGCTGTCACAGTTTATAAATTTGTAAGAACTCTAAGACATCTAGAAATAGACATTTTTAAACTG
Source organism: Cricetomys ansorgei (assembly GCA_026225945.1). Taxonomy (NCBI): domain Eukaryota; kingdom Metazoa; phylum Chordata; class Mammalia; order Rodentia; family Nesomyidae; genus Cricetomys; species Cricetomys ansorgei. The sequence goes on from JAMJFZ010000770.1 coordinate 346,200, forward strand.
GTAAATTCAAAGATCTGCACACAGCTAAAAATGGATGTTTTTAGAAATCATCATGCCATGCGTTTTTCTTTGGATTTAAAGCCAGAAGTGGCTTTATCATCCGTCTTTGCTATCCACGAACCAACACTCAGTAAGTTATTGATCCTAACTTGTGAACCTTTTGCTCTGCTTGTAAGATGGCCTTTTGCTTTCTCCAGCCTGATGCTGGATGTAGACTTCATTGCATTGCAACCTCCACTCGAGGCGCTCAGGAGTGAACACACAGAACGGGCCGGCGCATCTTAGAGCTGTGGCACGAGCTCGGCTCTCCGTGCTTCCTTGTCCATGTGTTCCCGTGACACCTAAGTTGTGGCCATGGCCTCTGCTGGGACAGGGTCAGTGGGCCGAGGATAGAAGGTCAGTGTGCCTTTTGCCGTCTTGTACCCAGTGACACAAATCACTCACGCGCCCCACACCTTCTTTTCTCTTCCGGGCCCTGTGGCAGGCACTGGTTTCACCTCTTGTTGACTGTGTTGAGTCGCTCGGCTCCTGCCGAGTTCCCAGCTGGGATGTAGCTGCCTTCGGAGGCTCCTCTGGGCACCACAGGCATTCTGCTCCTTCCCTGATGACCTTTATTGCTCTCTTTGTAGGGAGGAATGATCAATTGGAATCGGCTTTTCCCCCCTTTACGTCAGCGACGAAATATCAACTATCAAGATGGTCCTCGGTCTGAACAGCGAGCATCTCCTCCCCTGGAGGTTTCTGAAGAGCAGGTAACCAGTGACATCTTTATTCAGTCTAATCCACACTGAAAGCTTGAAGCAGTTTGGGTCAGCAAGAAATTAAAGCTTGATTTGGGGGCTGCAGAGATAGTTGGTAAATGGCCTGCCATGAGTTTAGTCCCCTGCACCCATATATAAATGCCAACACTAGTAACCCCAGTACTGGGAAGGCAGACATAGGAAGATCCTCTAAAGATTGCTTAGGCAATCCAGGCTTACCTAATTGGCAAAACTTAGGTCTCAGCAAAAGATGGTCCTGTCTCTAAAACAAGGTGCACAGCAGCCGAAGGACACCCAAGGTTGACCTCTGCAGGGGCATGGAAGCGTGCGCGCACATACACCCATGCCTAGTGCACACACACATGTGCACATGCACACACACCTAGTGTGGTGGTGCACACCTGTAATCCAGGTGTATAGGAAGCTAAGCTAAGGTAGAAGGGTCTTGAGTTCCAGGCCAGCATGGGTCACATAACAAGATCTCGTCACCAAAACAGAATAAAACAAGAAATGATTGAAGTTGGCTCTTTACAAAGGTTGGGAGAGAGCACACCTTTGTGTGGTTTTGACTTTTATGATTTTAAATCATGTTAATGTTTTACATGTTCAAGGAGTAAATCATTGAAAATGGGAACTATCATAAAATTGAAAAGAAACAAGTGATCCAACTATATATATAATAATGAATTACATACTGATGTTGAGGGGGAATTTAATTTTAGTAACTTTTGAACAAAATATACCCTGAGACTTAAGCTTTTTTCATAGGTTATTTCTCTTAGTAGTTATGATTCTAATACTGGGGTTGGAATGAAATGAGCAGCGTGTATACAGAGTGGTGGTTTTTCTGTGCATGTGGATGAGTATGCACCTCGGTGTGAATGTACACATACACGTGCCCCTGCTCTTGCTGAAAGGGCTCTGAAGCAATGATGGCCAGTGGTGACAAGCACACTACTGCCCCGATGTCCCCACTGAAGTAAGCCGGGCCTCTTTTGAGACATGGTGGATCCCATGCCAGGGTGGGGAAAACACAAGATAACCCTGGGACATCTTGTACCACTGTAAGGAAGTGCTCTATGACTGACGCCACATCACAAGAACTCTGACTCAAGAGGCCACGTCGGGACATCAGCTTCAAGTGCGCACAGTGTTGAAGATTTACTGTTTGTCTGGTGATTGATTGATAAACACACACCAGACATGGTTAACAATACAAGCCAGACAGACCTCAGGAGAGCTTACACCAACCACACCACATCCAGTTCTAACTCCCCTTCTTAGGCAACCTGGTGGTTCCCTGCTCCCAGGAGGTCACTATATTGATGCTGAACTTACTGTGAACCCTACATCCCAGAACTCCTGGACTCAAGTGATCCTCCTGCCTCAGCCTCCCCTATCCTCAGTAGAGCACGAGACTCTTAGTCTCAGAGTTATATGTTCATGCCCCACATTGGGTGCCAATTGTTAAGAGACTGTTGTGTCTGGTGATACATTAATAGCAAGCAAGGACAACTCTCGGGGATGTGATACCCAGGCAGCTTAGGCAGAGAGCTCGCACCGTCTCCTCTCAAGTGGCCTTCTCCATGCTTCTCCCTCTGCCGCAGCCTGTAGGTGCTTTATTCACTCAAAAACTCCCTCCTCCCTCCACACAGGCCTTAGTTACACAAATGAACGGACTTATCACCTATCCTGGCGGGTGTCCAAGCTGAGGAAGCCCCAGAGTCTTCTCTGTTCTCTAGGCTGCAAATGCTGAGAGCTATAGGGATCCTTCATCTGCATTAACATAAGCAACTGGCCTGTTCATGTGGCATCTGGGGGGCTTCTCCATTGTTTTTAGCACAGAGGTGTTAACAACACAGGAAGAAAGCCTCTCGGGAGCTGCAAGGCATCAGGAAGCACCCTTCCCCCATACAGCATGTACACAGGAGTATGGTCCCAGAAGCAGTAGATAACTATAGACATCTAATTCAAGCATTTTGCTACACACCAGGACAGTCATACAATGTAGTCTACCAGGTGACCATGTCTACTATCAAACCAACTGTCGGTCACTTCCTGCTGGCTACACACCAGGACAGTCATACAATGTAGTCTACTGGGGGATCATGCCTACTGTCAAACCAACTGTCAGTCACTTCCTGCTGGCTACACACCAGGACAGTCATACAATGTAGTCTACCAGGTGACCATGTCTACTATCAAACCAACTGTCGGTCACTTCCTGCTGGCTACACACCAGGACAGTCATACAATGTGGTCTACCAGGGGACAGTGCCTACAAGTTCACACTGACTGTCAGTCACTTTCTGCTGCTGATATGACGCCATGATCAAGCCCCTTCTAGAAGAAAGAGTTTATTTGTGCCTGTAGTTCCAGAGCAGTAGAGTCCAGCTTGTCGGGAAGGCGAGGCAGCAGGGCGCCAAGAACTCGTACCTTCAGACAGCGCAAAGCAGAGAGAACTAACTGGAAGCAGAGTGAGGCTTTTAACTTCAAGTCCCAACCTGACTTTACTCCTGTGCTGAGACGCCTGAGGCTGTGGGCCACATTCACGCAGACCGCCAGGCCGACAGTGATGGGAACGCTAGAGCAGGACGGAGACCACCAGGCTGTGGTGATAGGGAGACGCTAGAGCAGGACGGAGACCACCAGGCTGTGGTGATAGGGAGACGCTAGAGCAGGACGGAGACCACCAGGCCGACAGTGACGGGAGACACTAGAGCAGGACTGAGACCACCAGGCTGTGGTGATACGGAGACGCTAGAGCAGGACGTGGGAGACGTTTCCTATAGGAGAAAGGACACCACAGCTCTGCAACCATCATAGTAAACATTAATTCCAGAAAAGACATCAATATATGAAGAATTGCGCTCTTTCTAGACTCTCAAATTAACCCCCATCAATGACACTTACATGAAGAAAATAACCACACAGTTAGGAAATCGAGTACCACTCATTATCAAAAGTAACATTACTAATAATGGAACAAAGAGGCACTGTATATGTACACTGAACCCCACTCGCCCCGAGGGACCTCTGTAAAGTGCCTAGCCTGCATTCTTCAGAACAGAGGCTGCGCGAGCTGCTGCAGGCAAAGGATGGGGAAGCTGCTCCCCTGCGTGACACAGGGGTAATGTCGTCATGCAGTGAGAGGCCGGTTTTGCTGATCAGCTGATGAAATTGGGCTCCGGGCTGGATGAGAAAGTTAGTTTCAGATTGCAGCTTTGCTAGCCATTCTGACAGTGGTGAGTTGCAGGGACTGCTTCAGGAGATGATGAAGCAGCCTGGTAATCCACAGCTGCTGACTCTGGATGAAGAGTCAGCAGAGTGCTTAGGGGTCTTATGGAAGCTTCACGTGTGAAATTATTTAAATGAGAAAAGTGTCTTAAATTTTTTCCAAAAGACTGCAGTGATAACACCTGAAATTTCCCTCTGCCTGTGTTGTTTGAAGGCCAAGCTTCCCACAGCTGGCTACACCAAGACATTTGTCCTCAGACTAAACTAATTGCTGTGTCTCCTGCAAAACTGTGTCCTCCCAAACTCTAACTCAGAGCTCTTCCCACACCCCTGCCTTGGCTCTGGTTGGTGCTGTTTCAAGAAACCCGTCAAATGTGCCTGGCAACATCAGCTGTCAGTTGGTCAGCCAGTTCCTGTGCCCCGCGACTTCTGGCTTTGAGCTTGCATTCCACTATCGCTTTAGTTTGGGCAGCAGAGGACCAGGGGTGCAAGAGGACCAGGGGTGCAAGAGGACTAGAGAGGACCAGGAGTGCAAGAGGACCAGGGGTGCAAGAGGACTAGAGAGGACCAGGGGTGCAAGAGGACTAGAGAGGACCAGGGGTGCAAGAAGACTAGAGAGGACCAGGGGTGCAAGAGGACTAGAGAGGACCAGGGGTGCAAGAGGACTAGAGAGGACCAGGGGTACAAGAGGACCAGGGGTGCAAGAGGACTAGGGGGTACAGCACAGTTCTTTTTTGTAGACTTATTTGTGCATTTCATTTATTTGTTTATTTTGTTTTTCCGAGACAGGGTTTTGTAGCCCAGGATGTCCTAGAACTTGCTTTGTAGACCAGGCTGGCCTTAAACTCAGAGATCCACCTGCCTCTACCTCCCGAGTGCTGGGATTAAAGGTGTGTGCCACCACACCAGGCTTTTGTGTTTGTTTTGATTTTTCAAGACAGAATCTCACTATGTAGCTCTGCTGTCCTGAACTCACTCTGTAGACCAGGCTGGCCCTAAACTCAACAGAGATCCTCCTGCCTCTGCCTCCCAGTGCTGGGGCTGGAGGTGTACAGCACATCTAGCCAGCCAGAGTTTATTTGTCCTGTCTTCTTTTGAAAGTTCTTAGGCAAATATCATCCCAGAGATGGGAAGAAAAGCCTCAGTAGTTTGGCATTTGACAGAGCATTATAATGACAGATTAGAAAGTAAGACAGCTGGGTGGTGGTGGCACACACCTTTAATTCCAGCACTCGTGAGGCAGAGGAAGGCGGATCTCTGTGAAGTTGAGGCCAGCCTAGTCTACAGAGAGAGTTCCAGGCCAGCCAGAGTCACAATCCTGTCTTGAAAAGCCAAAAAAAGAAAAGAAAGACAGACAATAGCCATCTGTCTTGGTGGAGAGAAGCACCCAAGATTCTGTTATTTGACTGTTCCCCTGATGTAGCAATGAGTCACATTCTTCACGGGGCGGCCTTTAACCATATGAGGTGTTTACAGGTGAGATATTTCTTGGTTTTGGCAGTTGGGGAGAGGAAAAAAAAAAGATGTCAAAAGGAGAAGAAGGAGAATGTGAAAATGTGTCATTCTGTCTGTAGGGTTTCTCTTAGTGAGTCACTTTTCCCGGATCCTCCCAGAGTGGCAGCGGTGAGGTTAACATGCCGCCAACACCACTCTGAGTGAGCAGTTGCCGCGTCTTCATGAAAGCCTGCCTTCCTTTCTCCACCACCCACCCGTCCATCTCTGTGCTTACCATCCCGTTCTCTTCCCACTTCCTAAATCGTGTGCTGATCAGGTGCTCCTCGGGGTTCTCACATGCTCTTGGCGTGTTCTTGGTGGGGTTGGGGGAGGGGTGGCTTGTTCTTGGTGGGACATCTAAATCTCAGCACTGCTGATCTCTGAGTCTGAGCCCAGCCTGACCTAGCCTGGGCTACCCAATGAGACCCTGTCTTCAAAACAAAATGGCTTGCTTTCCTTTCCTTCTAGAGGCCTACAATTAAGTTCGTAAAGTTATAATTGATATATGATCTCAGTTAGTTTGTTAGTGATGGCCATTCTCAGAAATATTGTTAACATATTTAAATATAATTAAACTTTTATCCTTAATTTTTCGATTGAATTTATATTTTTTTAAGTGTTAGGGTCCCATGTTGTTTGCTTCTGAGGTGCTGGGGATGGAGCCCAGGCCCCCGGGGATGATAAGCAAGCGCTCTACCACTGACTACATCCCCAGCCTGAGTCGTGATTTTATGTGTGTGCTCATGAGTGTTGGGTCTGCAGAGGCCGCACAGTGTGCTTACAATATGCTGGGAATCTAACTCCAGTCCTAATCCTTTTCTCCAACCCCCTGACTCACGGAATTTTAATACATTAAAGAAATAGTAACTTTCTAAACGCAGAAAAAAAATATAAAAATTAAAAATTTTTCTACTACACATATAGTTCAGGAACTTTAGTGAGAGTTCTACAAGAAAACCTAGTAGTTGATGGCACTGTACCCCACGGATTTTGTAAGTCAGATATTCAAAGAAAATACACACGTATTAAGGCATCCCGTCACAAGTTAACACAGAGCCAGAGATGCACGCCGTCCCTGCCACGTCTGTTACTTTTGCTGGGGTTTGGGATTCAATTTTTCCAAACCCACTTCCTTTTCAGTGAGTAGAACCTTGGAGTCAGGACCACCTGATGACCTGAGCTTGCTCTGACTCCCCCAGGTTATCCTCAACCCACACAAACTCCATGGCACTGCACACAAATAACCAAGTAAATAAAGATAATAATCTTTGACCCTAAATAAGATTTTAATTAACAAATAATGAACTTTTGTCAAATTGACTTCTGATGCGTGTGTGTGTGTGTGTGTGTGTGTGTGTGTGTGTGTGTGTGTGTGTAAATCAAAGGGGAAAAAATACCAAGCTAGACTCTTGAGCCCTCCTCCCCAAGCTTAGAAAATGACCTCTCAGGTGACACCACCCAAGTAAGTTAAACATGCTGAAACCAAAGCTGACCAAAGGTAAATTTGCATTTCCCTTCCCGATCATGTCTGACTTCATTTTAGTCAGCCCGCAGTTACCACTTGGCTGGACTGCCCAACCCTAACTATGCTAGAAAGACGAAGACATGGAGCTTGCCCTTTCCTGAGGATCTGCTACAAGCTAAGCCAAAGACAAGGGGCCCAGGCAGGGATGTAAATTACCATGTTAACCAAGAGGTGAGAGGAGATCAGATAAGGAGAGAGAGAGCTGTGTTCCCAAAAGGGACCTTCCAGCAACAGCCTTAGGAGGGAGGCAGCTGGCCCTCACAGGCAGCAAGTGCTGGGTATGTAGAGGGCAGGACAGCCCTGGCCCTGCTCATCACATAGGGTGTGCATGTGCCCTGGCACAGAGGGGCAGCCCAGCTGTGGACCGGGTGGGGCCACCATCCGGTGGGCATCTCGATCTATAAGCATCAGAATTTGGGAAGTTAAAAACCCAAAACACCATTTGTTTTTGACACTCTTAGTTAAAGGGAAGTTGAAGAAAACCGCAGTCTTTGTTGGGCAAACCAAGCAGTTGTCATTGAAGGTGCCACTGTGGATCCTTGGAGTGAGTGTGCACCCGTTCGATGGTGTCACAGCCGAGGCGAGGCGGGAGTGCAGAAGAGAGGGTACCATTTTGCTTCCTGGAGTGAGAATTATCCCGAGAGAGGGAGGTGTGGCAGTATCAGAGTTACATGAAAAAGCGTTTCAGAAAGGAAGCCAGAGAGAACGGTCTCTCCTTCACGGTGTGGTCTGTTTTTGAAGAACACGTGGGAGGTAAAAGTGTGGTCCACCTTTGTCAGCTGGTTGTGACTGTGCCCTTGGTGGCTGTAGTTCCTGTCTGTGTTCCCTTCCTCAGGTCAGCCCGCCACAGGCCTCGTCATGTCACAGGGCTGAGAAGGCCACTGACGCCTGTGGTGGGCTGCGATGGAGGGCAGTTGACTGAGTCACGGTCTGCTCCCACGTGGGAGGGACTGGACACTGTCACAAATGCACCCGACCCAGGGAGGAGGCAAAAGGAGGCTCCCCTGCTGTCCTGCAGACCCTCAGTCACAGAAACAGCCTCAGACATGTCGTTTGGGGAACTTTAACGTATGTGACTGAACAGCTGTGGAAGGCTGAAGAGGAGCTGGTGTGGCCCCTGGGCCTGGACCCAGCGTCGGGAGTCAGGCACAAGGATCACTGCGAGCCTGACAACAGCTTGGACTGCATCTTTGAAGACCAGCCAGGGCTATGTAGCAAAACTGTGTCTCGGATGGGGGTGGATGGATGGGTGGGTGGGTGGGTGATTAAAGAGAAACAGCAGAGTAGCCTTGTTGGGCAGTAATCACCCATGGTTGGGTTCTAAAGAAAGCTTGGCAGAACGGTGGGTTAGGGCTCAGTCTAGAACTCTCAGCGGCAGGCTAAGCCGGTACTACACAGTGCTGCAGATGGCACCGTCTGTGGTGCCAAAGCAGGAGGAAGGTCTGTGGTCTGTGAGGGACAGCACCGGATACAGGAAAGTTCTTCAGGAAACTCCCATGGGGCATTTCATAAGTATCCCATACAGACAGCTATCAGCCTGGTGTCTGTAGTGCTAGGTGCAGTGTGGCCTGCTGGTGGCCCTGCCTCAGCTGGAAAACTTATCCACCTGAGCATGTCCTTTAAAGAGCTCCAGGTGTCTTACACCTTCTTTGTTCTATCCATCAGTTCCTTAAAGAGTTCACATCACTGAGCCCGACCACTTCACCTTCACGCCTTAGCTAACCCATGCTGGGCTACTGTGTATGGCAAGCTCTCCTTGTGGTGGGAAGAGACTGGCTGGGCCCAGACATTGGTGAGGTCATCATGTATCAGGGAAACCAGATAGCAGGTGGGTTGCCATCCACCCCCTTTACTCCGTGCGGCAGGTCCTTAAAAGGTCTCTCTGAAGGCCTACACTGGGCCAATCAGCAGTGAAAATACTTGTCTTCTCAACCCTGGAAAACACATAAAAATGGAAGCCAGCTCTGGTCAGAGTGCTTGGTGGCTAACCACAGAATCTGAATCACCAAGCTTGCTGCTCACCCTTAGCAGCACAAGGACTGTCCAGTGAAGACTGAAAGCCTGGTTCAGGTGTCAGCCCGGCAGCAGTGCACATATGGTTGTGATCATTAGAGACTGCACACAAAGCTTTCAGGGGCACCTTGGCCATTCCAGACCCAAGGGGCCCATGTAGTCCGCAGGTCACACCTGTCTCAGCATCTTCTGGATTCCCATGTGCATCATCGAGCACCAAGATGTGGCCAGACATCCCTGCCCAGCTCTGTCAGCTCCAGGCCATGACTGCAAGCCCCTGAGACTGCTGCCTGTTCCTAGCTTGAGGGGGACAAAAAAAAACAAAGTGATCTACTGCAGTGTGTGAAGGACTTGGGGTGACAGCAGGCACAGGAAAGGGAGCCTTTCCCGTGTTCCTCGTCATCTGGAACAGCCTAGTTGTCAGAGGCCTTGGAAACATGCTCAGGACAACGCACAAAAGGAAAGTGGAACCACCAAGCTACTGACCAGCCCAGAGCCAGCGCTCAGCCAGGTAAGTGCAAAGAACCACCTGAGGTGTCAGGGGATCCGATGTTGAGAATGACTAGTTAGACCACCTCCATCAGGGAGGCTTTCCCTCTTTACTCCTTGTGTCATGCTGTAGACTGACGGGAGCTGGAGAGGGTAGGGAGTAATGCTCACGTGAAAAGGCCCAATGGAGAGGAGAAAAGGCATTCAGAAAACTGAATGGCTAATTTTGGCATTTGGTATCCGACAGTAAATGAGATTAGCACCAGGTGACTTATGACATCAGAGACGTCTCTGTGGTCTGAGGACACCAACATAACCCTGCTGACACAAGATGTCACCGAGATGCACAACGTCTCATCTCTAGAGATAGGGCATCAGCCTGCGGGATGGGTAATATAATAAGATCACAGGGTTTGAAAGTGTTTCAGCGTGCTGATAGACCACTGAACACAGGGACGCTACTCGTGGGCTCAGGGCTCTGTCTTTGATCGTTATCAGTGATGATCCAAAAGAAGTTTGGAGGTTTGCTAAGCATACTTGGAGATACAAGTTTGAGAGAGATGATTGACGACAGAATTAGAAGTAATTCGTTGGGCTAGCTGGAAAGTAGGCAGAGATGTTCGTAGTCCCCTTATCTAGAAGGGCCCCATAGGATTTGAGAAAGCTGGGCTGAGGGTGTCAGGAGAAAATTCTCAAGGTTTTAGCAGCTCCTGCTAAACTGACCACCCAGTCCACATGACGTAGCTTTCTACATACTCACCCATATGTACACACACACACACACACACACGGACACACGGAGCTGCTCGGGGTACCATGTTTTCAGATGACACACAATGAGGAAATGAGAAAGGATTAGGACACAGAGCCTGAGACACGGTGTTATGGTTTGATGTGAAATCTCAATACAAGCTCCTGTATTAATGCCGCAGTACCTAGCTGGTGGTGCTGCTCCACAGGTTCTAGAAGTTTCACCAAGTGGGCTCTAACTGGAAGGGGTAGTCACTGGAGAGCAGACCTTGGTTGTCTGGTCCCTTCCCTCCTGGTCTCAGGCTCTGCATCCTGCCTGCCACACAGCACCACTTCCATGGTCTGCCCAAGCACGTGGAGGGAAGTGACCATCGACTGACCCTTTTAAACCACGAGCCAAGTAAGCCTGTCCTTCAAGCAGTTTCTCCTGGGTATTTTGGTCACAGTTAAAAGCTAGCTAAATGGGTACTAAAAACAGTGTCGTTGCTATAACCAAATCCTGAGTGTGTGGAGCTAGTTTATGGGAAGTATTTGCAAGTTTGGAGAAGTGGGCTGGAGAAAGCCTAGAATTCCATAAGTAGAGCTCAGTGATTCTGGAGGGAGCTCAGAAGATCAGAAGCCACAGGAACACAGTAAAGGCCCGGCTGTGAGGTTACTGTTGGAATTGGGCTATCGTTTATGTTACATTTTCCACAAGTCCTGAGACTTTGAGGCTAAGTTTAGAAGTAACTAATTAATTTGGTGGAGGAAATTCAATAGGCACTCAGGCTGAGACCTGGCCTTTTTCTGTCTGCTTTTAACCACATCTGCAGTGAGAATTGGGAGCAAAAGCTGAACGGAAGGATTTGAAAACCGTGCAGTCTGGCCTCAAGAGGAACGTGGAAAGATATAGACATGAAGGGCGTGGTTGTTAAAGGACTCGGCATTTCCAAGCCACACACTTTTTCCTGGGACAGCAGGAAACATACCTTAGGAGTGTGTGTAGTCAAGGTTCTCTAGAGGGGCAAAACTGTAGAGTGGATACACGCATGCATGCATGCAGTAAGCATGTGTGAATACATACATGTCCATATGTATGCACACATATGTGGGGATTTATTAGAACGGCTGACAGGTTGCAGTCCAGCTAGTCCAGCACTGGCTGTCTACCAACCGAAGGTCTAAGAATCCAGTAGTTGTTCCTGTTCCTGTCTGCCATGATACAAGCTGCTGTACAGCCCCCTCCTCCACAGGGCTCTCCTCCACAGAGCGGGTGTGTGAAGGTCACGTGGGTGAGGAGGCGTCATCAGGCAGCAACACAGGGGAGAGCCCCTGGTGGAGATGAGGTGGGTGAGCTCCGCAGAGAGAAGTACAGGGAGGAGGGAGGCCATCACCCCCAGGAGCCTCACAGCGCTGCTCACAGGCCTGCTCCCCCTGAGGGAGAACTTGCCAGCCCTCCTGTCCTGCCGCCACTCGCAGTGAGTTGAGCCGGGAAGGGAGAGGAAGCTGAAAGAAGGCCGTGTACACCCCCACTGGGGCTGGGTTACGTCCACCCTGGCCATCTCCTCAGCTCACGTGGAGCAGCGCACCATAGCACAGCTGGTCCTTCAGAATCATTCAGACCTCACCATGGTGAGCCACGTAGCCTGTGCGTGGACCCTGGGCATGGGACCTGGAGGTGGAATCCTCTCGTCCGCTCATGCTCACAGCCATTAACTGAGATGAATAGCACGAAGCTAAAACTCCAGCTCAGACCAGCGTGCATGTCTTTGTTCCCCTCGGCTCTGTGGGACAGGAGAGATCTGGGTCTCCTGAGACCCCGTCCTGCACCCCACCTCCCTGGTGGTACTTCCCTCTCCTCAGCGCCCCTCCCCACGGTGCCACACTGACTCACACCCTCGGGGTCCCCTGAGCTAACTGGAGGAGCAGTACCGAGGCCGGGTACAGGACTGTGCCCAGCACATGCCCTTCAGACAGGAGCAAAATTTAAAACGATGACTAAGACCCCAGATTGCCTGTGTTTAACAGCAAAAAGCTTGACATTTGTAAGTCTCATCATTTGCCATTTGTTATTGTGTCTTATGTTTTATCATAAACACAAAAACAGGTTCCTGTAGGTAGTTCCGGGCAATGAACATGTGTGATTTTGTTGCTGAGGTCTTTGTTTTTGAGACAGAGGGATGGAGTCTTATGTAGACTGGGCTGGGCTTGAGCTGCTGCCTCTGTCTCCCACGTGCTGTAACGAGGCCCAGCCTGAACGCTGTGCTTGGGAGAGCAGGTTATGGATAAGCTTTGGGATACTGCCTTTCTCTGCATGGGGCCTGCTGCGAACCACGTACAGGACACCTTACTTCTACACAAGTCTACAGTATAGACCACTATACAATAGTCTACAAGCCTGGCGCGTCCTGACGCTGGTGGCTTCAGGTCACTGTCCCTGCTTCAGCCCTCGCTGCAGGATCTTGATCCCAGAACTCTGCAGAAGTGACCAGTGTGCGCAAGGAGGGAAACCATGCCAGCAGCGGAGCACACTGTGGCCGCCAGGACTGTGGTGATGCACTTGGCACCTCTGCGCACACCTGGGTGTGCCAGGCCCTCCCTCTAGGGTCGCAGACACAGGAGTGTAGCCTGTGATGAGCTCAGGCTGTTCACCATGGCCTTCTCCCAGCCTGGCCCCAGCGCACCCCATGGCATCAGGGCCTTGGGAACTGTTAACTCATCCATTTTGTGTGATGGCTAATTTATTATTAGCCTGATTGGATTAAGAGAAATTGAGGGCATTAACGGGGGCCCCAATGGCGTGTCTTTGAGCATGTTTTCAGAGGTTTAACTAGGAAGTCCACCTTGATGTGAGCAGCATCCTCCGATGACAGGGGTCTCAGACTGAACAAAGGAAGAAACCAGCTGAGAGCTGGCATTCCCCTCTTGGGCCACTGAGGTGTGCGGAGTCCTGCCGCGACAGGGCGGGCTGCACTGCCTTCGCCCATAGGTTACTCTCTGGCAGACGTGCAGTCACAGCAGCAAGAAGGCGACTCACAGTGGGGCGCCCGAGTCTTCTGGTTCACATACTGAGCACCTGAAAGGTTCACCTTCAGCTGTGCTGTCTGGAGAAGTGGGTTTTCGTTTACTTTGGAGGGGGAGGGGCCCAAGGGCGGCCTCCAGTGTCACCCTCGGAATACAGTCCCTATGCCTGACATTTTACACGGGTGCTGCGGGAATCAAACCAGGTGCTTGTGTTTGCAAAGCAAATGATTTATCAGCTGAGCCCTCACTCGGCCTCTGTTTTGTTGTTTTGTTTTGTTGAGACAGGGTCTCATATAGCACAGGCTAGATTCAAACACAAAATCACTGTAGCCCAAGATAACCTTGACCTCCTGGTGCTCTTGCCCTCACCTTCTAGGTCCTGGGATTATAGGCTTGTGCTACCAGGTCTAGACTTACTAATCTTTTGGCATAAGATTGACCCAGGAGTACAAATTAATGACTCAGGTTATTTCAGAAGCCTTGGGCTCTCCCACAAAGCCACGGGAAGAACATGTGCTGACGTGAGCTTCATGTCATGGGGCCTCAGTCTTCTGCTCTCTTTGCAGGTTGCCCGGCTCATGGAAATGGGATTCTCCAGGGGGGATGCCCTGGAGGCCCTGCGGGCCTCGAACAATGACCTCAATGTGGCCACCAACTTCCTGCTGCAGCACTGACCTGCGCAGCTGTGAATGACAGTGGCGTGCTCCCACCACATAGGCCTGAGGACCACACAGACTCCAGCACAGACGTTCTCAAGAGGAGAGGGCGGTTCCCACCACACTGTCCTTAACTCCAAGATGGTTACCATTGTAGTATCAAATAAGTTTGCCATTAAATTAGCATGTATTTTCTATCTTTATTTTTTTACTGGGCATTTCTCAGTTTGGAGAATCGTCATTCCTAGCGTGTTCCAGTGCATGATGGTTGCAGGTTTCTGTGGCAGTTCTGTAGCTCTGCAGACAGAACAGCAGTCAGAATGCTCATGTGCAGTCTGTTGTCTGTTGTCATCTTGGTGAAGGGGACACGTCAGGTGACCTCAGAGAGGATGCGTCACACTGCTCTGTGGACTGTTTTTCTCTCTGAAGTTTGCATTCACATCCGGGCCCTCCAGGCCATTGTGAGGGAGGAAGCAAGAGATAAGCACCCTCTAGCCTGGGGAATCTGTGCAGCTCTTCCTTGCTTCCGGGGGAAAAAGAACAATCCAGTGGCGACTTGAGGTCCCGGGTGCTCCCTAATACTTTACTGAGGTTTATTTTGCTCAGAGTGCCCTACGGTAGCCACTCAGGCTAAGGGGCAAAGCAGGGCAAAGAGAAAAGTTGCTTCCTAGAGACTTGGGGGCCTGTGCAGAGAGCACAGAGCTGGCCGGCACAGCTCAGCTCCAGCCCACCCAACCTGGGCTAACCCTGGGGCCTCTGCACACACCAGCAGTTCTCCCTGGCCCCACCCTTCCCTCCTGTAGTGGGTAAGGCAGTGCGCACTGTGGAGACACAGAGAGGTAGAGGCAGAGGCAGCCCACTGTGAGCAAGTTTGTTCCAGGAGTTGACAACTGTCCTGTAAACAGACTGCACCAGGTGTGTCCTGTGAAATGAGCAGCAATGTGTCAAATTGATGCAAATTTAGGTGTGTGATACAATAAAGTTTTTATGTGTTTTACTTTTCCGTACTTGTTAGTAGACTTCTCTAAATAAAACTCTGTTCTAGGTAATTCCACCAATAAGAAAAATGAACCCCGGCCACTCGGGTCTCTCGAGGCCGGGGGCCTGGGCAGTGAGCGCTCCTCTGTTCCCAGAGTGCAGTCACTGCAGCAGTGCTGACTGGCCAGGCCTGCTTGCTGCTCAGAGCCAACCCAGCCCCACCTGGATCTGCGCAGCTCAGTTTGTGAGGACAGCAGCCACCTCCTTCACTGACCCTGTGACGCTCCTGAGGCGGAGCCACAGGTCTCCTGGCCTCCTCTCCTTCACAGCACAGCCAAGGGCAAGCAAGTCAGCAGCAGCCTTGTGCTCCCAGGCAGCCTGCCCCACACACGGACTGCCAGTTAGATGAAGGAGATGAGGCTCCTGCTAAGTGCGTTGTTTCACAGATCCCACCCCGCCCAGGAACCCTCTATCCCAGTCTTGGAGAAGGTCAGCCGTCAAGTGACATCCTCTGAAAGCCACTGTTGGGGCCTGTTCCCTGAGCAGCTGCCAAGCAGTCACCCCCAACTTCTCCCCAAGTCTCATGCTCCTGGCCACACTGCCTTTTGGGGTGCCATCCCTGGCCAACTCTTGCCTCCTGCACAGAGTAACTCGAAGTACAGCCTTGCCAGCAGGACTTTGAATACCTGAGAACACACACACCTGTCAAGATACCTGGCAGTCTTTCAGGTCATGGCAGCCCAAGAAGGCCTCGGTTGGAGACGGCTGCCTGCCAGAGGGGAGCACCGAGCTATTTGATTGGCTCTAGACGCCTTAATGGCTTTGTGCAGACGGTAACAGACTGGGAAGGAGTGGGGGAAAGTTACCCAGAGTGAACAAATGTGTCCTGTGGCTGCATTAGCTACCTGCTGCTGCTGATAAAGTACCTGTCAAAAGCAACTTGGGAGTTTATCCTGGCTCACAGAGGGGCGGGAGGCATGGCTGCAGGAGCCTGTCCACCATCCGGAAACTCAATATGAGTGCTCAGCTCACCCCTTCCCTCCCCTCCTTTGTGTTCAGAACCCAGCCTGTGGGACAGTGCGGCCTACACTAGGGCGGGTCTTCCTTTACACAGGTGCTTCCATGATGATTCTAAACGTACACGAGTCAACAGCGAAAATTAACTATCAAGATAGGCAAGGACCCTTGCCTCTGAGGCCTCAGAAAACAGCACCTTTGGGCAAATTGAACACAACTGTCATGTGTCCCAGTGGTGACATTTAGAAGGATTTCTCTGCCCCTGGGTTTGTTGTTGTAGTTGTTCTTAAATTGAATAGAAGTGACTAAAGCATAAACGGAAACATTTGGCACAAGTAGGTCAAATGGCATGTCATTCTGTGAGATCATTTTCACGTCAGGTCCCTGACAGATGTACTGTCTGGTGAGAGGACAGACCCAGAATGTCAGCTAAGACTGAGCCGAGCAACATTTCAGTTCTGAAACTGGAATCTTAGATGTGAGGAACTACAAGCCAGAATTGCATGTTTTATGATGTTCCTTCACATAGGTAGCTGTGTCAGCCTGGAAGCGGTGAGGCTGGAGAGCTCTGCTAGGGGTAAGGGAAGTGTCAGGGACAGGGAATATGGAAAGGTTAAAGGGTTAATGGCAGCCCAGCACAGGAGCTGTGGAGGGGGCTGGGCAGTCAGAAGAGCGCAGCACTGGTAGAGAGGTAGAGGTCTAAGGGCCAAAGGGAGGGACACAGGAAGGTGGGTGACATGGTGACAGGTTCCTGAGGGCATGAGCTGGGGCATGAGGGAAGCCAGAAAGTGGGGGTTGCAGAATAGGCTTGTCCTAAAAATGGGAGGAAGAGAGGAGACAGCCACAGGCATGAAGATGCAGGCCCAGAACAGAGAAGTGGCGAGGAAGGGGCTCAACGGGGAGACCGGGAGGGCGCACTCTGTCTGCAGTGCTACAGGGAGAGCAGCAGGAGTGGAGCATGCACTAGGGGTGGTGCCTGCTTCTAACTCCAGCACTCAGGCCGCTGGGGCCAGCCTGGGCTATAGAATGAGTTGCAGGCAAGCCTGGGCTACAGAATGAGACCCTGATTCAAGAAAGGAAGGGGAGAGTGAACTAGAAGCAGTGCTCTCTGGGAATGTGAGGAGCGTGGACACGGGAAGCACTTTGACACGGTGTTGATCAACTCTGGGGTCCTCGTCTGTCAACCCCACAGTTTGAGTTTCAAAGGCTTAGAGCCTCAGGAGTTCAGGTAGTCCCCAGGGAAACATCCTCCTGTGACCTTCCCAAGATGTCCTGAGCTGTTCTGGGAGTTTGGGGAGACTTGGACTGAGGGGAAGAAGAGGAACCCAGACCTTTGGGGAAGAGTGGGGTGAGGGGTTTTCCACAGAAATCCTCTCAACCAAATGGCTGCTTCTAGGTCACTGGAGATGCACCCTGGTCCTTACCCACACAGAGAAAACTTGGTGACTTGGAGGAGCTGCCTCCAACTGGCCAGATCCAGACACTCCAGGGCCAGGGTAGTGTGTCCCTATCCACAGAAGCAGAGTCCTCCAGAGTCCCTCAGCACAGGTGACCAATAGGTCTCTCAGATCTGACTGCTGCCCACCTCTCCCAGGCTGGTCAGCACCACACTGCAGAGATGCACAGTGACACACACACACACCCCAACAATGTTGTCACCTTTAGGCACATGGTATTTAAACCAAAGAGGCCCTTGTATGCGAGCCATGCTTTCTGAGTGAGGCGACAGGGCCAAAGAGGGAAACGGGCCTGGTCGGCTTGAGGCTGAAGCCGGCCCCTCCGCAGCCCTGCAGCCCTGCCTGCCCTCAGCCCTCCGCAGCTGCTCCAGGCCTCACCACATTGCCACCAGTGCTGCTGCATACCTGGGTCCTAGAGAAGAGTAAAAGAAAGTCCTCCCCAGGAACTTCAGACTCTCCTCCCACACCAGGTCTAAGAGCACCAGAGGCCTCTAACCTGCTTGGCCCTCACTGCTATCTGAGGACACCATGGAGAAATGAGGCCAACTGTCAGGGCATGAGGCCAGAGTCTAAACCCATTATCTCTGCTCAAGCCATGTGCAACAAGCTGTCCGTCACACACGAGACACTGCAAGTGTCTAGTGAACTCGACAGCAGGTGTTCTCCGGACACAAGGGGTGATGTGCCTGACTTCCTCAGCTGGGTCGAGAGCCATGCAAGGTCTTCAGGTTAGTGCTGAGTACACACATGACCCTGTTGGGAACATTCCCTCCCTGGGGAGATGTGAATAATACCCACCCCTCCTGCTAAGGTCTCAACAACAGACCCAAGTACAGTTGTATTGAAGGCACCCTAGGGAACCAATGAGTATCTTACA
Source organism: Cricetomys ansorgei (assembly GCA_026225945.1). Lineage (NCBI taxonomy): Eukaryota > Metazoa > Chordata > Mammalia > Rodentia > Nesomyidae > Cricetomys > Cricetomys ansorgei. Next base: position 364,457 of record JAMJFZ010000770.1, read on the forward strand.
GAGCATGGGGAGGACTTGACAAAAGTGTGGCAGGAGCAGCTCCTGACAGCAGCTTCACCGGAAAGTCTCAGTCCCCACAGCAGTATAGATGAAGGCTGTTGCTCTTGTCTTCCATAGCCTGGAGACTATACCCTTTCTGAAACTGTGAGGCCATGTGCCGTTAGGGCAGAATTGAACACAAATGGCTGGGAAGAGTAGTCAGATAGACTGAGGGTCCAATGACCTTCCCTCCCAACTCCTAGGGAACGTGGGCAGTTCACAGATCAGAATCCTGATGGGCTCTTGCAAGCAGGCACAGCTGATCTCATGAATTTTGGTGTGGAAGACAGTGCCTTATAAAGGCCCCTATAGAGGTGGCCAGTTGGAACTTCAATAGAGGATTGGTCTTGACATTCAGAACTTTAGGCAAATGGTATACGGACCATTAAGTCTTTGCAAACCACTGAGCATTGACCAGGAACAAACCTCAGACTCAGAGGACGGAGGATGTGGGATTGTCCCTACAATCCCACCCTACCTGCCATCCAGGTTGTTGGACAGTCCCATTCCCTGTAAAGGGGGATTGTCAGATTGCCCAATGCCAAGGGTAAAGGCACTGGGAAGGTGATAGCTCGGGACCTAGGGCCTACTGAACAGCCCTGCCCCCAGAGACAGCTGCCCCTGGTTTAGTGCGTTTTTTTTGGAAAGGCTTTCTTCTCACTTCTTTACTGGACCCAGGGCCCAAGGGATGGGAAGCAGAGTGCCAGTGTGCTTGAAGGCTCGTGGCTGGCACATCTGTGAAGACCTGGTGAAACCTACCCATGTGACCCAGGACTGAGCCCCAGCCTCACATGAATAGAGCTGTAGGGACTCTGGGGGACTGGAGTTAGGAGTGCGGAGTGCACTGGTGCCTGATGCTTTCAGTGGGCACAGAGAGGAATGCTGTGAGCCAGCTGAAGGGCTGGTTTAGGGAGAGTGCCTTGGTTCTGTTTGTTTGTTTGTTATATTTTTGTTTTTCGAGACAGGGTTTCTCTGTTGTAACTCTGGCTGTCCTGGAACTCACTCTGTAGACTAAGCTGGCCTTGAACTCACAGAAATTGAAATTAAAGGCGTGTGCCACCACCCCCCAGCTGCCTTTTTTTTTTATTTAAGCAGAAAAAGCCTAGCACAAACTTGAACAAGCCAAGCTCTAGCAGGGGGACCAGGTCTGGCCTCCTCCTACCCCAGGACAGATGGGCTCCACTTTAGAGAGCGGAGCAGCCTGAGCCCATGGTTTGATTATTTTTAAGTTGTTAAAGGATAGACTTAGGTAAGATGGCTCAGCAGGTAAGGGCACTTGCTGCCAAGCCTGATAGCCTGAATTTAGTCCCCACAACCCACACAATGTAAGGAAAGAACGAACTCCCAAGAGTGTGCCCCTACATGTGTGTCATGGCACGTGTGCCACACACACACACACACACACACACACACAAAATGTGAAAGATTGAGTAACATTATAGGAATCAAGCCGGATGCCTGTTCCCAGCTTATCTTATTTCTGATTGTTTGTGTGTATGACTTTCAAACTACGACAAGTTTCATCTAACAAAATTTCTACATTTAGAGCTGAGAACCACTCTTTAACGTGTGCTAAGCTAACTTGAGGGTTTGATTGCCTGGGGAAGGAAAACAGAGAAAGGGTGAGGAAGGAAGCTGGGCCCCAAGGCCGCTAGGAGCAGCTGCTCTGAAGCAGGGTGGGCAAAGGGTGTGTTTTGCTGGGATTTTTTTTCCTTATACATTTGCAATGTGTGTCAGGGCTTTCAGTATTCAGTAAGGCTGAAAGCCTCCAAACATGGCTGCAAGTTCAGCCCCCAGGGCTGGCTATCATGTACATAGGCCTTGCCATAGCACTAAGAAGAAGGGAACCCTAAAACCACCTTCCTTGTTTCACTACTGGCGTCCCTGATGGGCCGGGCCCCAGGAGGAAATACAGTCCTTATACAGGAACTGAAGATTCTAACATTTCCCAGAAGATTTGGCTCCAGTCTTGACCTTTCTTATCTGAGATCTGTGGATATCCTCAAATCCCTCAAAGTGGTTTGAACTCACTGCAGTCCCCGCAGCTTCTGGTCTGGTGGGAACAAGTCAAATGCCAGCAGGGTCAGGCCCTCCCAGATACGGCAGAGTCTGCTGGCTGCAGCTGGGAGGGCCTCATCCTAGCCTCCGGTCTGGGGTCTACAGTCATACCACTGAGGGACGCTTCTAGAACCTGCGTGAAGGCACAGCCATGAAGCCAGGCAGCCATGCAGCTGCCCAGTTAGTGAAGGCACAGCCATGAAGTGAGACAGGCAGCAGAGTGGCTGCCCAGGTGGAGCTCCTATGGCCAACACATCCAGAGCCCTCGAGGCACTGTAAGGACTCGGTGATGAGCAGCCGAGGTACCGAATATAAACAGATTATCATCCCTGCCCTCAAGGGCCATTATCACCACTCTGACACAGGGGAACCTACTAGAAGCTCCTGCATCCCAGGCTGTACACTGGTAGTTAGAGAATTTATATTTAGTATAGTAGAAGTGTGTATTATTCATATATTAAATATCCTATTTCTTTAGTTAGTTATTGGTATGGGTTTGGGTGGGGTGTTTTATTTTGTTTAGTTTGGTAGAGTCTTAAGTAGCCCAGGTTGGCCTCAAATTTGCTATATAGCCAAGGATGACCTTGACCTTCTGATCCTCCTGTCCCAGCCTCCCTATTGGATTCTGGGGATCAAACCCAGGGTTTTGTCCACACTGGGCAAGCTTTCTTCCAACTGAGCTTCTTCCCCACATCCCATGTTATGTTTCTCTAAAGACAGGGCCTTGCTGTGTAAGCCACGCGGGCCTCCGAATCCCAGCAGTTCTTTCGCTGGGCTCCTTGCTGACATGATGACAGGTGAGCCATTCGCAGCCTACACCACAGCACATCACTGAGGTCCAGCCGGACTTCATTGTCAAAATCTGAGGGCTGCCTGGAGCCATCAGGGGTTCTTTCCTCTAGTTTTCTACGACACCCCCAATCCCCTGCAGTCATCACACCGTGATGCTGACAGCAGGATTGGTTTGGGGAGCGGCTGCCTGCACATTCAGCTCATCCTTAGGAAAAGCACCCACCTTTTCCTAGTCTTTTTCTTTTTCCATGCTAGGAATTGAGCACATGGCTTCACACATGCTAAGAGAGCTCTATTCCCGCTCTGCCCCTTATTCATCAATTTTCATAATAACCAAATTACTTCAAAGCAGCAGGCACATCTGAGTCAGCAGCGGTGAGCGCAGGCGAGACCAGATGTGCAGAGAACCGGCTGCCTGGGTCAGCTCAGTGGCCACAGGCCACAGCCAGGCCTCACCAGCTCCCCAAGGAGGCAAGCGAGGGGAGCTGAGACAATTCCATCGGCTCGGACTGGGGCAGTCGGAAGACATCTCCAGTGAGACCTGTTCAAGCAAGGCAGTAGCAACTCCCCACTAGCTCGGAGTGTCAAAACTGCCCCAGTTCCTACCGTTGCACAAGGGAACGGCCCAGAAAGAGGCCCCACCCAGAGAGCACACGGTGTTTGCTCACAGGAACTGGACAGGACAGTATCCCGAGCCATACTCCCTGATGTATCTTCTCCCGTCTCTGGGCTTAGTGTTAACACCAGTGCCACCATCCCGTGTTCCTAGATGAGAGTTTCCCTAGAGGGATGCCAGTAACAGACAACACAGTGACTGAGGGCAGGCCATCCACACAGTCAAAAAGAAAGCCACCAAGCATACAGAGAACCAATGAGCTCGTGGGGAAGTGATCTCTGGCACACTTACGGCTCTCGCACTCCCAGTTCACTAGTTCTCAGGCTGAGAAGAGTGTCAGAGGTCTTGTTGACTAACGTCCTCGTCACAGGATGAAGGCAGCTTCCAAAGCTGACAGGGATTGAGGATGTGTCCAGAGAAGGCCCCTGCAGCCCACCTGCCGAGAGGAGACGAGAGCCTCTTCACAGGGGAGGTGAGTGTTACAAGAGCTTGACCCCATGCTCTGTGCCTCTCCAGACTGTCCGGTTTGCAGCCTCTGCCAGAGCAAGTGCGCACAGTGTCTGTGAAAGGGCTGTGGTTACCACTGGTCTTGTCATCATGTCCCCACACACATACCCAAATTCCGTGAATGCCAGCAATGAGAAAAAGACAAACAGGAGATAAGACTGACTTCTGCAGAAGAGTTCAGCAGAGCAGCACTGATGAGCAAGCAAGGAAATCGACTCCAGGCTCTAGAGGAAACCAGTCTGAAAACATATGATATAACGTGGCTTGCAGAAAGGGACAGCTGAGTGTACAGGGCAGTAGGCCCCAAACACTTGAGCACCAGAGAACGGAGTCTCTACAGATCTGAAGCCAGCTAGCCTTGCATTTGGGGTATCTAGAGGAGACCAGAAGTTCAGTCTCCAGTACACGTGTCACTTTTCCTCTGTCAGACATCTGCATACTTGTGTGTCCCCCAACACATGGACCCACATCCACACACAACACATGCACAAGCACAGGACATGGGGATGGAGGGAGGTCAGTGGTAGAGCTCTGACCTTGCATGCACAAGGCCTGGGTTTAACCCCACCACAGCAAAGGAAGATGGAAAACATTTCAAAGGCACTGTTATTCAGCTCAGATTGTTACATCACAGTGCAGAGGGTCTTCCAGCACAGGAATGAGTTTTCTTACAGTTCCAGGGGCTGCATAGCCCACATCAAGGTGCTCCTGGGGCTGGTTTCTCCTACAGATGTGTCTCCCTATGCCCTCACCTGGTCTCCCTCTATACCTGTCTGTGCCTGGATCGTATAAGGATGTTAATCACTGAGTTAGAACCCATGCTAGTGACTTGCTTTTAATTTACGTCTTTATAGTCTGCATCTCTAAACAAGGTCACACTGTGAGGGTCTAGGGATTATAACTCCCACATATGAATTTGAGAGGACACACTCAATCCACAACAGGTATCTGAAGTAGGGACCCTCTGGAAAGGAGGCAGCTACCTCCCAGGCCAGATCCAGCTAGGCTGTGAACTACACTGGTCCTCCAGGCAGGCCCTTCTATCCTCATTGATTGTATGATGTGATATACCCACAGCCTTGGGAAGCCTTCTCCCTAGCTCTGCCCACCCCTGAGGGTTGCTGTGGGGACCAGGGATGAAAAAAGTGTTTACTACTTGTAAGTGTGTGACTGTGGTGTGCAAGCACACGTATGTGTGGATGGGTGCACGCTGCCACATGTGTGCGTCAGTCTGAGGGTGGCTCTGAAGAGGCCATTCTCTCCTGCCTTTATTCGGGTCCCGCAACCATCTTTGCCCACGCAGGCATCTCTCAGGCACAAGACATGTTTATCTATTTATTTATTTATTTATTTTTGGTTTTTCAGGACACGGTTTCTCTGTTGTAGCTCTGGCTGTCCTGGAACTCACTCTGTAGACCAGGCTGGCCTCAGACTCACAGGGATCCACCCGCCTCTGCCTCCTGAGTGCTGGGATTAAAGGCATGTGCCACAAACCTTGGCTACATCCTAAAATAGTTTTAATCATGTGACTACATAACTGACCCCAGTTAAATGTTCCCATAAACCCTGAAAGGTCCAGGTGGAGGTATCAAGTACCTGCCTCGGCACTCCCTAACATGTATTGTCTCCTGTGGTGTGTGAATAAGAATGGTTCCCTAGGCTCATGTATTTGAATGCTTAGTCACCAGGGAGTGGTACTGTTTGAAAGGATTAGAAGGGTTAGGAGGTGTGGCCTTATTAGAGGAGGACTGTTCACTGGGGGCGGGCTTTGATGTTTCTATAGCACATGCCAGGACCAGTCTCTCTATCAGGATGTAGATCTCAACTACTTCTCTAGGACCTGCCATGTGTACTACCAAGCTTCCAACCATAATGATAATGGAATAAACCAATGGAACTATAAACTCCAATTAAATGCTTTATTTTATGAGTTGCTTTGGTCATGGTGTCTCTTCACAGCAACAGAACAGTGACTAAGACACCCCCTCCCCAACAAGCTACTTCCCTCCTTTACAAGTGTTTGGTTTTAAACGGCAAACTCTCTCCTTCGTGTCCTTATCCGTCTTCTGTACATACATCTTGCTCGCTGACTCCATCACTATGGGCCTGCAGAAGCTCCATCACAGGAGGAGGAGGAATCTTCATACTGCCCCTGAGATCACAGACACTCCCCAGCTTCCTGTGGCCTTGGAGGTGCTGTATCACTAAGAAGGGTTCCTTCTATGCAGCTTTCAGGAGGTCACTACCAAGGTCTGATTGGGACTTTTTTAGTGGTCTTGTTAAGAAGCCCGAAAAACTCACTGGCTCACAGGCAGACTTGGGTGGAACTGTCTCTTCTGTTGATGGTGCCCTCTGGGAGGAGCAGATAGTCACCTCTCTCTGGGGAAGAGTTAGTGACCAAGCAGACTTGTGTGAGACTGTCTCTTCTGTCTCTGGTGCCCTCTGGGATGAGCAGATAGTCACCTCTCTCTGGTGCCCTCTGGGATGAGCAGATCTCTCTCTGGGGAAGAATTAGTGCAAAGCCAGGGCTTCCTGCTGTTCTGCCACAGAACTTGTATCAGTTTCCTGTACTTTATATTGTATGTGCTGTCTACCAAGGGAAGTCATATTAGCATGCATGTGGGTGTACACAGTGCGTGCGCATCTCTCCCCAACCCCTCTGTCCTAGAGGGTTCATTGCTCCCTAGGACCAGCCACTTTATGCTGTCTGTCCCATTTCAAAACCACCAGAGATGTGCCAGGATCCAGATACTATAGGTGTCATAGGCCTTGGGCATTTAGAAATGCAACTTTTGGGGGCTGGAGAGATGGTTCTGTGGTAGGAGCACTCTGCCCTTGCAGAGGATGTAGGTCTGGCTCCCAGCGCCCACACAGTGGCTCGCGACAGTCTGTAACTACAGTTCCAGAGGGTCCTATGCTTTCTCCATACTAGGTACACACATGGCACACATTCACACATGCAGGCAAAACACTCACACACATAAAGAAATCTTTAAAAATTAAACTAGTTAATTAAAAAAAGAAAACACAACTTTCCAGGTTCCCACAATTGGAGAAGAACAGAGGCACCCACATCTTGAGGCATCAAGACATCTCAGGATGACCTGTGCACTGAGGTAGTATGTCCACGGGTGACATGGCCTCTGTGCCTGCCCCTTACTTGGCTGAGTGAGGAAGAAAGTTGTGAAAGCTGGTGTGGTTACATCAGTGTGTGGCCACACCCAGGCAGCAGGGGCTCTCTGTAGAAAACCAGGGGCACTTGGAGCACTTGAATGTCTAAGCTTGCTGATTTGTGGAATCCCCTGATGCCCCCCTTGAAATGGTAAGCGGTTAAAATTGTTAGAAACTAATGGTAAAATTCCCCAGCTGTCCCTGTGAGCTGGGTAACCACAGCACATCCCCAGGGAGTTGGTACAGACATCAGAGAAGAGAGCACTGAGTGACCAGTTCCGGGGCCAGCCATCAGGCTGGTGTGCTGTGAGCTCATAAGGTATAGTTCTCTCCAGAGGCAATCAATTATTAATAATATGATCACATCAGGATCCATCTAAAGGGCTTCCAGAAGTCCTCTGAAGTGTCCCCTCCTAGCACAACCCCGAGAGCCACTCTGGATACGTCCGCAGGCTTTGCTCAGTGCCATGAGGCTGACTCTGGTCTGTCCTAGAGGGAATGACAGGCTGCTGAGCAGGCAGGTGAGGAAAGCTCTACAGTCATGCAGAAAGGGCTGGAGCCAAGAGCTAGACTGAGCAAAAATCTTTCAGGTAGCCAAGAAGGTCCCTGATAACTGACCTGGTTCATCAAGGGCAATCCACACATGAGGAGGTCAGCAAAGACCTGTTGAACAGCCGGTCACTCTCCCATCTGCAGAGCAGGAAGGGCGCTCAAGCGCTTGCCCTTCTGTAGAAAACCAATCAGTTCATGGCACTAGACTCTGTGGCTTCCTCCCTTTACACCCCTGCTAAAACACAAAACAAAACACAGGGTATCAGCCAAGGTGATCTCCCTGCCGCAGGGTACTGCTTAACTTCCAGGAGGGGCTCTGTCCCAGGCAGGGAGGGTAAGGGAGGAAAGTCACCCCAGGGGGCCTGTTTCATTTCAGCTCCATTTCTATGCCCCACACTGGCTGAGCCAGGAAATTTAAGAGCAGTCACTATTCTGCCCTGGCTGGGAGCAATGAACCTGGCAAAGCAGGAAGGGCTGTCTGGGGGCTCACATGTGCTTAGCTTTCTGGAGGGGAGCAGAGGGAGGTGCACCCAGCTCTGGATTTCCTGGGCTGTGTGGTTTGGGCAACACGCCTTATGGAGCTGGAAAGACACATTTGCAACCCAGATAGGCATTACTCCAAGAGCCATGGTTCACAGGGGCTGAATGGCCCTCTATTGAGAATTAAACTATTAAATTATTGCCCCTCTTCACCAGCAGGGAAAGGCAAGAGGCAGGGCTGCCCTCTGGCCCACTCTCCCCTTTCCATTTCACAGAAAATGGTTGTCCTACCACACCACTGGCTAATGAACAAGGACTTCATACATCCCTTGATTTAGACTGCTCCTAATGGGGCTGGAGAGATGGCTCAGCAGTTAAGAGCAGTTAAGGCTGCTCTTCCAGAGGACCTGTGTTCGATTCCCAGCACCCACATGGTACCTCATAACTGTCTGTGACTCCTATAACTCCTGGTTCAGGGGATCTGACACTCTCATACAGATACACAATGTAGGCAAAACACCAGTGTACATAAAAATTACACACGCACGCACACTGCACACTCAGAGATTGTTGCCTAAAACATAGGTGTGCTTGTCTTCAGAGGCTGCTCTGAACCCTAAACAAAGTCTCCTTCAGCAGCCAGCTCTGTAGCCTGGTCTGAATAGCATGTCTATGCTTGCCTGTGACTTGGCATAGCTCCCCACAGGCTCTGGTTTCTCATAGGCTAGAATGTGTCAACACACCCAAACTTGCCTCATGCTGACACAGACCATCGCATCCAGTTTTCCCGTATGTAATTTGGGCCCCCAATTCCAGGCCTGCCAAAGATAAAGAGTTATTTTACCCTTCTCATCGCCCACACAAGGAAGAGCTGGGACTATTTTTTAGAGATAAACGACTGACACACCGATCACAACCTCTAGGAAGTAGTGTCCTCAAGACATTAAGAGTCCCATTGTTAAATGGTGCCATCCAAGAAGCTCACGAAAGGCAGGATATTATGGAATGCCCTCATACTGTGTAGACTCATCTTTCATTCAGCATTTACTGAGTAGCTGCTTGGAGCCGGGTATGCACTGGGTCCGCCGGTGAGAATGTGGTTGCAAGTGCCTGGTGGAGGCTCCTGTGCCCACGCACATACGTAAGTAGCAGCCTGAAAGGCCAAAGGGCACAGCAAGCAGGTCCAAATGAGGAGAGCCACCCAAGGAGAAAACATGAATCCTAATTGCCCAGAGTAAGTGTTCCCAAGATGGCACCCAAAAGATCTTGGTTTTAGCCTTTTACAGACTTAAACGGGAAAGGGTTGGGCGCGAGCACTAGATTCAGTCATCAGCACTCCAGGAAAAATAAAAACTAGGGTTTCTTGATGGATGTGTTGGCCTTCACCTGTAAGCCAGGCACTCTAGGGACAGAAGTGGAGCATTGAGAGACTGGTGCCAGCCCGGGCAGCCTATCAAGTCCAGGGCCAGTCCGGGACCCACAGTGTCTGCGGTAAAACAGAATATCACGTCTACGAGGGGCAAGGAGAGCAGAGCAGCGGCCGCGGCGGCCGCCTAGGAGGTTTTCCAGTCATCACCTACACATCCCAGCCAACATTTTTTTCAGTACTTGCCTGCTTGTAGTCTGCGCACCGCCTGCCTGCCTGGCGCCCACCGAGGCCAGAAGACGGTGTCTCATGCCCCAGAACTGCAGTTACGTCGTAAGCTGCCATGCAGCCACATGGGCGCGAGGTCCCGGCGTCCCTCCGCTCCCGGCTCAGGAGCCCTCACTCCTGCGGACGCCCGCCCTGCTTAGCTCAAGTCTGGGAGACCGGGGTGAAGACGGCGGCCTGGGCCGGGTCGAGAGTGAGGGCCGCGGCGCCCGGAGAGGGCCCGGGAGAGCCGGTCCCGAGCGGCGACTTCCGGTTCCGGGTCGCGGCGGCCGCGTGGCCGAGCGCTTCCGGCGGCGCGATGGAGGCCTGGTCGGCGGGCGGCCCGGGCGCGGACCCGCGGCTGCGGCGGCTGGTGGAGCTGGAGGCGCAGCGGCGGCGCGCGCAGCTGCTGGTGCACCACATGACCGAGCTGTGCTGGGACAAGTGCGTGGAGCGGCCGGGGCCGCGGCTGGACGGCCGCGCCGAGCTCTGCCTGGCCAACTGCGTCGAGCGCTTCATCGACACCAGCCAGTTCATCCTGAGCCGGCTGGAGCAGGCCCAGGGCGCCCGGCCGCCCTTCTCCGACTGACGGCTTCCCTCCGCGGAAACGACGGTAGGTCGGAGAGCTGGGGGGGCCGGCCCGGGAGCGGCCCGCTGTCACCCTTGACCCCGAGAGTGGCCCCGCTGTCGCCCTTGACCCCAGGGAGCAGCTCCCACTGTCACCCTTGACTCCAAGGAGTGGCTCCGCTGTCGCCCTTGACCCCAGGGAGCGGCTCCCACTGTCACCCTTGACTCCAGGGAGTGGCTCCCACTGTCACCCTTGACCCCAGGGAGCAGCCCCGCTGTCACCCTTGACCCCTAGGGAGTGGCCCCGCTGTCACCCTTGATCCCTAGGGAGCGCCCCGCTGTCACCCTTGACCCCTAGGGAGTGGCCCCACTGTCATCCTTGACCCCAGGGAGCAGCCCCACTGTCACCCTTGACCCCTAGGGAGTGGCTCCCACTGTCACCCTTGACCCCTAGGGAGTGGCTCCCACTGTCACCCTTGACCCCAGGGAGCAGCCCCACTGTCACCCTTGACCCCTAGGGAGCGGGCCCGCTGTCACCCTTGGGATATCCAGTCATCCAAGAGTTAGAAAGATTCTGCTTTTGGTATATGAGGGTCATGGGGGTTGTGGAGGCCGTTTGTTTCTTTCCTTTTTAGATATGGTCAGTGTGCAGCCTTGACTGTCCTGGAACTTACTGTGTGAACTAAACTAGCCTGGGACGCGCTTTATCCGCCTGCCTCTGACTCCGGAGTGCTGGTGTTAAAGGCATGCACCACCATGCTGGAGAACTACCAGGCGGTCTGTTCTTTAAGTCTTTCTTCATGTGCATGTGTGTGTCTGTTTGCAAGTATGCCACATGCGTGCAGTGCTCATGCAGGCCAGAAGAGGGCTTCAGATCTCTGGAGCTGGCGTTGCAGGCAGTGAGGCACGTGATAGGCGGTCCTCTAGGAGAGCAGACAGTGCTCTTAATGCGGAGTCATCTCTCCAGCCCATGGGTTGTGTTTTAAAAAGTCATCTTGTGAAGGGATTGGAGGTGACTGGACAGCTGCACACGCACATGTGGGGCGGGGCTTCTTTCAGGATCCCCTTAAACTGTGGACGTTGATAGTGGAGCTCCTTTCTGTAATTTGGGACCACACAGGTAAATCTCCATTTGTGTGAGGTCATTTAGACATTAGGTCAGATGTGGAGCCAGACACCATGAGTCGGGCCTTTAATCCTTGCACTGGGAAGCAGGTGGATTGCAAGTTTCAGGCCAGTCTGGGGTATATAATGAGATACTGTGTTTCTTAAGGATTTCTTAAGAAATCAAAATTATCATTACAATTCTGACTGGAACAAAAAGGAAAGGGTGAAAGGAGGTTGGGGGCAGGAGGCTGGGGGAAGGAGGTCGGAGAGAAAGAAGCAGCTGTGGAAGAAGAATGTGTCACTTGACACCCTGACCCTGACCCAAACTGAGCCTCTTTATCTAGTGGCTACCGGGGCTGGGAATAAAATCCGTGGAGTTTTCATACAGTACCCTTCAGTAGAGTCTCCCCTTAAGCAAATATCCTAAACTGTTCTCGAGGTAGAACAGGCAGCCTGAGAATCTGTAGGCCTTTTTATAAAGGAATTCACCAGTGAACTTAATTCTCATTACTAGACCTCCTCTGTCTACATAGCAGGGTACAAAAAGTTCAAAATTTCTGTAGTTTCAGGTAGAGGCACATGCCTGGAGGTTATATTATATAACCCATTTACTAGATTATTTTGATCAGAAAGTATCCACAAGGTTTAAAAGAGAAAACACATGCTGGGCAGTGGTGGGTCAGGACTTTAATCCCAGTGCTTGGGAGGCAGAGGCAGGCAGATTTCTCTTGAGTTCAAGGCCAGCCTGGTCTACAGAGTGAATTCCAGGACAGCCAGGGCTACAACAGAGAAACCTTGTCTTGAACCCACACACACACACACACACCAAAAAAAAAAAAAAAAAAAAGGAAGGAAGGAAGAAAAGACACAAAGCAAACCTGTAGCTATCAGAATTATCTCCATCCGTTCTACAGCCTTCCCTCAAAGACGCAACCGGCCTGCCAGGAGAGAAGAGGGAGGGAGGTGCGGGGAGAGGGAGAGATTAGAGTAAAGGAATTTCACAGTGTACAACCCTTTTGAAGACAGGATCTTGCTTTCTATGTGGCTCTCTGGCTGTCCTGGAATTCACCATGTAAACCATGTTGACCTTGAACTTGCAACAGATTCTCTGCCTGGGTTTCCTGGGCACTGGGACCATGAGCATGCACTACCATATCTGGCTGGGTTATTAAGAAATCAAAACAACTTATCATTATAACTATGACTAAAAACTTACAAGATGTATCTAATTCTAGGAATCTCATAGCATTTTGGAACACAGATTAAAAATGTATTTATACAAATACAAGTCTTTTGAACTTTCCAGTGACCTCTAGAGATCTCAAAGATTTTGATTTAGAGATACTTATTTAAATAAAAAAGAGACAGAGAGCTTTAAGATAATTGGTCAAACATGGCCTTGGCTAATTAAGGGGGCAGTGAGATGGGTCAGCGGGTAAAGGTTACTTGCCATACGAGCCTGGCAACCGTAGTTTGGTCCCTGGAGCCTGCGTAGAAGTGGACAGGGAGAACTCACCCCACAGAGTTGTCCCTCACTCTACACGTGTGCTATGACTCACGAACCCATGACAACAATTAATAAGTTTTAAATAATGTAAAAGGAAAGTAAGTTTTAACAACGGCTTAGCTCTTTCAAGACTAAGAAAATTCTCCAGTAATCAGGACTAAGTAAAGAGCATAGAGCTTCTGAGTCTTTGTTTACTAGGCTGTTACCGAGTTTGAGTCTGGGGATAGTTGGTAAACAGAGCAGGTTCATTTAGAGTTTGGGCCAGAAGCTGAAAGAGAAAGATTGCAACTTCTCATTGCCGTGTCCTTGCAGGTTAGAGGTCGTAGAGAGAGGATCCAAGGCTGGGGATACACATGTGAAGGGTTGAGAGGCCTTTCCTGGGAGAAGGCGCTGTTGGAGCATTGGATTGTTCTCACACCTGGATGGAATTCCCTGGAGAGAGTTTTTTCTTTTGGATCCCTGATACACTGATAAATTCCCCTCTGTCTTATCTACTCTTCATTCCTGAGGGCTTTGGATGCTCTGCTATCTATTACAGGACTGATGAGAAAATTCTTGAAATCCGTCTGTGCCTGAAAGAAATACACAAAGTATGTGTAGAAGCTGGAGTAGTCAGGTCACCGTGCGAAAAGACCTTTTCTTTCAGGAGACATGGCTTAAGGGAGTTGCTCTTACAGAGGACCAGTGCCCATTTGATGGCTCTCAACAGTTCGTAGCTCCAGTTCTGAGGCCCCAACACCTTCTTCTGACCTCTGTGGGCATTGTACACACATGGTACCCTCGAATACACACAAGAGTCTGGAGAGACAACTGAGTGATTAAGAGCACTGGCTGCTCCTCCAGAGAACCACATGGTGGCTCACAGCAATCTATAACTCCAGTCCCAGGGGATCCAACACGCTCTCTTCTGACATGCATGAGTATCACACACACATGGCACACAGACATACATGCAGGCAAAACACCCGTACACATAAAGGTTAAAGGACTACACAAAAATAAATACTTAAAAGAAAGGAACCTGTTCTTTGTATCCTCTCTACTTTGGTTACTTTTGAAAGTGCTGACACAAGTGACTCCATTTTTTACTCCCTCCCTTCCTTCCGGTGTGATTGTCTTGTTTGACAACTTCACCCCTTATCTGAACAGTTTTATCTGAAGACATTGCTGATCAACCGTCCTGTGTTTCAGTCTTAGTCACTTGTTGCCAAGGTGAGATTTGTTGCATTTGGTCTGATCTGATCTTGTGTTGGGGAGAAGGTGGCAGGCAGTTAGGTAGTGACAAAAAGACCCCTTTGGTCAACTTTAAGTAACTGAGAGATTTGATTAGAAAGGAGGGACTGTTAGGTTATATTTACCTGGAGGCCATTTTTTAATTGACTTTTGCTTGTCTTATACATGACATCCCAGGCTTTCAGTACACTAGCAGGTGGTTTTGTTACAAGATAAACTCCTTAATAGGCAACACTTGCAAAATTTTGTTCCTACTAGCATGACCCTTCAGTTTTGCTTTTACTTTTTTGGTTCCTGTAATCTGTGTGTTCATGTGTGTGTCTGTGTGTGCACAGTACCACAAAGGCCAGAAGAGGGTGTTGGATCTCAACAGCACTTGAGTTGTGGGTGGCTGTGAGCTGCCATGTGGGTGCTGGGAATCAAACCCAGGTCCTCTGGAAGAATAGCCAGTGCTCTTAACCGCTGAGCTCTCCTGCCAGCCCCTTGTCCTTACTTTGTTAATTACGCAAGATCCTCTTAGACAAATAAAATCTGTCCTTGGCTTGCTGTGGTAGCACATCTGTAATGCCAGCAGGCAGGATGCAGAGCAGCAGGTGGGAGGGAGGGTCCTGAGTTTGAGTCCAGTCTGGCCAGAGCTGCAGAGTGAGACCTGTCTCAAAGCAATGGTGGCAGAGCGACACCCTCCCTCAGAGCACTTTACTAAGAACAGACCTCGTACTTAACTCCATAAAACACTTTCCTCACGGACAGTTGTTTCCCTATGTGGAGTTTCCACCATAGCCCTGAGCAGTTGTGTGCCAGCACCCTGTTCAGACCAGTGTACAGTTTCTAAAGTATGTGCTGTTTAAATGTAGAAACAGACCCAAATATATTTAAATGTTTTTAAGGTAACAAAGCAAAACATTAGAATATATAAAGTTTAAATACATGATGAATGATGTTTTGTTATTTTAACTTATTTAGGAATGACTCAAACCTCAAGTGAAAATTATTTAACTTAACTTTTTATTTAACTGGGTATAGATGCTTTTGTGGATTTTTGAGACAGGACTTCATGCAGCCCTTGATCCTCCTGCCTCCACCTCCTGACCGCAGGGAATATAGGCATGTGCCACTATGCTTAGCATTAATTTATCATAACCTGAACATAAATCTTTATATGCCATATAAACTTGGACTTTACCATTTTTCAAAAGTATTCAAATTTAAGAGGAATTCAGGGACCGGTAGGGTGGCTCAGGGAGCCAGGCTGTTCCTCGACAAGCCTAACAACTTGAGTGTGATTGTGTGAGCTACATGGTAGATTTGGAAGGTTGTCCTCCGACCTCCACACATATGCTGTTGGATGTGTTTGTGCATGATAAATACATTTACATAACAAAGTTAATGTGAAGGAGAAAAAGCTTTTAGGCTAACTTCATAGTTGCAATTTTTCCATACCATTGAGGTAACCAAAGAACACAGCATACAGACTCATGTATAGGTAGAAGTTTACATGTAAACCTAGAATAGACATTTGTGCACAATCATATCCTAAAATACAGGTAGAAACAGATCTACAGCTTTCCTTTCGGGCTTTCACTTGCTGGCTTATAGTGGTCTTAGACTGTCGGTCTTCTTACTACACTGTTACTGCTCCAGGATGTCTATAGTGAGCAATTCTAAATTTGTACTGTAAGATACGACTTTCTGTTGGAACAAGGTACAAAATGTACATCTTAAATAAACAGAACCTAACCCTAAAAGTCACTATTTGCTGGGAAGAGAAGAGAGTACACAAAGGCCCATCCCAGATAAAATGGCCAAGTGTGAGATCTGTGTAGATCTTCATCTGCAGTGTGAATCTGTAGAGAGGGGACACCGTTAGAGAAGGAATACTTTTTTCAGCTTTATTTTATAAAGACTTGGAGAATAGGAAGTTACAGTGTCAGAAAGTCGTCCTTTGAGGTTAGTTGAGCTGGTAGACATAGCCCTTCTCATACAGGAATTGTATTCGCTACTGACTGCAGGGCACAGCCCTTTAACAGACAAGGCAAGGAGCGCTGGCCGTGCCTGCTTGGAGTAGCTTTGGGAAGGCATGTGTCGGTTACTTTTCTGCTGCTGTGGTAAAATACCATGACCAAAGGTGACTCAAGGGGAGAGTTTATTTTGACTTATGGTCTCGATCACATTTTCAGCTGAACATGAAGCAGAGAGCTGGAAGTGGGGTGGGAGCCGCCCCTAGTGATGCACTTCCTCCAGCAAGCCTCCACTTTCTAAAAGTCCCACAACCTCTGCAAACAGCGCCACCATCTGGGGACTAGTGTTCAAGTATCTGAGCCTGTGGGGAGCACTGTGGGGAGCACTGCACATCCGAACAACCACAGCATCTGTACAGCTTGCTAAAGCTTTTCTTGTTCAACGTTTTTTAAGATTTATTTTAATTATGGATACGTATGTATCTCTGTGTAAGTGTGTGCATGTATGTAAGTGTGTGCATGTGTGTGCGTGCATGTGTGTGTGTCCACGTGTATAAGTATGTGCATGTATATAAGCATGCGCATGTGAGTATGTGCATGTATGTAGTGCATGTGTGTAAATGTGTCCATGAGTGTGTGTGCATGTGAGTATGTACATGTGTGTGTGTGCATGTATGTATGTGCATGTAAGTGTGTGCATGTGTGTAAGTGTGTGCATGTGTGTGTAAATGTGCATGTATGTGTGTGCACGTATGTAAGTATGTCCATGTGTGTGTGTCCATGTGTGTAAGTATATGTATGCAAGTATGTGCAAGTGCCTGAGGAGGCCAGGAGGGGTTGTCGGACAGACACCCCTCCCCCCAGAGCTAGAGTTGCAGGAGCTGCCTGACAGATGCTCAGGTCCTCTGCAGGAGTAGTAAGTGCTTCTAACCACCAAGCCATCTCTCCAGCCCTTCTTGTTTTAACTTACTGCAGGTTTCAGTCATTTAGAAAGAACATCAGGGCTGGGAGATAGATGGCTTAGTTGGTAAGGTGCTTGCCTTGCCTTGCCTTGCCTTGCAAGTAGGATGCCCTGAGTTCGGTTCCCAGAACCGTCATTTTAAGAAAGGAATACTCTTCATGGTGCCGTGTCCTCGTAGTCTTAGCAATGAAGAAGTGGCAACAGATAGATGTGTGGGGCACAAAGCCAGACAACCTCGCCTGATTGGTGAGCCAGGCTCGAGGAGGGATGACAGCCAAGGTTAAACTCTGACCGCCACACGTGCTCACTTTGTACCCCCAACACTACAGTCACACACATGCACACGCAAACAAAGAGAACCTCACAAGAGGGACTTGAGAGCCTGTGGAGGGTACCCCGGAACTCTAGATCTGAATGTCTTTGTGGTCTTGTTACCAGCAAGCCAGAATGATAGCTGGGTCCTTGCATGAGGTGGCTAAAGTTCAGGGTGCTTCCCCAAGTTCCAGGGTGAAAGGATGAAATGGAGAGCAGAGGAGAGTCACGGGATGCGCTAGGAAAGTGAAGTATGTCTTGCAGGAGGCCAGGTGGGTAGACAGGGAGAACTGGCTGCTTGTGTTTTGTTTATTGTGGCTTTGTTTTTTCACGGCCAAGGTGGAATCATGTAGCAGGACGACCTGCAAATCAGTGTGAGTACTGCCAGCATTTCTGAAGTTCCTCAAACAAGGAACTTTGTGGTTTGCCTTTTGCAGTAGGCCTGGGCTTTCTCTTATTGAATTGAATAATCTGTTCTGTTCCTTTTTCTGCCTGAGTTGCCAAGCTCTAAACTAACCACCCCCTGCTTGCTCAAAAGAACAATCACAGAATGTAGAGCCCATGGTAGAGAGACGTATCCCTTGGTAACCGCAGGTAGCCCTATTGAATTCCCTCTTTCCATCCCTTACTCCTCCTCCCTAAGTAGGGTATATAATTGTATGGCAAACTTTGAATAAACAAACTTGATCAGCTTTGAGTTGACTTGTTCCTTTCTCCCTCGTTCGCCTGTCTTTTCCCCTTCAGGAACCAGTTCGGAAGTGCTGCGGGCCAGCACAGAATCAGGGTAACATAGGGTCCTGAGCATGGACACTGAGCGTTCCACCAAAAACTAGGCTCTTCCTCCCCAGTAGTCACACATGTGTGCTTAGTGGAGAGAACACTGCTGGAAGCCAGGTACCTGCACTGTGTGGAGGGCAAGTTTATGTGGAGAAGCCCTGCTTAGTCCGTGAGGGCCTGGTGCCTGTGGGGTAGGTCATTTAGTGATGATTTGTACCTGATAGGGTAACAGGTAGCAGAGCAATGGATGGCCCAAGTATTAGGGCATGTGTCTTGGGTGGGGAAACAGCCAACTGTGTTTTACTGTTGTTGGTTGACTTTCTCTCCCTTTCTGGGCAGCGGACAAACCACCCAGTCATAATTGATTGCCATTGGTTTATATTTTAGTTTTGGAGCTAGAAGATATCTGGGACTTCCCGCTATTTAATGAGAGGCCAGTGCCATTTTACGTCAGCTTTGCATTTTGCGTTTTGTTTTTCTTTGCTGGAGCACAGCATGTGAACTATGCTGCCCTCTTCACACACTGCCAGGTCCCTACTCCCTGCCTACCCCACCACCTCCCTTCCCAGGGAGCAGGGCTTAGACTAAAGGCAAGTACCTCTGACCATGGTGCTGTCACTCCGTCCTCAGACTTCCGTTCTTGCAAGGAGGGAGGGCAGAGTTCCCCTTTGTCCCTGCCTAGAGTTTCTTGTCCCTGACTCTCTGGGGGACAGCAGAAGGCAGAGGAGGCAACAGCATTCTGATACGGCGGAGCTGAGAGTAGAGTTGGTTGCCAGCAGATGTGGAGTGCCATGTAGCTGTCCTAGAAGGAGGAAGTGGCTGCAACAAGGGAAGAAAAACTAGCATGGCTGGGTATGTGTGTGGCAGGAGAGGCAAGAGAAGTCCTGGGGTTCCCGAGGCAGAGAGCCCATACTTGGTCAGTTGAACTGCTCCAGAAGCCTTGGGTGGGAGTGGGGGGCAAATCACCCCCGGGTTTCCATGGCAGAAAAGCAAGGGTTTGCCTGGTGAGGCGTGCATGAGGGTGGGTAGAGGCACTGTCAGAAAGTACCAAAGCAGAAGCTGCGGTTCCTGCATCTGTAGATTTACTCATCTGAAGTCTAGCCTTTGGGATCCTTTTGAAGAGAAGTTGCTAGTCTGTGATTGGTTCACAGCTTTTTTTTCTTTTTCTTTTTCAAGACAGGGTTTCTGTGTTGTAACCCTGGCTGTCCTGGAACTCGCTCTGTAGACCAGGCTGGCCTTAAACTCAGAGATCCTCCTGCCTCTGCCTCCCGAGTGCTGGGATTAAAGATGTGTGCCACCGCCAACTCAGTTGGTTCTCAGCTTTTGCACCTCGTCTTCAGCACTGACTGCAAAATAGGTTTGTTTTAGATAAGTGAAACTAATAGTCAATTCCTTGGAGCTTGATGGCCATTAGGGGCTTAATAAGACCAGGTAAGAGCCTTTACAGATGAGCTGGCCACTCAGGTGGCCTGGCTGTCTTTGTGGGTCTTTAGGAGCACTGGTGGTGCACCTCTGCTGTCTAAACTGCGTCAGAATGTAGCAGGTTGTACTGTGCCCTTTAAACCCTCCAGCTCAGTAAAGAAAGAAGAAAGACAGGAAGAAAGAAAGAAATATTCACTGTCCTCGTTGGCAGCCTGAACCTGGGAGAGCAGGAGCTGATAGTGAGCTGGACTAACATCTCAACACAATATCCCTGAACATAATTCCCTCCTTGGCTCTCCAGGCTTCAAACAATATATACTCTGAGCAAAGTTTCCAGAAGTCTAAGCTGCACACAGTCACAAAGAGAAGCTGCACGTGGCAAAATCATGACATGTAAACAAATCATAGCCACTCCCTGGGATGGGGACAAAGACATTTTCCAAAACCATTCTGTGATTTTAGAGAAACCAAGATCACAGAACTCCTTCAAAACATCTCACTACACTTTTCCTCTTTTACTTGAGCCATAAGATTATTATGGAGGTAACTTTTCCTTTGAGGTCTACTGCTGGGTGATCTCTTCTCCTCCCTGGTCTCCAAGAGTTTATTAAAGGAAAACTCCTCCGAATCATATGAATGTCTAATTAGCTTTTATTTTCGTATTCACACCTTTGGGGTCAGCAGTCAGGGTATTCAGGAGATACCCCTGCTCAAATTAATCTTTATCGATTTCGATGGCACCCACATCTTCTCATTTCTGGTGGAAATATACACAAAACCCAGACCTCAATACAATACATTTCCTGACTTTCATTCTGATGTTAACACATCCTTATAGTACACAGGCTCATTTAACTCTGCAGTTCTTGTTGTCCAGTGACTCTCAGCCACTGTTGCTCCTTTCTCATTAACATTTAGAGAATTTAAAGTCACTAGACCACTACTTAGTCTATCTCTGGGTCTTTATTCCTCCTTTTTGTCTTATAAGCATTTCCTTTAAGGTACAGTTAGATCTTCCTATAACTGATTGTCCTGTAGGATTGTGTGGTATACCTGTAATCTGTTTTATGTTGTAATACGCAAAAAAAATTGTTTCATTTTACTGGAAACGTATGTGGGGGCATTGTCAGTTTTGATTTGTAAAGGTATGCCCATAAAAGCCATTACTTCTAGTAAATGTGTAATTACAGAATCAGCCTTTTCAGAACTCAAGGCAGAAGCCCGTTGAAATCCTAAATAGCTATCAATGGTACGGTTACAAATCTTAGTTTTCCAAATTCTGCAATATGAACACATCCATTTGCCAGGTTTCGTTTCTTTAGAGCCCTTAGGGTTACTTCCAGCAGGTGCCGGGCCTGATTATACAAGGAACACATAGAGCAATTTTTATAATCTCCTTGGCTTCTTGCCAAGTAATGGAGAAATCCTCTTTAAACTCTTATTGTTAACATGGTGTTTTTCATGAAATTTTGAGGCTTCTAACACACTTCCTATTAATAACTGAATGATCTCATTGTTACCTTGTGCCAATGGGCCTGGAAACCTGTGTGAGATCTAATATGAGTGATATGTAATGGACAGTTTCAGTCTCAAATTGCTTGTTGCAGCTGCATAAATCGTGATGTTAATTCTGAATTATCAGGAATAAATTCAGCAATTTCTATATGCAAGCCAACCCTTTCTGCATACTGAGAATCAGTGATGTTTCAGGAAAATTTAACACTGCCATAAGACTAGTGTACAACTCTGATTTTTGAACTGAAGCACATGGGCTTTAACTTATTTTTTACTGACTTGTAGCCTGCCATTACTAATTTATTTGAGTCAATATAAAATGTAGGCACTCCAGAAATAGGTGCTCCTTTTACTACATGGGGGGAAATCCAATTTAGTTTTTTTATAAACTGAATTCGCTTGCTTTTAAGATATTTGTTATTAATTTCTCCCAAATAATTGTTATAAGCTCTTTGCCAATTTTCATTGATTGCCCATAATGACATAATCTCAGCATTACTATGAGACACTATGATTTCTGCCGGGTTTCTTCCTGACAACTGATGGACCCCTCTTATTTCTTTTATAATTAAATCAGCAACCTTTTCTATATATCTTTAACTTTTTACTCTGCTTATGTGCCATAAATTTCCATTCTAAAATATTATTCTCTCTGCATAAGAATCCCAGTAGGAGAATGAATTGAAGACATGACAACTAAGTTTGGGGTCTAAGTGATCCACATGCACATCTTGAGGTCTCTGTTCTACCAGAGCTAACTCTTGCTCTGCTGCAGTGGTTAATTGTCTTGGACTATATCAGTTTGACTTTCCTTGTAATGTTTGAAGCAAGTAATGTTTGAAGCAAATTACTTAGTTCTTATGTAGTAAATACAACGGTGAGTCTTATCCAATTGATATCTCCCAATAATTTTTGGAAGTCATTAAAAGTTAGCAACTGATCTCTTCTGATATGTATCTTTTATGGCTGAATTTTTTGCTTACTTATCTTATAACCTAGATAGTTAATACTGTTTTTTCAGAAGCAACCTGTAAACCCCAGCAGGGTAAAATTCTTTTGTTTCATCAAACATTTTCTCTAAGTATCTGCATCATAATCAAGCAAAAAAAAGTCATTCATATAATGGTAAATAATGGATTGGGGAAATTGTTTACAAATTATTTTTAATGTTGTTACACAAAATATTGACATAAAGTTGGACTATTTAACATTTCCTGGGGAATAACTTTCCACTGATACCTATTTACAGGTTGAACATTATCATACATGGGCACTGTGAAAGTAAATTCTTCCTTATCCTGCTCTTGCAAGGAGATAGTTAAAAAAACCAAACAAACAAACAAAACAGTCTTGTAAATCAATTACTATCAGATGCCATGCCTTAGGTAATAAAGAAGGTAAGGGAAATCCAGGCTGTAGTGGACCCATGGGCTGGATCACTTTGTTCATAGCCTTAAATCAGTTAACATTCTCCATTTTCCAGGTTTCTTTTTTACGATGAATACAGAATTCCATGGGGTGGTAGGCTCTGGTTGAGCCTTTAGATGATCCTCTACCAGCTGTTCAGATGCCTATAAATTTTCTTTTGTTAAGGATCACTGCTCTACCTATACAAGCTTATTAGTTAACTTTTTAAAGATAGGGCTGTTGGTATAACTTCAGCAGTGGCCCCTTTTATGAAATTCAGTACCTGTTGTACCCTGCTTTTGGACAACCTGTATAGCCTGTAACTGTCCTTGATGACATCTTTCAACTCCTTTCTTTATTAGGAGTATCTTCCCTTTTAAACCTTATTTTATAGACTATCTCTAGGATTGAAGAAATATTAATGTGAGTTCCCCATTGTTGCAAAAAAATCTCACCATTAGTTTATAGCTATATCAGCCACAGAAGGCCTTAACTTTTCTATTTGACTTCTGGTCCCACACATTTAGCCCATTTTTTAACCCTTTTATAGCTTTCTTGAATCTACAGTCATTCACCCAATGTTAACCCTTGCCAAATCGCCTGCATACCCCGAGAAGCTTGGTCCTTTTTCTGGTTTATATTTAGAAAAACATGCCCTTCAGAAATGGCTTGTTCAAAGTCTCTTTGCAAATGACCATGTCTTCCATGGTTAAAGCATTGGACATTTTGGGATTTAACCCCTCGAGCTATAGCTTGTCCAATTACAGTGGCATTATAAATGTTGGAACCAATATCAGCGGTAACTTCGATCCATTGATCAGTTGGTGCAGAATGTGCTTTTAAAGACCACAGAACTTTTTTATGCACTGTGTTAGTGTTTTCGAAAGCTAAGGTCTCAATCGGTACCAGTCTAGCATCAGGATCTGATATGGCTCTATTCACAGCCAAAGTTAATCTTTGTAAAAATCAGTGAAGGCTTCACTTGAGTCTTGTATAATTTTTCTAAATGATGTGGACTTTTTTCCTGGTTCCTCAACTTTATTTATCCCGTGCTCTTAAAGCTGCTAAATGACATGGTCCTATGGTGGCGCCATCAAATTGAACCTATTCTTGCACTTCAGCATACTGACCTTCTCCTAGTAACTGGTGTTATATTTATTCCCTTAGCCCTACTGTATTTTTTCATACTCGCTGTTTCTTCTCTCCACCGTGTTAACCACTGCAGCTGAGGACCAGCCTCTAGTATATTGGTTATCAACCCTTTCCAGTCATATGGAATGATCCTATGTTGCATTGTCCAGTTATTTTGCACCTGTTTTACATAGGGTGAGTGCTTGACATACAGCACCACAACTTCCTTCAATCACCTTAAATCTATCATTTCTACAGGACACTATCCAATTGTATTATAACCTTGGGTGTTATCCCTATCAGCAGAAATATGCTGGATAGCTACTGGGAATGCTGAAGGTAATCTTGTGATGCCAGGCCGCTTTTTTCAACCTCGGATGGCTCCATAGGTTCGCAATTAAATACTTCTCTCCACAAGGTCTGTCTTGTTTGATATCTCTCCTGTGAAGACTCTTATTTTCTAATAGGACCATCATCCTGCACAAACTCCCCCAACCCCATCTCCCTGGGGGAAAATCCTTTTTTTCTTGATTAGTCACTGGGAATGAACCTGTTTGTTCTCCCTTTTCTTCTGTTTCCCATTTCTCTAACTTTTCTAATTCCCCCCATAATTTTTCTAGTTAAACAGCCAATTCTTTAACCTTTTTTGAAAAGAAATAGAAGAGAAAGAGGAAGGGGAAAAAGAGGAAAAAGAAAATCACCACTGAGAGCAAAGTACAGTATATCCCAATGGTGACAGCCATGGCAAGTACTCTGCTGGCCTCATGAACTAAGGTACCCCCCTTCATCCACCACTGAGAGCAAAGTGCAGTACATCCCAATGGTGACAGCCACGGTAAGTACTCTGCTGGCCTCATGAACTAAAGTACCCTCCCTTCATCCCTTGCCTTTCCTTACACACTTGAAGTCAAATTTCCCTTTTTTTCCTTTTTTTAAAATCTTTATTTCCCAAGCCCCACATTGGGCGCCACTTATAGCAGGTTGCTACATCCTTTTTTATCCTCTAGCTCAGAAAAGAAGAAAGATAGGAAGAAAGAAAGAAATATTCACTGTCCTCGTTGGCTGCCTAAATCTGGGAGAGCAGGAGCTGATAGTGAACTGGACTAACGTCTCAATACAATATTCCTGAATATAGTTCCCTCCTCTTCTCTCTGGGCTTCAAACAATATATACTCTGAGCAAAGTTCCAAGAAGTCTAAGTGGCACACAATCACAAAAACAAGCTACACATGGCAAAATTATGACATGTAAACAAATCATAGCCACTGGTAACTAATAATCTAAATCAAACTCCCTGGGATTGCTGACAAAAATATATTCCAAAAACCATTCTGTGTTTTTAGCAAAACCAAGATCACAGAACTTGAAAACGTCTCGCTAGGTCAGAATGAGATGTGGCAGGCATGCTGTAGTTCATGTGTTCACCCTGTGCACTGGGGTCTTCCTATGTACAGGAGCTGACACAGCACACAGGGCCTTAGATCCAGTGCTGCCCTTTGCTTTGTATTTGTTGTGCCTGGTTTTTGAAATCTCCCCCCTCCCCAAGTACCACCAGGAGACCACCAGTTCTGATGTAAAAGCAAGGAGCCTTTATTCTGCAGAGCAAACCAGCCTGCTGGGGTCAGGCACCAGGTGAAATGGCTGACCCTGAGCAAAGGCTTGCTGGCCTTTTTATAGACAGTAAGAGGCGGTTTCAACATGGGTGAGGTAGTCTGGTTTTAACTGGGGAACAGAAACACAGTGTACAAATGTTTAGGTCTGATTGGCTCGTGCTCACGGGGCTAACTGTCCACACTCTTAAGCTATATCTGGTCTGCCATCAGAGTCAAGACATTTGGTTTATGGCCCCTAGGCCATCTGGCCAGTAAGGTAGGGGCCACTCCTGCCCTGCTTCTTGTCTCTGAATGGTTGCCCTCAGAGTGGGCGTTCTTTCTCAGGTTATCTAAGCCCCATTTGTCGGGTACATCGTCATCCTGGCTCCTGTCAGTCAGCCCTTTGGCTCAGGGAAGGGACTCCTACAGTCTTTCCTGAGGACCAGGGTGGGAGTGGGGCCCTTTTGAGTCCTAGGGCCATGGCTCTTCCATGGTGGAAGCCCTTTCCCTCAGAAAGACTCATCCAGGTCTAACAGCATTGTCCACAGCACTCTGATCTGCATTCCTTTGGGGATTTAAGACCATATAGGTGCCCCCAAAATTAGCCTCTTCTCTTTTCCTGTTGAGGGGACTTGAGGCTCCTTGTGGGCTACTAGAGAGACTCCTTGGCTCCTTTAGCTTTCCCTTCCACTTGTACAATCTTGTGGCGTGTTGATCACGTGACCTCTCAGGGAAGCACTGAGGACATCTCTCCAATGACCTTCCTCTTAGAATGTCTGCTGGTTAGAACCCACCCCTGGGGTCTTCATGGCCTCATTAGCATGACAGCTGGAAGAAACAGAGAGGAGTCAGCTGTTGGCTTGACAGTCCTCACACAAATGGCCTAGCGGTTGCCTGTGGAGTTTAAGGGCCAACAGAGTGATCCTCACCAGGGAGACAACAGCAGTGCCCCAAATTTCAGCCTCCTTTCCTACCCGACCTGCGAGGTCACGGGCTTACACTCCTCATCCAGGAAGGGTCTCATTGGCAAATCAAGGGGTCAGATGACTGGCTCTTGACAGCATTGTTCATGTAATGAAAGGGGAAAGCCAGGCATGGTGGTGGTGGTGTACTCTTATACCAGGGGCAAGCTGGGGCAGGAAGAGTGCTGAGACTTTAAAGCCAGTGTAGGTAACAGAATTAGTCTGAGTCCAGGATAGGTTAAAAACTTTTTAATGTGCTTACCTTAAAGACCTGGTATAAAATTTAAATTCTCAGATGTACCTTACCTAGTCACATGCCCCAGGGCAGGGGACTGGGTCTGCCTGCTGGGTCAGTTTTTCTTCCCTGCACTCCTCAAGAGAAAGTGGCAGTTTTATCCTGCTGTTACTTCTCCTTCTCTTTTTGGTTCAACTCACCAAAAAGGGCAAGAGCCAAGAGAAAAACCCATCCTTGATTCAGGCTGCAAACAAGACCTGTGTGTGTGTGTGTGTGCCTATCACACCGAAGAGCAAAGGGAGATGCCACACGAGAGCTTCAGACCACGAAGACAGCTGGCAGGAGTTTCACAGGAAAATGCCCCACTGAGAAATTAGTCAGAAAAGCAACTTCTGGGGAGATCCCGCGGTGGGTTCAGTCCCTGGGCCCGAACATCTCTAATGCCCTGTCCTGCTGTGTGAAGTGACTTTAGAGACAAGCCACACACAGGTCCGGAGTCAACATTAGATGCACTTATGAGACAGGCTTTTGAATAGGCCCAAGCTTTGGGGTAGGGAAGCATCACTCCCCAGGCTACGTGGCGCCTGGCTCAAACCCCAGGAACCAGTGGAAGTTTGGAGTGAACATATTTTCTTAAGTGTTCCTGTCACAGGTTCAACCTCGAAGGGGTTCAACCTCAAATAGGCTTCAGGGCACACTGTCCTGAGACGGCATACTAGCATTTGAGGAAGCAGGAGTTCACAGTCAGCGCTCCTTGCTCTTCTTCCTTTAGCAGGTCTGATATATGTACATAGGCCCAGGTTCCATTTCCAGTATCGCATAAACTGGACTGTTCACACTTATAATCCCAGCATTTTGTAAATGGAGGCAGGAGGATGAGAAACTTAAGGTTATACTTGGCTACATAGGGAGTGTGAGGCCAGCCTGCGCCAAAGACTCTGTCTCAAAGAAAAAGTAGTGTATGTCCATTGTATGAAAAGAATCGGTTTCCTTATGACATCTAGTATATGCAGGCATGCACCTATGTGTGTAAAAATGTCTTCACGTCGTTAACCCATTAACCTCTCATTGGTCCCTCTCCCCTTCCCAAGTTGTTCCCTTTCTACCTCTGTGTCTTTTTAAAGTCTAAGATTCTTTAAACATGAGGAGATATGTGATATTTGTCTTTCTGGCTTATTACATTTAGCATGGCGACCTGTCTTACCTGTTTTTCTGCGAACAGTATGATTTTGTTCTTTGTGACTGAATGTGCACACCACACTTCCTATCTGTGTACTCACTGATGGGCAGCTAGATTGAAATACAGTTGATCAAAAAGGGAGTAATGTCTAGAACAGATTCTGTCTAGAACACAGATTCCCAACCTGTGGGTTGCAACCCCTTTGGGGATTGAACGACCCTTTCACAGGGTGGCCTAAGACCATCTGCACATCAGATATTTACATTAGGATTCATAACAGTAGCAAAATTATACTTGCAAAGTAGCAACAAAATGATCTGTGGTTGGAGGTCACCACAACATGAGCTGTATTGAAGATTCACACATTAGGGAGGTTGAGAACCACTGATCTAGACCCTTCTTGACCTGTGTGGGGAGGGTGGAAGGCCAACATCATCAGAGAATTCTCTGACAGACAGCTGTGTCATCGCCAAGTTGCCGTATTTGGGATGTCACGACTTGAGCCGTGACAGATATGAGGGTTCCTGTTGTTAACAGCTGCCACTCATTCGCTCATCCCTTCACTTGAATTACTAGTGCTTATTTCTCTTCTCTGTTTGACAACATCTGAGTTACACTCATCTGGGGCTGTTGCAGTGTGGTGCTGCTGTGAACGCTCCTGCTCACCATCGCCGAGCACATGTACCCATTTTCCCCGGGACAGCCACACGGAAGTGCCGTGCTCTGGACGTGGTTAGGTTCAGCTCTAGAGGCTTTTAAACATACCAAGAGAGCGGGGTGTGATGCACACCTTTAATCCCAGCACTTGGGAGGCAGAGGCAGGTGGATCTCTGTGGATTTAGGGCCAGTCTGGCCTACACAGTGAATATATACAGTCTTTTGAGATACTAGTGATGACGAAGGACCTGGTATAGTTTTGATATAATGTGGCCTTTGTGGTTCCGAGGTGGGACTTTTGAGACATTACTGGCTACGGGCTCATCAATGGAATAATCAATTTTTTTTTTTGAAATAAGCTCTCACTCCTTAGCCCAGCTGGTATGGGAGTCATGATATACTTCAGCTTGGCCTTACACTCCCAGCAATCCTCCTGTCTCCGCCTTCTACCTACTGGGATTACAGGTGAGAGCCATGATACCTGGCTTCAGAATTTTTCTAAATATGCTTCACCAAAATGTTCTCAAACATGGTATAACTAGATGAAGTTGGTAAATTTTATATTGTATATGTTGTCATAATTTTAAAATTTAAACTAATTTATTATGGATTTCCATGCAAGGTTTAGAAAATGCTGTATTACACACATTTACACTCTCCTCCCTTCTTTTGAGTTTTAGTTTGTTTGGGATTATTTTAGTGTGTCATGTTCATGATTTTTTGGCAAACAGAATAAACAGTTGACACAAAATGGAGAAAGCCCCAGCCTCAGCATCGGGAACTTTTCATAGAACTTGGGCTTCAGCTCTGTGAGACCCAGATCAAAGCAATATGTAAAATGCACAGTGAGGCAAATACCCTCAGACACACAAGTGATATTCCCTTCCCACCCAGAGCGTGGGCTGGACCTTGTCCTAGACTTCCAGTCCGGAGTGTTCCCTGTTCCTCGGCACCCTGGCTGCTGAGCCTGTCACACTCTCAACTAAGGTCGTATCTTTGTGGTCCATGTTTAATGGTGACGAAGGGTAGACTCTTCTGTCTCTAAGTTCAGCAGACTGTAGAGGGAGCCGGAATGCTCTTATTAATCTCTGCTGTGTTCACTTAAGGGTGCCCCACTTGACCCTGTCTGCTTTGGGGTCAGCCAGGAATAGTATAAACCTAGAAACTTAAAGAGGAGCCGGGGAAAGGACCTGTGGTTTGATGTTTTTCAGAGTTCTTTTTCCTGTGTGTGTGTGTGTGTGTGTGTTTCAATAGTGCTGTGTTTCAATACTGCCGTGTGTGTGTGTGTGTGTGTGTGTGTGTGTGTGTGTGTGTGTGAGCTTGTGCGCCTGTTTCAATAGTGCTTTTCATGTGTGCGGCTCAGGAGAGGAAGAACTAAAAATAGAAGGGGCCACAGAGTGGAGGGGTGGCTGGAAGGGGAGGAAATGTGCTCAGACACTTGCTGATCTCTAAATCTGGAGCTCTGGAGGGGTTTTTGGAGGGGCAGTTTAAAATCAGGCCCACTCTAGCCCTCATGAAACTCCCAGACTTCTCTGAAGCCTTCCAAAACTGCAAGCTCTACCTAGTCTGATGCAAGGACTTCAACAACTCAGGGAGGCAGGGGATTCTTGGAGTCTAGGCTCTAACAGGTCTCACCCAGAACACCCAGCAGTGTACACGCGTAAGGCAGGTCTCATCCAGAACACCCAGCAGTGTACACACGTAAGGCAGGTCTTATCCAGAACACCCAGCAGTGTGCACGCGTAAGGCAGGTCTCACCCCAGAACACCCAGCAGTGTGCACGCGTAAGGCAGGTCTCACCCCAGAACAGCCAGCAGTACTTTCCTGAGACTTCAAAAGGCTTCAGCTACCCCATGCCCCTGTGCCCACCCCCTCACAGGGAAGACCAAGGTCTCCTTTTGACCAGAAGGATGTGACTGCTCCTAGGTATGGTGAGGAGAAAGTTTATTGCAGTTTATTAGGAGAGCACAGTAGAGGGAGAGCACAGCCGGAGAGCACAGCCAGAGGCATCTGGAAGGGTCCAGTCTGTACGTGATCCTGAGCCAGGCCATATGAGGAGAAAGGAGAAGGGAAGAAGAGAGCGGGGAACCTGGAGCAGTGGCCAAGAGAAGGGACGGGTATCCAAAATGGGTGGATTATATAGGGAAGAGCAGCCCAGCACCGTGGACTGGAGAGTTCAGGGTAGGGGCAGGTATGCCAGCCAGGAGGACCCTGTAACAGGACTGAGGGATGCTGGAGAACCTGGCTGCCGAGTCCACTCTGATGTGGTTTGGCCTGGGAAGGAACCAAGGTCCCTGTATCTTGCTGTGCTGGGCAGCCTCTGCTGAGGTCATTTACACTTCAACTTCAGTAGGAAGATAAAACCACCATTAGGTTTTGGGAGAGGGACAAGACACCCCCCCTCCCCAGCAGTCTCTGCTCCCTCGCCACTCCTCCAACTCTCACCACCTTGGCTGGGGAGGCCTCGGGATCTGTCATATCAGGGGCTTTGCCCAACACCTGGCCGTGTAGGTGCTTATTTGGAAAGGATTGGAGAGAAGGAAGGAGAGGAAGAAAGAAGATGCAAGAATGGGGGGGAGGGGGTCCACTGCAGTGAGGAGTTCCCTCTGGACTTACTCCCTTCTAGACATCAGTCGATGGTTTAAAATGGCTGCCAGCTTCTTTTTAGCGCTCTGAAGAGCAATTCTCGTAACTGTCATAAACACATCTCACCTGTATAACTGCAATCTCCGGAGGGATATGCTGGATGCCCTCAGGGAGAGTTCTGATCCAATCAAGACGAGCACTGCTAAGTGTTAGCGCTAACAGAAGCCCAGGCGGAGGAGGCCAGCAGCCCTGGAGTGGGGTTAACAGCGTCCTGACTTGTCTTCCCAATATTCTAAGAGCATCTGTTTGAAAGTGGGCCCACTTCTGCTCTGCCTATTACATGTAGTTGAGGGATGGTGTACACACCACAGAATGCACTTTCCAGGTGTGATTCGGTACTTTTCCACAAGTGTAAGCTTGTCCACCCATCACCACAGTCTAGTTCTAAACATTCCCATCATCCCTAGAAGGCTGCAGTTGCCCTCAGTTCCAGTCCAGCCCCAGCAAGCCTCTCCGTCTACTTTCTGTAGCACAAACTTAACCTTTCTGCACATTTCTTACGCACAGAAACAAAATTTGAAGCCTCTGGAATCTAGCTGCTTTCTGTGAGCATTATTCTCTTGAGGTTCATATTATTGCTGAATATTAATCATTAATTTCAGGTGAGAACATTAACAGAAAAGAGTTTCATCACCAGGGAGGATAATTAAGCAGAAGCAGAGAAAGAGTGACAGGAAGAGCTAGTCCTCTTCAAAGTCCCAGTCCCAGTGTTCTTCCTGCTGCTGGGCCCACCTCCTAAAGGTTCCAGATGCTGTTCTGTACCACAGCTGGGAACCAGGCCTTCAGCATGTGAGCCTGTGGAAACATTTCATGTTCCAACCATAGCGCTGTCCTAAAGAGTATGAGAGTTGCTGACTCTGTTGACGTGTGTCCAGCCACCATGGCTCTCATGGTAGACCTCGTTGGTGTCTTGGGTCTTCTGAGTGCAGCACCATGCAGTACGCAGCAGGGACAGCTGTACTGTTGTCCCAGACTTGAGAGAAGAGTTTTATAGGAACTGGAGGCTGGACTGGGTTACCTACACAGAAGGCAGCCAGTGAGTATAGAGAAAGAAAAGACATTGGTAGGTATGTCCTGGCTTCAGAGAGGGTCACCAGTGGGGAGTCAGAGAAGAACAGTCCTCAGGAGCCACTGACCTGGTAGGAGACGGAAACAAAGCCTTGAGGTGTGTTGAAAGAAATGACGTGATAAACAGCTGAAGTGATTGAGCTGAGTGTCTGTGGGGACTCTTGAGTGCAAGAGGGACAGGGGCTGTGGTGGGCTAAATTCTCTAGAATAAAGACAGGAGGAAGCAGGGCACTCGGGAAGGATGTGCAGGGCGGCTGAGTGTGATGGTCCATCCTCACCATCAGCTTGGCTGGTTCAGCATCACTGAGGAGACACACCCCTTCGTGGTCTTTGAGGGAGTTTCCCTGTAGTTTAGCTGAAGACCCACTCTGAATGTCAGCGGCACCAGGATTCATCTCTCCTCCTGACTGCGGACACGATGTGGCCGGCTTGCCTCATACTCCCTGTTCTGCCTTCCCTTCCCTTGCCTTTCCTGGTGTGGTGGACCACACGTCCTCAAACTGAACTAAGATGAGCCCCACGTCCTTAAGTTTTTTGCTTGTCATTTTGTTATAGCCACAAGGAAAGTAAACCAATACATTGAGTGAATTTGGGAGGAAGGAGGAGAAGAAAGGTTTTTTTTTTGTTTTTTGTTTTTTTTTTTTATCAACAGAGAAGGAAAATAAAGTGAGAAGCAGAGCTAGAAGGACAAGAAGGGACCTGGAACAAGATGCCTTCCAAAGGCATCTTCCACTAGCCAGACGGTACCCACTGCCACTCAAATCTGCCTTCAGATTATGAGCCTGTCAGTTTATTATTCTATTAATTATTCTATTGATGATCCCATAGCCAGTAACTTCTCAAAAGTTCCACCTCTGAACCACAAAGGCCACATTATATCAAAACTATACCAGGTCCTTTGTTATTGATGGTATCTCAAAAGTCTGTATATATTCGTTGCTACTTTGGAATCATGTGCTCTGAGACCTACACTCCTGGGTATCAGAAAATATCCTGGTGCTGACCCTAAAGATCTAACTCCAACCACAAAGGTGGCTTTTATATCCTACGGATATCACTGAGCACACTCTGGTGGCCCAAGGCAGGGCCACGGGAACACAGGAGAGTCCTGTGGCAGAGGCACAGGGCACATCACTATAGCTCATGAGTCACTCATGGAGTGCAGAGAGTCCGACAGTGTTTCTCATGGGAAATGACATTTGATCTGGCTTTTTCAGGATCTACAGAGAAGCATGAACAAGGACACAGGACTTTCCTTTAACCAGAAAAACCCCATGCCAAGAACATGTATAGCTCAGCTTAGAGTTCAGAGAAGCAGAAAGCAGAAATTTCCCCTGGCTGTGTGGGTGAAACAGGAAACTACCCAGGAACCCTCTGCAGATGAAACTGGGGATTCCCAGCTCCCAGGACCAGGTGGATGTTTTTCACAAGAAACATTTCTGTGTGCAGCTTCCACCTGTGTCCTTGCCTCTAGAAAATGGAAGCCCCAGGAGGCTGCAGGGTACTCTGGTTCTCAGTGAAACCCTAGCATCTGTGCCTGATGTGAATTTGCCCTGGGGAGTTACTGCATCTGTGCCTGACATGTGCATCTCCAAACAGCCACGGTGTCTGCATTCTGGAAAGGATCCCAGCGGTGACAGAAGCTCCGCTGCCTTGAGCAGGTGGACGCTTTGTCCTCGACTGTTCAGGTGTGAATAATGCTGTCTGTTCCCAGAGCCAGTGTCGACCCTGAGGACTGGAAGGTCTTCTTAGCAGATACTAGAGCTACATAGCATAGGAATCTTTCCCTCAGAGGGAACCCGAGCCAGAAGGACAAGCCTCATACTGTTAGGGGTGGGTTGGGAGGGTCAGCTCCTCTGAGGGCTGACACAGGCTGGTTCCAGTCAGTGAAAGGAAGCAGGATATTTCTAGTGTTTCTGTATTATTCAAGCACCATTATGGGCTGGGGGCGCCTCCCCACTCCTGTTCCCATGATGAAGTCTGAATCCCAACAACTGGGGGTGTGTGTGAAGGAGGTGGGGTGGGAAGAGGTTAGATGGATGGGCCTAATCGCCGATGCTGACGTCTTTATTAAGAAGAGGAGATTAGCTGGGTGGTGCTGCACGGCTTTAATCCCAGCTCTCGGGAGGCAGAGGCAGGTAGATCTCTGTGAGTTCAAGGCCAGCCTGGTTTACAGAGTAAGTTCCAGGACAGCCAGGGCTACAACAGAGAAACCCTGTCTCAAAAAACCAAGGGAATGGGGGATAGGGGGAGGAGAGAGAGATTAGGACAGGGAATGGCAGGCAGACCCAGAGAAGGCAACCTCAGAAGAGACCAGCTCTGCCTGCATTTTCATCAGGGCATCAGGCTCCTGAGCTGTGAGGAAAGCATCTGTGGTGGGAGTGGCCCAGTCTGTGGTACCTTGTCACACAGCCTGAGCAAACTCAGCTTGCAGTGAACACCCATGTTCTGTCTCCACAGACGTAAATGTAGGCAGTGAGTGGCCAGGAGTCATAGGTCAGAAAGGCCCCGTCACCCCCCGAGAGGGGGTTATTTGAGTATTTGGTGACCTGGCTGCCTACTGGGGACAGAAAGTGGGGTTTCAGAGTGTAGTTTCCCAGCAGCCTGTGCTCTGCTGCTGGTGTCAGCAGCTGCCTTACAGTAAGCAGTGGTGACTGGGGCAGATTTTGCCTACCCAGAACTACAGTCTCCGGCAGGTTAAATGGCTCATGTCTACAGGGAGTTGAGTGGGCTTTTGACGTTTAAGGGGAAGAAACCCAAGGCACAAACTATAACTAGGTCTTTCACCTGGTTTATTGGGCATGCACCCGATTCCACGGTACAAAGGGAATAGTAAAGCGAGCTGACTTCCAAGTCTCGCAGGCACTCGGCAGCCAAGCTTTAGGTTTAAAGTGTCTTCCATTTACTGACTCTAGAAAGGCATGTGGGACCCCTGCAGCTGGGCCCCACCTTTCTAAGTCTGAGCCTCTCTCTCACCTGCCACCAGAAAGTTCTGGAAACCTGTTTGGTTTCCAAAAGAGTGGCTAGTGGCTACTTCTCCTTTATGAAACTTCAGTTGGGTTATACCTGAATCCCTTCTACTGGGTCGTGGCACCTCCTACTGCCCATGCTCCCTGAGTGTGAGCAGGCACCTCTGGGCCTGAGCTTGGCAGGGGAGGGTCCAACGAGGCACACACCCCTCAGAGGACCTTCATGAGAGTTAAAGGACAGACATTTACATGGACTGTATCTGAGGTACAATGGCCACTAGATGTACCTTTCCTGTCTTCCCTCCCGCCCTCCCACACAGGACTATGGCTTTTCTGTACTCTCATGTCATGAGCAGAAAACAGAGACCAGAATGGAGATGTTCTGTGGCCTCAGTGGCCTGTCTGCCTCGATCCACACATCACACTAGTCCACCCAGCTTATCTAGGACCAGCTGTGCTGTATGTAAACGTGTGTGCCATGCGCATGAGTGCAGGCGCTTTCCGGCCCCTGGGTCCCCTGGAGCTGGAGTTTGGGCAGTGGGTGCTGTGAGCTGACCTAGTCCTCTGCAGACACAGCGCATGGCTCTAGCATGGAGTCAGCTTCCACCCCAAGATGCAAGTGTTAGAACAACTGTTAAAATGTTATTTTATTATCTTATGTGTGTGAGTATTTGCCTGCATGTAGGCGTGTGTATCATAGGAGTGCCTGATGCACATGGGGTCAGAAGAGGACATCAGGTGCCCTTGAACTGGACTTTAACGTGGCTGTGAGCTTCCCTGTGGGTGCTGGGAATCAAATTCCAGCCCTTTGCAAGAGCAGTAAGTGCTCTTAAGCGCTGAGCCAATTTTCCAGCCCCTTATTTTGACTGTAAAAGACGTTCATGCTCTTTACAGAAGGGGTGAAGTGGAGGCCATTGCGGTGGCTCAGCCAGTAAAGATCCTTTCTCTGCCAGGTCTGCTGATCTGAATTCATGTTCCATGTGGAAGAAGAGACCTAACTTCCACAATTTCTCTGTCCCCTGACCTTCCCTAGGTGCACTGTAGCTGAGCATACAGCCCCCTCCCCAAAGTGAAAAGATAAAGGGTGAAGAAGAAAACACACACTATGGCTGCCAAAGCAGCGCGCATCACAGACTGGGGTCGGGTCTGGTACACTCCACTGCCGGGCTTGCAGGAAGGTCACCCAGCGCTCCTGAGTAGCCACTCAGCCTTCTCGCAGAAAACCACTTCCTCCAGCGCAGCCTTTCTCTCTCGTACCCCATCTTGTCTCACACCTCTGCCTTGCTCATAGTGTAATCCTCTAAAAATCCACAACTGAGAGGCATCGCAGCCTCCTTTGTGGCTGCATAAACAGGACATAGGACAGAATCCCTCGAGCTGCTGAGCCCAGGGTTTTGCACCGTGTTACCTGGGTGAAGAAACCCAGTGGGTTTGGTTTTATTCTTGCTGATGCAAGTGGGGCCTCACACTAGGCCTTTCCTCAGGCCACAGTTTCACAGAACTTACCAAGGCTGGCTGTTCATGCCTGTGCTCAGGTCAGCCGGGGACCCAACCAAGTGGTCCTGGGGTTCCTTAAGGTTACCTGGCTGGGCAAACTCAACCAGTCCATGGTGTTTTAAAAAATCATGCAGACAATTCGAGAGCCCAGCAGGCTCCAGTGCAGCTCTGTTTGGGACACTGTCCCTAGCTTTACCACCACAGGTATGAATGGAGCCCCAGCGCAATGGGCGGCTCTTACGGCATAGTAGCAGGGATATTGTGACTCCTCAAGTCTTCTTGTGCTGATCAGCCCCTCACCCCAGTGCTGTGCTGATGAGCCCAGATACCCTTGCAGTGCGTTTGGAGGGATGCACGTTTACGTGTGTGTAGTATGTGTGTGTGCCTCTGTGGTGTGGGGATGCCTCAAGTTCAGACTGGCACAGCTTCCTCCTGGGCCAGGTCTGCTTCTGTGTACAATTTTTCTCATTACATTATGCCCACCCTTCACCCTGAAATATACTGCGTGTCAAGCATATACTTAAGTGTGTATGTACACACCAGTGCAGTTGTGCATGTACGCAGGCACACATGGCTTCACTTACAGCCTAGCAAACATGAAGTTAGCATCTGTTGTTGCCACAGATAAAGTCTGGCCTTTACAATCCAGTACGAACAGAAATGGAGGCTCTGGGATAGACCCAAGGTACCCAGGAAAGCAGCTTTACACACACTGTTCCCCAAGGGAAAGCACCAGATTGGCTTTCTTCTGGATACTTTGAGTCTGGCCTGCGCCCCCTGGTGGTAGATTGGGAGCATGACAGTGTCACTTTGGGAGCCCTGCAGAGTCTCCTTGGTGTGCCAGTTAGCTGTAGTATTAGAGTGACTAGTCATGAGGATAATGTGAAGTTAGTCCTGTAGCCTGGCAGTGTTCTAGGGAAGCCTGCTGTACTGTCATAAAATAGTTACAACGATAGCGCAGCAGTTAGGAGAATTTTCTGTTCCAAGCACTCGCCTGGCAGTTCAGAGGACCTGACTCCCATTTACCAGCTCCCACACGTGTGACTACACCAGACAAAACACCCATACCATATACATAAAATACATCTAAAATATCTAAAAACACTGTAATAACCGCACGGGGTGACTGTGATCGCCATGTATGGAGTAGAAAGCTGTTGCTCAGGCTGAGAACACCACTCAGTCACACACTTGCAGGAAATGGGTCTAACCCTACGCTCTC
The DNA here is from genome assembly GCA_026225945.1 of Cricetomys ansorgei. NCBI lineage: Eukaryota > Metazoa > Chordata > Mammalia > Rodentia > Nesomyidae > Cricetomys > Cricetomys ansorgei. Next base: position 402,227 of record JAMJFZ010000770.1, read on the forward strand.
AGCCGCTCACCTGTGACATGACCCCACCAGGCATCAATAGCAGTGTCTCTCTGAAGTGAGCCGCATGTGTGCTCTTTGCAAAGAAAGTTCTTTTTAGTTAATAAAGTGTGCTGGGATGTAGCTTAATGGGGGTAGCGCTTTGCCGGCATACATGGGATCCTGGGTTCCATTTCCAGCAGTGGATTGAAAAGGTTCTTAAGTAAAGAAAGCCAGATGGTGGTGGCTCATGCCTTTAATCCCAGCACTTGGGAGGCAGAGGGAGGCAGATCTCTGTGAGTTCAAGGCCAGCCTGGTCTACAGAGTGAGTTCCAGGACAGCCAGAGTCACAACAGAGAAACTCTGTCTCGAAAAACCAAAACCAAACCACAACAAAAAACCAGTAAAGACAGAGGATCCTGGGTACAGGGAAGGTGACGCCAAGAGCCCAAGACAACCCTGCAGTAGCCCAGGGCTTCCGTGGAGAGTGCCAGCCAGAGGGGCAGAACAAACCCAGTCTCTCAGTTGCCCAGGCTAGTCTTGAACTCACTCTGTGGCTCAGGCAGGTGTTGGATCTGCGTGCCTCCTGCGTAGCTGGGAGTACACACCTGGCCATTCTCTTAGATTGTCACCGAGAAGTAGAAGGAAATGACTTCTCACTGCCTCCTGCCAACACGCCATGGGAGACTTCAGCTCTGCCACGCGTGGACTTTGGGGTCTGCTGTGTAATTGGGTAAAGGACTTGGGCAGCTCCACAACTGCTGGGACCTTGCTGTTGAGAAGCTGGGGCTTCAGGCGAGGACGGCCTCAAGGGTGTCTCCCGTGTAGTTACAGTCAGTGAGTTAACACATCAGTAATAAGCTAATAAAGATCACCCAGAGCATGCAGGGAGCTAACACCCTTGAGTCTCAACACTCAGGCAAAAGCAGGCGGCTCTCTGATTTACGAGCAGCTTGGCCTACACAGCAAGTTCTAGGCCAGCCAGGAGGGTACACAGTGAGAACCTGTCTCAAAAACATTTTTTAAAAAAAAGAAAAGAAAGGAAAGAAAAAAGGTTTAGTGCTGGAGCCATGGCTCAGCAGTTAAGATCACTTGCTGTCCATCACAGGTCCTGAGTTCCATTCCCACATCCTATGGCAGTTCACTACCACCTGTAACCCTAGTTCCAGGGGATCCTGTGCCCTCTTCTGCCCTCCATTGGCACCAGGCATGTTCATGGTGCACATACATGCACAGGCCCAACACTCATAAATTAAAAAAAATACCCAGGCTGGGGGATGGCTCAGTGAGTAAGGCACGCAGTGTCGGCCTCTGGCTCCCACTCTGACACGTGTTTGCATGTGCACACACAAACATAAACAAGTATTTTAAAAATTACACATGGCAGCTTATACATTAATGTCCAGATACAGAAGAAGGTGTGCAATGCGACACGCGCCTTCTGCCCGTGTCAGTGTTGCCAGCTTGGGTGTCAGCGCAGTGTGTGAGCGTGCACGAGTGCTTCCCTTCACTGACTACACGTCACTGCACAGCAACGGAGTTCAAGACAGCCTGTCCCCATGCGCACCTTCCTCTTCAATGTGTGTGCTGAAGGAGTTTGAGAGAGCAGTGTACAGGGCTCTACCCTTCTCCTGGAGGAGCTGACTCGGCCCTCGGGGAGGAGATGCATCTTCCATGCCCAGGGAGAGAGATGATGGTGACAGGGAAGGCTCTTCCCGGGTGCTAGCCTTTTATCCCAGGCCCGTCTCTCTTTCACTCTTCACGAGACCCAGTCTGAAAGCACTCCGCTTAACAAACCACTGCGTGTTGTTTCCTTGTTGAGGCGCCCGTGCGAGGTAAGGCATTAAATAAACCTGTTTGCTCTTACTAACCTGCTTGTGTTGTCAGGACGTCAGCACGGAACCTAAAAGGTAAGGGGGACTTGCTTTTCCTCCCCTGTAAGATGTTCATCACCCCCCCTTTCTCTTTACAGTTGGGTTTCACTGTGTGGCTGCATTGATGGACACTTCATCTGGTCCCATTTTCTGCAAGCCATGGAGCAGTTAATCTCTTTTTGCAAAAGCAGCTTGCACCTGCTCATACAGAAGTGGATTTTCAGAAGATTTCAAAAGATCCATGTATTTGAAATTTACATAAATACTGCTGGGATGGCCTCTGAAGAGGCGAGGCTGTTTCCTGCTACCTCCAAGAGCTACCTCCAAGTGTCTACTCTCTGTCCAACAGAATGCTGTGATCTGTGCTAATCGAATAGGTGAAAGCATCTTAGAGTACTTTTAATGCGTGCTTTTTCTTTTATGCAGTGCTGGGAATTGAACCCAGGGCTTCATGCATGGTAGGCAAGCTTTCCACTCTGAACTATACCCCTAGCCCATGTATTTTTTTATATAAAAGTCACATTAAGCATATTTTTGTATATTGAAAAACCATTGGGCTTTCCTATCTGTGTGTTTGGCCATTTCTTTCTTTTTGACTTGTAGAGCTTGTATTTGTTAAGAAAAATGGATCTTTGCATAAGTTGTATAGAATGAATCAAATTGCATAGCATTAAAGTAGAATCTTTTATCATCTTGTGGGTAATAGTTAATTATAATTTTAATAGTATGGTTGGTCCCACAGGCCATTCTTGTATTTACTCTTGGAGTTCAGATTGCTCCACTGGTTCTAAATGTGAGAAGCTTTATTAAATGTTAGTTTGGTTTCTGTTGCTGTGGTAGAAACTTTGGCCCCAACCAGCTTGGGGAGGAACGGTTTACTTCCTCTTACGCTTAGAGTCCGTCAGCCAGGGCAGGGCCTAGGGCACACACTGAGAAACACTGCTGCAGGCTCCTTCCGCGTGACCTGCTCAGCTAGCTTTCTTATAATCTCTGGATCACCTGCCTAGGGTGGCACCGCCCACTGTGGGCTGGGCCCTCCCACAGTGACCATTAATCAAGAAAATGCGCTTGAGTTGCCTACAGGCTGGTCTTGCAGAGACGTTTTCTCTCTTCCTCAGATGACCCTGTGTCATCTTACGTCACATTGACCAAAAAGAAAGAACTAGAACACAGCATTTAACTTCTAAGTAAAGTATCAACACCTTCGCCGAGATTTTATTTCTCTTTATTCTGTTCCCATCATCTGACGCTTGTCTTGATGGATCTCATTTTCCCCCCATCCTAGACCCAAACCAAGTCATGGCCTCTCCTTTGCCTCAATCCCCGGGGCTCCCTGACACTGTTGTCATGCTCCCTGTTCACAGCAGGAAAGAAGGTATGGCCACAGTGGACGCTCACTGCTTTGGAATAACCTGCTCCCTGGGTACACTTTGGCATGTCCCCGGTCATACGTAGATATATGAAGACAGAAGCAGAGGTTGGAGTTCTCTAGCCATGGACCATGAATGTGGTGTCACCAGAAGCTGAATGAGACAGGAAGCATCCTCCCTAGCAGCTCTGGTGGGAGCCTGGTCCTGCCTACATCCTGAGTTTAGAATCTAGCTTCCAGGACAGTCGGAGGATGGGAATCTTCCCTCAGCCACGCTGCCTGTGGTGCATTGTTACTGGCAGCTGGCAGAACCTCATCGGCACACCACCCACTGCTTTTGCACTGGCAAAAACCACAGGCATTTACATGCTAGATTATGGTTGCTATGGAGATCTGAAAATATTGACTAACATCATCATAACTCTGAAATTACAACAGTTACTATTTGCTTAATAAGGTATTAAATAACATTTATTTATTCAGTACTGGTGTCTCTACATTTCAGTACAATGATTTTGTTTATTCCCTTTATTTTACTTTATGAATTTACAAGTATTATTCTGGGAAAAGGTCCCATTGGCTTTACCAGAGCTCTGCCCACACACAGTACAGACAGCTCTCACCTCAAAGGGAACAAGAGATAGTTTATTGTGGAGACAAATATGATTGACTAAGACCTATCTAGATGGATTCAGGTTACCTCAAATACCTGTTCAACGTGGTAACAGTTTCATGTTTTTATAGTTAAGGAAAGAAACCGTTTGAAGCAGTTTTCAGAGACACTGGTAAGTGTGGAACAGCAGAGTGGGGACGTCTCTGCTGTGGTCTAACGCCAGTGGGAGCGGACACACTCTCTCATCGCACCCTTAACCTTGGGGTTGCTGTAGCCCAGTGGTCTCATCATACATCTCAACACTGAGAGGATGTGGGGTCAGACAGGTCTGCAGTGAACTGCGGACGGGGGCTAAAGGCAGCCCTTTAACCATAACTTGCAACATTCCAACTCCTCACGGTCATGAAGTTCTCTGATCCGTATGGAACCTGCAGAATCCTTAAGTAGGTATGGCCTTTGGTGGTGGTGGGGCCACTCTCTCAAAATCAAAACCGGAAGGAGCCTTAACTGTGTCCTGGGCTGCAGTACCACACTGGGTGCAGAAGAGGGCACTAGAGGACCTGTAAAGTCTAGCCGTTCGTCCTGCTCCTTTACTTCTGCAGATACCGAGATGTCTCTGAATTTGAATTATTTTTAGAATACCGATACAGGCACTGTCATCAGAATGTGGAATCACCCTCAAGCCTGTTCATTTGTTGAGCTAAATATCCCCCACCATTTTCTAAGTGATCACACGAGCATTTGGGGCTGAGGTTGTTTTAAACCATACCCTGTCGCTGGAGCTACTTGTACTGTCTAGGTTCTGAAGTGCAGTAGGAAGTTTGCAGGCACGCGGAGCAGAGGGGCAGGGCGACAGTCCATGGGAAAGTGCTTGCTGCCCGAGCGTGGGGACCTGAGTTTGCATCTCAGCACCCAGGTAAAAGCCAGGTACAGTGGAGGGACAGGCTGGTCCAGGGGCTCGCTGGCCAGCCGGTGTAGCCGAAGTGGTGAGCTCCAGGTTCAGTAAGGGACCCTGCCTCAGAAAATATGGCGGAGAGTGATAGAAGGCACATGTGCATCTCAGAAGAATATCCTTAGAAGAACAGCTTGGAGTTGGGGCACAGAAGCTCAGTAGGAGGGGATGTGCCCCATATAGGCTTCTGGGATTTGGTGTTCAGCACTGGCTCTACCCTCACCAGTCTGAGCACGTTGTAGGTATAGTGATGTCTGTGGCAGTTTGAGTTTCCTGCAGGAGTGAGGGCTTAAAGATCCGCCCTCAGACCAACGGGGATACTATGAGCTGCACCCCTGTAGCTGGACTGAACTATGAGCTGCACCCTACATACTGAACTCAGGCTCAGCCACCTTGACACTGTTCAAAGGTAGTGAGTTCTGGGGTTCCTGTTGCTGGTTGTACTCAGTGTTTACCTAGAGACCAGTTTGAAGGCAGGGTATGCTATGTCTTCCTCTGTCTCCTTCATCCACCCTACACACCCGTGCTGTCTATGGACAGCACTGAAACATTGCCTAGTTCTAGTCCTAGAGTCAAAAATAAAAGCCAGACAGATTTTAAAATAACTTTGTATAACATTGTCTTTTATCGTAAATCCAGTTTCTGACAGGTAGATGTACATAGTCAAAATGGCGGGTGGACATTTTAAGAGCTATATGTTACTAAAAGCAAATTTTACACTAAAAGAAACAGATACTGAATCCTAGATAATAAGGTATTTATTTTGAAAGGTTTTAGGTTTATTGATTTTATTTTGCATGTATGAGTTGCCTGCATGTGTGTGTACATACCATGTGTGTGTCTTGTACTCAAGGAGGCCAGAAGAGGGTGACAGATGCCCTGGAATTGGGAGTTACATAGTTGTGAGCCACCATGTGGGATGCTGGGATCCAAACCTGGGTCTTCTGTAAGAGCAGCCAGTGCTTCTAACTGCTGAACCATCTCTCCACCATGCTAACCAAACGTTAAAGAGAAGCATCCTGCTGCTTATAAATTGCTATCAGCAGCAACGAGGTGCAGGATGACTGAGGGATGGGAGGAGGAAGTGTAGATGGGCTTTAATCACTGTAAAGTGCGGCTAGATTCTAGGCAGTGGGCATAATAGATTTTACCATAAAACTCTTTCAACTTGGGAATTTTTCAAAAATAAAGCAACCCAGTTCCTTCCGCAACTAATGTTCAGTCGCAGCTCCGGGTAGGAAATACTGGCCTTGTCGCTCACCCTACCCTTTAGTTAGTAGGCGCAGTGAAGGTCTGGCGAGAGGCTTGGCCAGGTTGACTGCCCTTGTTGACGTGACCAGACCAGGTACCACAGAGGATGAGAGGTTGATCCAGCAGTCACTATAAAGTACATGTTTGTGCCCCCCCCATAAAAGTGGGGAGAAGGGGTTTTTATGCTGCTGTTACAGTTTAGAGCTCGGCATCCAGGTGGCACTGTTTGGGAGGTTCTAGAGACTTTTGGAGATGGAGTCTAGTTGAGGGGAGTAGGTCTCTGGAGGAGGGTTCTTGAATAGAATCTTGTCCCTAGCCACTTCCCATTACTCTATTTCCTGCCTTAGATTAAGTGAACAGCTTTCTTCCACCGCAGGGTTCTGTCATGATTCTACCCAAGTGCCAATGCCAATCCACCATGGAGCCTGTGATTCAAACTCAGTCCTCCTGCCTTTGAGTTGTTTACGTTAGCATTTCATCACAGTAACACAAAGGGAACCCACACTGACTCCTTCCAGACAGTGGTTGAAGTTGTACCCCCCGTCCCTGCCATGTTCATGGCCATTGAAAAGCACTGAAAGAGAAACAAAGATGCCCGAAGTTTGAACTTGGCCGGTATGGCCTAGGGTGGTGGGACAGAACACTGCCTTGCTTGCCTCAAGGGGAGGGATGGTGCCTGGCTAGCATGGGGGCTCTAGGCCCTCAGTCACCACGTGGCAGGCGGTGGAACGAGAAAGCCAGCAGCAGGTGTGCACCACTAGAGGATGAGCCGAGCACGGAGCAGTGGGAACGAGTGCAGAGAAGTGGCCTGTGCTCTGAGTCTCTTGGTGGAGCTGTCTAGCAAAGGTTGATCTGTGGAGAACAGAGGACAGTTTGGCGTTGCTGGAGTTCGGGTGGGGCCAGGGTGGTACTGCTAATGGGTAGAGGGATCCTCTGTTCAGACCAATGGAAATGCACATAGACTCAGTTGTGTGATGGTTGCATGTTTCTAATTGTACCAGAAGTAAAAATCACTGAATTAAAAAATATTTTATTTAGTTTTTTCATGCACATACACGTGTACGTGTCATGGGACACATGGAGAGGTCAGAAGAGTTGGTTCCCTCCATCTACCACTGCATTTTAGGGATCAGACTCAGGTCCTGGGGCTTGGCAGCAGGTGCCTTTCTTTACCCTCTGCACCATTTTGCTGGCCCAGTTGTCTTAAATGACATTTTTGTGTGCCCATGTGCATGTGTATGCAGACCAAATGGGGCCATCGGGTGTCCTCCTCTGTTGGTCTTCATCATATTCCCTTGAGACAGGATCTCTCACTAAATCTGGACTTCATTCTTGTAATTTTTTTTTTTCTGCTAGACAGCCAACAACTGTGATAAGAGCTGTAAGTTGAACCTGATGGCACTGTTTGGTGTTCGGATGAGCTTTGTCTTGTAAGAGGGAATGTTAAGATAAACAACTCAAGGGTGTTGGCTCTTTACAGTGGTCAGCCTGACCTCACAATTTTTGCTGATTGTGTAATTTGGCATGTCTGTTCAGCTTGCAACTGCAGAAAGGGAACCGTGGGTTCTTTATGCCAGAGTGTAGTTTTCTTGCTTAAATATGGACCCTAAGAAAGGCTCAGGAATGCATTTGGGTCCCAAGTACCCAGATACAGTCACCAGCCGTTGGAATAAAGACTTCCAGTAGGCTCATAAACTCTGTCCAAGAGGTCTTCACTGGTGGGATCCCCACAACATTTTGGAGGCCCCAGCGAGATCACCAGAGCCTGGACACTGACACTTAGGGGTCTCAGGATCCCCAGGAGAGGGGAAGAATGCACTCCTGGTTGGAGAGGACTCCTGAGATGTTCCAGTTCCCTGGGAAAATCCTCTCTGGCTGGTCTCTGCCACAGGCTCCAGAGGCACCTGACTATGCCACCCGAGAAGACTAATCAAAAGTCACCCGGTCTGTAGAAAATGCCATCTGGTTAGTGCACAGAGGGAGGTCAGATTAGACCATTAGACCCTGTGTCCAGGGTCCATGTAAGATGTCATTAGAGTCCCCTGTTTAAGTGAGTGAATGCTTGGTGACCACTTGTGATTTGTCTTGTCATGGTTACTGTCTGTACTGTCTATCTCTATTGCTTTAAGTCATTTGTCACTTGTGATGCAAGGAATTTTGAGTTGCCTGAAAACCTCCCTGAGCACGTATATTAAACATTCCTGAGGGTGTTTCTTAGATGAGGGTGATTGTGGTTCTGTTTCTCACCAGGAACCCGCACCCTTTGTGAACTTGAATGGCCCCTTTCTAATTGCAATGGCTACCTGAAGGATCACCAGGACCCCCCACCCCCAGGTTAAGGCAGTCTGGAATGTTGCAACCAGCTCTCCCAGACATCCTGATATGCTGACCATTGGTTGACCCTTGTTCTTTATCTGCTCCCACGGTTGAAAACTTGTGCTACATCCCTGGCAGGTAGGGTCCTCCTCGTCGGAACACTTGGAAAAACTGGAAGTACCACTGGTTCTTCCTGCTCCAACAGAGGAGATGGGAATTCTACCTCCTTATGTCCAGACCAGACCAATGGGAGGTGCATGGGAGCCCAGGAGAGCCTGACTCCTTCTGGAAGGAAGCCAGGAGGCAGACTACTACACCTGGCCTCTCTCCCCGAACTCAAGGAGCAGTCCCACATACGGGAATGAGGAGGAAAGAACCCCACCCTGTCCATGGTTTATGTCTCCTTCTCTACCAGTGACTTATATGATTGGAAACCTAACCCTCTGTTCTCTGAAAGGCCTCAGGCCCTTATCTGTCTGTAGAAACTGTCTTTTATACTCACCAGCCAACCTGGGATGACTGTCAGGAACTCTGGGCCACCTTGTTCATAGCCAACTAAGGAATGAGACAAGATCTGGCTGGAAAGCAGGAAACTGGCTCTGGGGCTGGACTGGGGGGCATTGCTAGTCAGTGAAACCCAGATAGAGTGGACCTTCCAGCCTGATAGGGACCCCAGCACCAATGAAGGTAAGGGGACTTGGGACATTTTTTGCCAGACACTATTAAGGAGACTAAAAGTTGCAGCCAGAAAAGCAACCAGTCTATCCACGGTAAGTCGAGTTACTCAGGGGCCCGATGAATCACCCACTGGGTGTCTGGAAAGCTCTGAGAGACATACCAGATGTTAACCTCATAGTCCCAGATGTCCTCAAAAAACCAATGAGCCACTAACACTGCCTTCATTGTGCAGTTGGCCTCAGACATAAGGAGAAAGCTCCAGAAGTTAGAGGGATTTGAGGGACTGAATATGTCTCAACTTTCAGAAATTGTTCAGAAAGTTTTAACAACCAAAGTTGAGCCAAAGTCAGACAGGGAAAGAAACCCCCATACAGTGATCACTGCTCTTAGGGAAACAGACAGGAGAGGAGATAGGGGAACAGGCCAGGAGAAAGGGAAAGGTCCTCGCAAAAGGACCAGTGTGCCTGTCGTAAGTAGAATGGGCCAGGACTCTGTATGACTTATCCCCTGGGAGCCAGGTAACCAGGATGGGGAAAACTTGTTAACCTGATAGACACAGGAGCAGCCCACTGTGTCTTGACAGAACCTCTTGGACCCCTCCCTTCCAAGAAAACAGTGGTCCCAGGAGAGACAGGCCAAACTATCTATTTTCCATTGATGATCCCCCAGACTGTAGACTCAGGACAAGGTATGTAACTCATTCTTTTTGGGATATGCCAGACTATGCATACCCATTGATTGGATGGGGCCTTACTACAAAAACTAAGAGCCACCAATTCTTTTGGGGAGAACTTGACTAGTCTAACTCGGGACTCAGGCAAGCTCCTACCAACATTCTGGTCGCCTGTCCTCTATCTGAGGACACAGCCACAAGGGATGGGGAGCTATCCCTCAGGCCACCTATGGGAACTCAGTATAAGGTACCCTGATGTTTGGGCAGAAGGACCCCACCAAGCTTAGCAGCACACCAGCCACCCATCACAACCCAGTTAGGTTCTGCAACACTGGTAGAGGTTAAACAATATCCCATGGGCCAGGAAGCCAATCAAGGAATTGCCAAACACACAGACGGAATGAGGGAGGCAGCAATCCCCATTCCCTGCCGCTCCCCCTTGAATACCACTTGGTCCCCCTGTACTGAGACCCAGAGTGGGTAAGGAAGATCAACAGACAGGTACCAAGCCCTCACCCTGCCCCTAGCCTGTTGTCCCCAGAAAGGAACACCTGTACTGTCCTACATCTAAAGAATGCTTTCCTCTGCCTCCCACTGGACCCAGCCAGCCAGCCCACATTTGCTTTTCAATGGCTGACCCAGAGGGTGGGTATGCCTGCTAGCTAACATGGGCTTGGTTGTCACTTGTGTTTAAAAACTCACCAGTGTTGTTTGATGAAGCCCTGAGTACGGATCTGTTGGAATTAGATAAAAGTATCCACAAAATACCCTTCTCCAGTATATAGAGGTTTTCCTCATAGCCTCGACCACAGAGGAGTGTAGACAGGCAACAGAGGGCCTATTAGGGAATCCCCAAGCCCTGGGGTACAGAGTCTGCCAGAACGGCTTAGCTCTGCGTTGCTCAGGTCACATACGTAGCCTACAACCTGGAGGAAGGGAAGCAGATGCTTTCCCACGACTGTTTCATCCATCCTGCAAATCCCTCCTCACACACTGGAATTTCTGTGGGCAGTTAGACACTGCCAGTATGGACGACAGGATTTGCTGAGATAGCCAAGCCACTCTGTGCTAGCACCAGAGTACACAGCCCTTGGAGTGGACAGAGACTGAGCAGAGGGCCTTGGAAGCCTCGGAAACGGCCCTACTGTCTGCCCCAGCCCTGGCCGTCCCAGACCTTGCTAAGCCATTCCACCTGTATGTGGAGGAGACCAGGGGCCTAGGGGTCCTCACAAGCCCTGGGACTCAGGAGGAGACTGGCATATCTGTCCACGAGACTCAACCTAGCTGCAGCCACGTGGCTGAGGTGTAGGGGCCGAAGCTGCCATTGCCTTGCTGGTAAAAGCTGACAGGAAATCCCGTCTTGGGAACCAAGAAAGAAGATGGAGATTCTCTTCAACCTGACGTTGGATGGCCAACCTACGTCCGGTTGGACCTTTGCGCCCTCAAGACTCTCCTCCTGGAGGAACTGGGATGCAAAGGAGAGGGGGGAGTGTCTAAGAGGATGGACTGTGGCTCTTTTGCCCTGGAGAGGGAGCTTCAAACCCTTCAGTTCTGTCTGTCCTGCAAATGGTCCATTCTCCTGTCAAGGAAATTATCACTGTGCAGCTTATGGTGAAGAAGAATTTCCCTGGGAACACAAAGACCAGAGAGAAAAGAAGAACCCCTTTCAGGCTCTAATACTGGAAGCTGTAGCCCCATGACCACTAAGGTCAAGACAAGGAGAATCTGGCTTTACAGCGCTGGAAGGGACCTGTGGGATTCAGGGTGACTTCCATGGAACCCAGTTTCGGTATGTTCCTCCCTATCCCAAAAGGGGATCAGAGCTCTAGAGATGCTTCCCCACTTTCCATACCCGCCTTGTCTACCGGACTGCCTAGACTCCCCCTCCCCCGAAATCTGCCCCCCGTGGTGGTTTAATAAGACCCATAGGCTCATATTTGAGTGCTTAGTTACCATGGAGTAGAACTCTTAGGATTAGGAGGGTTAGGAGGTGTGACCTTGCTGGAGGAGGTATGTCACTGGCAGTGGGCTTCGAGAGTTCAAAAGCCCAGTGTCTGTCTTTGTCTCTCTGCCTAAGGATCAGCATGTAGCTTCCAGCCACTGCTCCAGCGTCTGCCTGCATGCCACCACTCTCTCTGCCATGATGAAAATGAACCAACCCTCTAAAACTGTAAACAGTCCCCAGTTCGTTGCTTTCCTTCATAAGAGCTGTCTTGGTCTTGTGTCTCTTCACAGCAGTAGAGCAATGATTCAGCACCCTCTTTCCAGCCAAAGCCCTTCCTTCCATTCTGGACATTATGAAAGGTTCGTCACCTTTTAAACACTTTGGACCCAGAGTTAGAGCAGGACTACTGGTTATGTCTGGATCCACAGCCACCTTACTATATAGGAGCAGGGGCCAACCAAACCCTCTTTCTGGCTGGGGACTCTATTAGTTGTGAGTATAAATAGCTAAAAATTACTTTAGGAGACCTGCGAGGAGACTGTACCTACATCATGTTCTCACATTATAATCTTGCTTCCTCACCTTATAATAAGGTTTGCTCAAATGTCCAACAAACAAATGCTAGCCTGGAGGAACGCATATTCTCTGATGCGCCTGAGTCAACTGGCATGCTTGTACTAATGTTTTGACCGAATGTGCCTCCTTCCCACTCACTGGGAAGTCACACCCCTACTCCGTGTATACTGCTATATGTTATCGCCCAGGTTTGTGTTTATGATGGAGGAGAGAGTTCACGCTGGCTGTGGCTCAGTGTTAACTAGAGTCAAACGATCTTCAGTTCTTGTCCTGATCCTAGTAGGGGCACAGAGAGCATCTGCCACAGGCTCTCAGTCTTGATCCTAGTAGGGGCACAGAGAGCATCTGCCACAGGCTCCTCAGTCTTGATCCTAGTAGGGGCACAGAGAGCATCTGCCACAGGCTCTCAGTCTTGACTGCTGGGAACACAGTTGCCAGAGAGACGTAGGTCCAGGCCATTTGGAGAATTGCATTTCCAGGCTAGAGAGCTGAGTTGACTCCTTCCTAGAGGTATTCCTACAGAATCGAAGGGGACGAGAGTTTTTTATGAGACAGAGAGGTCTTTGCATGGCCTTAGCAGAAACTTGTTGCTCCTATGCTATTCAGTCTGGATAGAGAAAGTCTTGCAACGGTCAGAAATAATCTAAGGGAGAAGGAAAAGAAAGATGTTGAGTCCAGTAACTGATATCAATTGATACCAAGAGTCGGTATCAGTCCCTGTTTTCCTGGCCACCTTGGCTGACCACCCTACCCTGGTCTCTTCCAACACCAGCACCTTGGTCATCCTCCTATTAGTCTAACGGTTGACCCTTCTACCCTTGACAGTATGGCTGCTACGTTAGAAAAAGAATTAATCTGGTACAACTCTCAGTCCTAAGAGGACAGTACAGCCCTCTTCCCTAGAAAGAGTCCATGATTGACTCATGCCAGTAGAACCAGTGGGGTGTGACAAGGGCTGCACACTGACTATGCAGCTCCTGGTACCTCGGGTGAGCTTGTCTTATAAGGGGGAGTTAAAAACAGTCCCAGGGAGGAGAACGACCGGAGGACCCGGTGCGGGCTCTGCCGTGGTCAGCCTGACCTCGGCACCTTCGCTAGTTGCCTGTTTTGGCTTCTGTAACTATTTGCTTAGCTTGCAGCGGTGGGGAGGGAACCTCGTGGACTTCCCAGCCAGGATGTGGTTTTCTTGCTTAAACATGGACTCCGAGAAAGACTTGGGCTGCACCTGAGTCCCAGGTGTGGTCTCCAGCTTGGGAATTTCGGCTTTCAGCCGGCTCATGGCTGGGTGTGTGTGGTCTTCTCTGTGATCCTCCTGTCCCACTCTGCCCGGAGGCACTGGAGGCACACACAGCCATGCTGGCCTTGAGATGTAGGGCCCAAGGGACCTAAACTCAGGCCTGCGTGTTTGCAGTCACTCCCATCCACTGAGCCATCTCTTTGGCACCAAAAGTTTTGTTTTTAAATGGAGCAGAGGTGTTTCCTTTTTTTTTTTTTTTTTTTTTTTTTTTTTTTTTTTTTTGAGACAAGGTTCTCATGTAGCCCAGGGTGGCCTCGAATTTGCTACATAGCTGAGGATGACCTTGAACTCTCTCTCCTGTTCCCTAAGTGCTAGGGTTACAGACATGTACCCCCACACTCTGCTGAGAGCAGAGGGACTGTCTGTAGTCACAGGATTTCAGGCTAGTAGCCACCATTGTGTGTGTCACAAGAGTTCTGATGCCCCTAAATCAGCCTAATGAAGTGTTGGGAGTGACTCCAGCTTTGCTTCTGGAAACGTGCTAGACACCAACAGCTGTGAGCTGGACAGGTCATCTACCCGGGGTGGGCTTTCCTTTCTTCCCACAGACAGCCCTGGATGCTTTCTGAAGGTCACAGGAGGACTCCACTCCTCTGAATCCGATGTACTTGATGCCTAGTACAAGGCTGTCCTTATTAGCTCTCTGGAGCATAGCCCCAGTGGTGGAGTCATCCAAACGGAATGGATTGGGAAAGCGTCCCATCCCAGGGTACTCTGTAAGAGGAAAGCGACTTTCCAGATGAGTGACACAGTGTGCTGATGGGAGTGTGGCCAGGGGGCACCGGGAGCTTTCCGGTGTAAGCCTGGTGCTGACCAGGTGCTGGGTGGAGGCCCGGCCTAGGGAGCCTCTGGCTGCTTGATGAAGAATGACAGGAGCAGACATACTCACTCCAGCTCTCATCCGACCCTGATGCAAAGCGAATGCAAACCAGAATGTTCCTGATGGGCCCAGGGTTTTCGGTCTGACTCAGGCAGGTAAAGACGGGGCCAGGCAGTTGCAGGCAGCTGGTGACATCGGGCCGCACGGAGGCGGCGGCTTCAGTGGAAGCCTTTCTAATTCTTGTCTAGAAGTTTCTTTGCAGCGACCATCTGTTGGAGCCACGCGTTCTGTCATAATCTCCCAGCAATAACGTTGCAAGGGCTTGTGTTCCGGCACTGGAGACAGCTGATGCTGTTATGTTTGGGGATGGTGTCACAAAACACCACTTTATGGGTTTCTGAGTGCCAGAATGAAGCACCGAGCCGTGGCAGCCCTAACATGGCCACACTCTTAAATGCCTTTGGAGAAAACGATGTCTTTGCCGATGATTTGTATTCTTATTTTTTTATTTTAGTTTTATATTCTAAAACCAATCGGCGTTGTTTTACCTTAATTTTAGGGGTTTTCGTTTGCTCACTGTTGCTGACTGATACATGAATACACTCCAGTCACGGGAGAGTCAAGCGTTGCTGGTGTCTGAGTGTACGCTGCACTCCCATGCCGCCCCGCTCCACCTCTCTGCACACAGCTCTGTGGGTCGCTAGTGGCCTGCACTGCTTCGCTGGGATCTGAAATGTTTCCCAAGGCCCGAGGGTTAGAGGTTTGGTCCCTGAAATTACCTGTTTCTAAAGTTTAAAATTATCTTTTTTGCTAGTCAAATGGGCAGAAGTACCCAGTGTCTTGAATGAGGTAGTCCCGTATATCTGCTGACTGTAAACACTTCTGAGTCGCTTGGTGATATGCTTTACTGTCTTTTGTTGTTGTTTTATTTGGCTGTTTTGAGACAGTGTCTGTCTGTGTGGCCCTCACGGTCCTGGAACTCCCTGGGTAGACCAGGCTGACCTTGAACTCGGAGATTCACCTGCCTCTGTGGCTCAGGTGCTAGGATTAGAGGCATGTGACACCATGCCCAATGTTTTTTTAAATTTTTACTTTTATTTTTTATTTATTTTTACTTTATGAGCATTGGTGTAAGGGAGTCAAATCCCCTGGACCTGGAGTTACAGAAGTTATGAGCTGCCATGTGAGTCCTCTGGAAGACAAGCCAGTGCTCTCAACGCTGAGCCATCGCTCCAGCCCCTCATGGCCAACTTCTTGACCGAACCTTCATCAGGCTTTCTTATTGGCTGTGGGGGATCTCGGTATATTATGGATGTCTTTGGTCCATTTTACATCGTAAAGGTGTTTTCCTAATTTATTACTTTAAGATTTATTATTTTAACTATGTGTGTGTGTGCATGTGTGTACATGTGAGTACAAGTGTGTGTGTGTGTGTACCTGTGAGTACAAGTGTGTGTGTGTGTACCTGTGAGTACAAGTGTGTGTGTGTACATGTGAGTGCAAGTGTGTGTGTGTGTACATGTGAGTGCAAGTGTGTGTGTGTGTACATGTGAGTACAAGTGTGTGTGTGTACCTGTGAGTACAAGAGTGTGTGTGTGTGTGTACCTGTGAGTACAAGTGTGTGTGTGTGTGTGTGTGTACCTGTGAGTACAAGTGTGTGTGTGTGTGTGTGTACCTGTGAGTACAAGTGTGTGTGTGTGTACATGTGAGTACAAGTGTGTGTGTGTGTACACGTGAGTACAAGTGTGTGTGTGTGTGTACCTGTGAGTACAAGTGTGTGTGTGTGTGTGTACATGTGAGTACAAGTGTGTGTGTGTGTACCTGTGAGTACAAGTGTGTGTGTGTGTGTACATGTGAGTACAAGTGTGTGTGTGTGTACCTGTGAGTACAAGTGTGTGTGTGTGTGTGTGTGCGCGCGCCTGTGAGTGCAAGTGTTCACGGGGGCAGAGGCATCAGGTCTGGAGCTTGGGCGGCCATGGGCATGGGTGCTGTCCTTGCTCCTGTCTTTCTATTCTTGTCTTTATTTCTAACGCTATTTATCATACAGAAAAACTTCAATTCCATCTGACAGGTCTCATGACATTGAGCTCTGATTCATGTTTAGAAAATCTTTCCGCTATGAGATCATAAAATAAGCCTCTTGTATTCCCTTTTAAACTTTTATACTTCTCTAAAACTAAAGCTATTTAACTTGAGAATTTTTGTGTGTGTGTAGTGCGAGATAAGGCTCTAGCTTCCTGTCTTTCTAAACATGCCCGCTGCACCCAGACTCTTCTGGAATGATGAAATCTCGCAGTAACTTGAAATAGCACCCATTTTCCAGTCAGGATCCTTTTTGTTTGCATTTTCTACCTGACTATTCTTGATGTGTAGGAAATATGACATTTCTTTAGTTCTTAATTTTTAAACTCTTGGTTTTTCGAAACAGGGTTTTTCTGTGTAGCTCTGGCTGTCCTGGAACTCACTGGGTAGGCCAGTCTGGCTTTGAACTCACAGGGATCCCCCTGCCTCTGGGGTGCTGGGATTAGAGGTGTGCACCACCACCGACCTACCTGATTTTAAAACTCTAACAAAAGCCACTCCCGTGTTTGGGTGGGATGTGAGGGACTCTGTTCCATCGATGTCCCGGGACGACAGGAGTAGCTTCCAGCAGTGTTCACACCAGGGCACCGAGAAACTGAGCATGGGGAGGCGAATGGGTGTTCTGCTTCAAGGAGGGTGAGGCCGCCCTCGGCTTCCGAGTGAGACCCACAGCGCAGCAGCTCTGGCAGCAGAGAAGCGGCTAAGTTTCAGTTTCTCGGGCTGCCCCAGACCCCAGAATCAGGATGTTTTCAATGTACCCAGATTCTGAGACAGCTTGTGTGCTGGTAAACCAGAACTCTGTGCAGGCATACTGACCCCCGCCCTGCTTCCTTGGAGATGGCGACCACTTCCTCCTTCACGAGCACCTTGATTTTGCTGGCGCAGCCTCGCATCACAGGTGGTCTAGGCCGCAGTCCTGCCAGCTGAAGCCTCCGTTGCCCAGGTGCGGACAGCACCAGAGTTCATCCCACTTCTTGGACCCCGACATAAACACCATAGTTACAGCGATTCTCTCCAAACCCAAAGCAAGACAAAGCAGCGCGTGATGGGTGCCAATCCACGTCACCGTTAGAAGACAAGCGTTGAAATAAAAGAGCGGTGAGGATTCTGCCTCAGTGGGGTGCTCCAGTGCTCGCCTCACTGCCCCCCTCAACCGCCACTGCACTGCCATCTGTGTTTCTTCTGTGGGGCAAACCTGACTTTTCCAGCAGCCTAGCCTCTCCTTCTGCCAGCAGCCATTAGGGCTGCTGCTTGCTTCCCTCACCACCCTGTTGGGGACCACAGGCCGTGGCCACCACCCCGTGCCCAGCATGAGCCCCAGATGGTGCTGAGGACCACTGGGGAGCCAGCATATTTCCCCTTTGAGGGAGTCTGGCTCTGCAAGGTGGGAAGCTCCAGGGCTTGAGACCCCCCACCCGCTTTCCACCCACATCTGCATAGGAAAGCTCCCCCATAGGATTATCAGGGACCCCACTCCCAGCTGGCTGTGGGGTCCCCCAACCTGGCAGAGCAACACAGAAGCAGCCCCAACTAACACACATTGAGGGCCCCTCAACCCTCTCCAGACTAGCCAAATAAGGACAAAATATCCCACCAATCACAGGCACTCTAGGAGCCCCGCCCCCTGGGACACTATATAAAGAGCAGCGTTCCGGACTCTGCTCAGTAGGGCCGCAGCTGTGTCTGCTGCCTTCCTCCCTGGTGGAGGCAGCCACAGGGAGAAGGCAGGAATATTTCCCTTCAGAGCTGCAGCTTCTCCCCTTAGAGTAGAGCAGAGCCAAGCCTGAGCTGGGCTGGGAGTGATTGTTGTATTGTAACACTCCAGCTCAACTGGGGAGCCTTCCCTGCCTCAGAGCTTCGAGGTTCCTGAACCCTGAATGCCAGGCTACTTTTCCATCTCTGAATAAAAACCCTAGCGTCAGGAGGGACATTTCTCCAGGGACCAACAAAGCATGGAACTCAAAGACCAGATAATCACACGCCTTTAAAAATCAGAAAAGTGTATCTATCACCTTGCTCCAGCTGAATTAGTTTAAATTTGAGCTAAGGCAGGAAACCTGGAGGAAAGCAGGAAGCAGGATCTGGGCCAAGCGGGAGCCAGACGGTGGCCACCGAGGCCCCCTTATGCCCAGCTCATCCTTCCAGCCAGCCAGAGGCCCTGGGAATGGGCACATCTTCACAGCAAACACAGTGCACCAGGACGCCTTTGCTCACTGTGATAGGTGACTGAATGGCAGTAATTCAAGCCAGGGGGTGAATGTGGGCACTTAGGCCTGTTTCGCAAAGACCAACCTGGTCAAACGCAGGTCAGAACATGAAGACCTGCGACTGACTAACCAGGGTCACTAGTGTTCAAATGCATTTAGACTCCTTATTGTATCTCCACCCTCGGAAGAGTAGCAGGCACATGGCCGAGTGCTACGTGTTCATTCAGTGACTTAGTCCAATCTCTGGTCAGAACTACCTGTCTAAGCAAGAGAGAAATACAGACCAATGGAAGGCCGGCCTGTGTTACAGCAGGTGCGTCTCCAGAGAAGCCCAGGGCCTTTCGTGTGATGTATGTCATCTCCTGGCCTTTGACCCCAGGATTGAGCAGAGGACCAGGTTATGGCCAATCAACTGCCACTGAGGCTGTTCCTTCACCAATGGCCTCTCCTGGCCTCTCACAGTGCCAAGCCTCAGCTCTTCTCCATGACTCCCGCATGCCTTAAAAACCAGTACCACCTGGGTGACTCTAACAGTACCAAGTTCAGCTGCCAGCACAAGATAAAACCTCAGCCAATTCTGAGAAACAGTTTCCAGGTTTTAAGATATACTCTGGTTTGCTGGAAAATAACTGATCACTTTGTCTGCATGAAGGGTCCCCTCGTGGGTGGAGTTCCCATCACTGTCACCAGTATCTGGACCACTTGTCTTTCTCTTAGTGGGGTTTGCAGGGGGGGGGGGGGACTTTAACTAAGCTGCTTTTGGGCTCCAAGCTGCAGCTTCCGCAACAACAAGGTGTCCTGGGCCAGTGGGAAGAATCTCTGGCTGAAACATTCTGGTGGTTTGGTGGTCATTCTCACCACCGCTAAGGGGAAACACATAACCCTTCTTCATAGACCTCAAACACAACATCTTGAGCTTCACACACATACAACACAGCTATCAGAAAACTCCGTTTGTGAAACAGCACATTACCACCAGCAGCAGGAGGGAGCGTCGGCTCCATGATAGAAAAAACAGTAAGAACCTTGCTTTTTCCTGCTCGCCGCTGAATTCTTTATCTCTAAGGGCCTCCATTCTGTGGCTCTCACCTCGGAGCTCTTTTCCTCATTCACAGCTCTCTAGAGATTTCCTTTTATCAACACCTGAATCTCTGTCCTCTGGGAACTGCTCCGAGTGTACTTTACTGGACTCTGTGAGGTCTGCAGTTTCTGAAGTAATGGATGTCTGCTCCCACCCAAAAGCTCTCAGCTCCGTTCACAACCTTCCCAAACAGACCGGCCAGGCCCTACAAAGGGAGAGTCATCCTGGATCTCTTGGGACGATCTCCCGAGCCAGCCTGGTTTTTAAAGTGGTATTCACTCACTTCCATAGGGTGCCCTCTGTGTTGTTGCACAATACAGATTATTTCTCCAACTATGATTAGTACAAAACTAGTGTAAGATGTTTTAAACATTCTCACCCAAAATCAGATGTCCCTATTATGGAGCCATTGTTCATTTATGCCTGTGATTGTTACATGGTTGTAATCACAGCAAAGCTCAAATTACTATGTGCATGTGTAAGTGAGTGTGTATGTGTGTGTGTGAGAGAGAGTGTATGTGTGACAGTGTGTGTATATGTGTGTGACAGAGTGTGTGTATATGTGTGTGACAGAGTGTGTGTATGTGTGAGAGAGTGTGTGTGTGCGCGCATGTCTGTTGTGTGTGAGTGTATGTGTGTGTGTGTGTGTGTGTATGTATGTGTGAATGTGTGCGGGCCTGTGTCTGGTGTATGTGCACTTAGTGTGCCAGTGAGCATGCTGAGTCCACAGAGAAGCCAAGAGGGCATTATGCCCACTCCTGCATCACTCTGTGCCTTTTTCCTTTGAGGCAGGGTCTCTCGTTGAACCCAGAGCTGGTGTTTCTTTGTTTAGGCTGTGAGCTTCCAAGCCTCGTTGGTCCTGCTATCTCCTTCTCGCTTAGTGCTGGGGCATTATGTGCTGGGGCATTATGTGCTGGGGCATTATGTGCTGGTGGGTTTGTTTCCCCCAGTTTGACAAAGCTGACACCATCTGGAAACAGGGATCTCAGTTGAGGGATTGCCTCTGTCAGATTTGGGGAATCTTAATTCATGAATGATGTAGGTGGTCCCACCCCTGAGCAGGTGAACCTGGGTTGTATAAGAAAGGTAGCTGAGCCAGGCAGTGGTGGCTCACGCCTTTAACCCCAGCACTCATGAGGCAGAGGCAGGCGGATCTCTGTGAGTTCTAGGCCAGCCTGGTCTACTGAGTTCCAGGACAGCCAGAGTTACAGTAGAGAAACCCTGTCTCGGAAAATGAAAAGGAATGAGAAGAAAAGAAAGGAAAGGTATCCGAGCCAGCCAGATGTTGGGGAAGTTAGTAAGCAGTGTGATCCTGGCTCTGCTCCCCCTTGCATTCGAATGTGCCCTAACTTCCCTCGGCGGTCAGCTGTGATCTAGACCAGGGGCTGGTTCTGGCTAGTGTCCATCAGCAGTACAAAGCAAGGTTAGGGCATGCAGGTATATGTACTGTATATGATTATGCTGTTTATCAAAATTATCATTAGAGATTGGTAGACGGTGCTAACCCATGATGCGGGAAGGCTGGCAGTTCAAGGTCAGTCTGGGAACCCGGGTTGCACAGTAGGTTGGAGACTAGCATGTGCTGTGTGAGACCCTGACCCAGTATATATATATAAACAAGGGATCCAATCTTAGGAATTTCCACACAGGTGTCAGATCACTAGACAAAGTTCTCCTAATGGGCTGAACTCGTGGTCCAGGAACGCGATACCCTGCGGGACCTCGCCGCCGTGTCTCAGAGCCGCTCTGGTTCTACATTGCTTGTTTTATTGCCCTTGATTGGAGAAGTTTAATCCCCAGGTTGCATGAGCTCTCTGCTGAGGTCCTGAAGCCACAATAAAGAAGTAGGACATGAAGAACAAACCGTCTGTTTTGGGAACATACCCTGCCCATTATGTTCTGGAATGAGATTGCTAATTTCTCAGATGTCTCTGAGATCCCTCAGTGACATCTGGCTATTCAGAAGGACATCTTTTAAACTGGCTTGTCCTTTCCTGTGCCCTCAATTAGCTGTCCTCAAACTTCGCCACGTCCTCTTCCAAGTTGGAAAAGTAATCACGAAAAGAGAAGGGGGCTTGGCGACATTTAGGGGTTCACTGCACCTGCCTGTTGCTAAGGCTTCACCCTCTGTCTCATCCTCCGGAACACAGTATTTTCCCACACTCGGCTTGCTGGAGGCGGTTTAGCAGCAGGATTTACCAAGCTGCAGCTTTGGCTTGGTCTAATTGTAGGTAATGCCTGCCTTTTCAGAGCTTCTTTCTCTAGTGGTCCTGTTGGCTCTGGACTATCGCACAGCACCTTTTACCCAGAATCCACTGCTCTTGAGACAAGAAAAAGAACAGCCCAGTTTCCTTCGTTGAATATCAAGTGGGAAATGTGAGTTAATGTGTAAAATAAAGACTTTGATGTCAGTCATAAAAGCCGCCCACGAACAGGTGATGAACGGGAAAGAACAAACAAAAGAAATGTCTGCATCAATAAGAGATTTCATAAGCACAGGCAAACACTGGCTCTCCGACAGCTGGAGGGCTAGTCTGAGTCTACCCAACTTGGACGACACCGGCTGCATCACCCAATCCCGTGTAGCATCTTTCAAAAGATGTGGCTTTCCTAGAATTGGTTTCCTTGAAACTCTATAGATAAAGAGTCAGGCTGGGCACGGTGGTACATGCCGTAAGCCCAGGCAGCCCAGCACTCAGAGTGTAAGGCAGGTGGATCCGTAGTTCAGAGTATCCCCAGCTATAAGTTTAAAGCCAGCCTGGGCTGTAGGCGACACTGTTGGTAGGGGAGGTTGGACAGCTGTATAGCAAAACCTTTTAGCTAAATAAAAATGCTTTGCCTCCAATTAAGTTTATCCTGAAATATTCATTACAGGGGCATTGTTTTTGTATCAAGTACAGAGAGAACACCTTTGTGGGGTCCTGAACTCATTACACTACACTGTAAACTACCCCAGGGCTCAGAGCACCTGGCCCTCTTACCAGTCACCACAATTATTTCCTTCCTTTGGAAATCGTGAGGACCACGTTTGCAAGAAGACTGTAAATAGAGACTTGAAACTTCAAGAGTGGTTCCTGTGTGAGGCCAGACCGCACTATTGTACCACTGTAGGTGCCTGTGACCCTTGTGCTGTGTTTGAAGATTACAGGGTTTCTGTGTTGTAACTCTGGCTGTCCTGGAACTCACTATGTAGACCAGGCTAGCCTAGAATTCAGAGATCTGCCTGCCTCTGCCTCCCAAGTGCTGAGATTAAAGGTGTGCACCTCCACTGCCCAGCTTGAAGACGCATCCTTTAGACATTGTATACTGAAGGTGTCTTGAGTGTAAAATATCATAAGTATAGTTTGCTGCTCACACTGCATTGGGTAAGTCCATTTAAGCCTGACTAAAATGTGAAGTACATTCTGAAAAATACCTTCATTTTTGATTGAGTTGGTTATTTCCAGTACAGACAATGCCACCTACATAGTAACATTACCAATCACTTTCATCAGGTGAACAAAGACCATTTTCAGTGGGACAGAAAAGGATGGAACCCAATCACTGTGCTAGTCAACCCACCAGCGACAAATGTCCGTCTCCTTTGCTGAGCAGATGTGCCCAGAGCTGGAGCAGAGGGAATCTGGCTTTCAGGGACCCACAATTTGTGTATGGTGGACTGCTTCCCTTGGTTTGGGGCTAGCCAGCCCTTACCACACTGCAACCTTGGGCCTAACAGATTGTGGGTGAATTGCTTTTTCCCCACCCCAGTCTTCGAGTTCAGCTTCTGCACCTTCGCTCTTCTCTCAGTCCCATCCCTCCTCCTCCTCCTCTTCCTCCTCCTCCCCCTCCCCCCTCCTTCTCCCCCTCCTCCCCCTCCTCCTCTTCCCCCTCCCCTTCCTCCTCCCCCTCCTCCTCTTCCTCCTCCCCCTCTTCCCCCTCCTCCTCTTCCCCCTCCCCTCCTCCTCCTCCTTCTCCCCCTCCTCCCCTTCCTCCTCCTCTTCCCCCCCCCCCCCTCTCTCCCTCCCCTTTCTCCTCCCCCTCCTCCTCTTCCCCCTGCCCCCTCCTCCTCCTCCTCCTCTTCCTCCTCCTCCTTCCCTGTCCCCCTCCCCTCCCCCTCCCCCTCCCCTCCCCTTCCCCCACCTCCCCCCCACCCCCTCCTCCTCGCCCCCTCCTCCTAGCCTCCTCCTCCTCCTCTTCCTCCTCCTCCTTTACTGTGATAGAGATCTTGGGGTCAGGGCCATGGGAGCTGGGACTGGGGCACACACAGAGCTCAGCCCCGCCACCGTGTCAGGCAGCATGCTCTAGGAGTGGTGTGAAGCTCATGCAGGCTCCCCGCCCACGTCTTGCCTCTGAGCGCAGGTCTCGGGCATCCGGGCTCTGGCTGGCGGTCCCTCAGGGCAGCCTCCTGTGATTACCACGCCACCACCCTGAGCAGTGCCGTAAGGGCTGCTTGTTCTTAAGTTACTGAAAATTCTTCTCTTACAGATTATTTTTTCACATTAATTTATATGATAGTGCGGCGTGTGCCACCGCACGTGCTGAGGTCAGAGGACAGTTTGAAAGCGTTGGTTCTCTCCTCCCACTGTGTGGGTTCCGGGAATGGAGCTCTGGTTGTTAGGCTTGGTAGCACCTGATTTTACCCTCGGAACCACCTCTCTACCCTTGAAACTTTATTTTTGGTTTTCAAGACAGGGTTTCTCTGTTGTAGCCCTGGCTGTCCTGGAACTCACTCTGTAGACCAGGCTAGCCTTGAACTCACAGAGATCCACCTGTCTGCCTCCCGAGTGCTGGGATTAAAGGCGTGCGCCCGCACCACCCAGGAACTTTATTATTTTTAAGAACAGTTTTTGGTTTACAAAAAACAAAACAAAATAAAACAAAACAGCATTCCTAGCTGCCGCTCTCATTCCATTACTGTTCTCTCCGTCTTGCATAGTGTGACAGGTTTCTCTCAGTGGATGAACTTGTCTTCACACATTCTGTTTTTACATTTTTTTTTGAGACTTTACTTTTGAGATTTTATTTTTACTTTATATGTGTAAACGTCTGCCTGAATATATGCCTGTGCACCACACAGTGCTGTCCTGGCAGAAGCTAGAAGAGGGCATTGGATCCCCTAGAACTAGAGTTAGAGACGGTGCTGAATCACCATGTGGGTGCTGGGAATCAAACCCACGTCCTCTGGAAGAGCAGCCAATGCTCCTAACCTCTGAGCCACACCCTGCCTTACACTGCATATTCTGTGAGTCTCTACAATGGGAGAGTGATGGGTACCATCCTCATAGCATCCGATGGAGTGGCTTCCCTCGGTTCCTCTGCTCATCCCTCTCCCCTCTTCTCTCCTGGCAACCTCTGACCTTGTTACTATTGACATAATTCTACCTTTCCCCCGTCACACTGTAGTACATGACACCTATGAGGCGGCTCACCAAGGAGACAAGGAGGTGTCTCATAAGTGGGAGCCCTGCCAGACCTCAGCAGAGGGACCCACCCTCCCGGCCAGCACCAGACTCGATAGACACTGCAATAATCTTTCTATTGCATCTAGTATAACTTTGATTTCTTTCTCAAAGTGAAATCAAATACGGTGGTGGTGCTGGGCCTCTGGCAGTCTCCTCATGCTTAATACTTGATGAGAACGTTAATGACACAAAGGTTGGAAGGAAAGAGAAGCAGATTCTAGCCTTCCATCTCACTATCACGCCTGTGGCTTCAAACCAAGAAACAGGAGTTTGTGGTTAATGGATGCTAATGGCAAACCTAATGGTGCAGCCAGGGCTGGTCTCCCCTGCACTCCTGCCCATAACAAAGCAAGAAACATCCATAGATGATGACTGTAAGAGAAACAACCTTTCCAGAAGACACTCTGTTGTTTGCAGAAGGATGAACTGATAAAATCGCAGGCATCACTCAGGTCTCCTATAGCAAGGTCTGCTGGCAAGTGCACACACGCGGAAAGACATGCACATTAGCCCTCTACACAGAACGTCTTTACAAGGGAAGGGGTATTCGCTCTTTTCCAGCAGAGGTGAACTCACCGCCATTTGACTACGCAGAAATAACTCTTCCACGGCTGTGTGTGTAGTTCAGTGGTAGTGGTAGAACACTTGCATAACATGCACAAATCTCTGTGCTTGCCCCCAGGCAGAGTCAAAAACAAAAAACAAAAACAAAAAAAGACTGTGAATATTCTCATGTATGTGGTCTTCCAGTCTTTTTTTTATATATGTTTATATGCTTTTTAACTTTTAAGTATGTCTCTTTTCGAGACAGTCTCCTTACATGGTGCAGCTGCTCTCGAACTCGCAACCTTGCTGTCGCCTCCCAAGTGCTAGGGATGATGAGGCCAGTACCTCCACAGCCAGCTTAAAACTGTCTTTGTCCAAGTCTTCACAAATGCAGAGATAGTATTTCCCCTACCCAAACCAGCTTACATAATAGCAGTGCTATTCTGTTATGCCGGTACCTCCACCCCCAACGACAACCCCCATGGAGGCCCCTTCCTATTTCTACCTGTCCATGAACTCCTAATCCGCTTTCTGCCTCTGACAGTTTTAAATTTATCAAATTAGCATGTCATCAGCTGTGCTGGTGAAAGCCTTTAATCCTAGCACTTGGGAAGCAGAGGCAGGCAGATCTTTATGAATTTGAACCCAGCCTGGTTATAACAAGTTCCAAGACAGCCAGGGCTACATAATGAGATCTTGTCTCAGGAAGAAGAAAACATGTGGCTGGGATGAGAGTATGCAGCCCCCCGGACTGCATGAGACTCTTCAGGATGCCATGTACAGTAATGGCCAATTCTTTCTACTGCTGACTAATGTCCTGTTGTTTCTGTCGTTGTTGGGCTTTGTTTCGTTTTGTTTCATTTTTTGTTTGTTTGTCAAGTTGATAAGAAGCTAGAATCAAATGGGAAGAGGAACTTCAGCTGAGGAAATGCCTCCAGCAGACTGGCCTGGAAGCACGTCTGAGAGGCATGTTCTTGGTTGCTAACTCAGAGAGGCCCAGCCGGGTGGGAGGAAGCCACCCTGAGCTGTGGTCCTGGTATTGTTAGAAAACAGGCTGCTCTGGGGCACAAGTTAGTCACTATTGCTCCTCCATAGTCTGAACTTCGGTTCCTGCCTCCAGGTTCCTGTCTCAGCTACTGCTGCTGATGGTCTGTAACCTGTAAGCCATATGGTAGCCATTCATTCTTTATACACTGTGGTTTATTTACAGCATTAAAGAATTTCTGATTGTTTCCAGCTTGCGTGATTGTAAATAAAGCTGTCACAAATTATTTGGGTGCAAATTTCTGTGCCTATGTAAGTTTTAGTTTCTCCAGTGCTTAAATACTATGAGTGAGATTCCTGGGTGGTATCAAGTGCGTGTGTAACGCTGTAAGAAGCTGCACCATTCTGTTCTGCACTCTCTGCAGCGACACGGGACTGTGATGCCTCCCAGCCTTGCTGCTCTAACAAGTGCATGAAGGTGTCCCATCAGGTCTAAAACGATTGTTGTTTGCATATACTAATCATAAAGGAGGCGTTGTTGCGACTGTCTAGGTCTCATGATCACTGGGTTCCCATTTCTCAGTTCTCTAGTGACGCTGATCGTACCATCCATACCCGCTTTGTGAAAACGTTATCTGTTCAAGTCTTGCACTTCTTTTTTTTTTTAAAGATCGGGTCTCACTACGTATCATGTAACCTGTACACTGGCCTGAAACCTGCAATCCTCCTGCCTCGGCTTCCCGAGTGCTGGATTCCTGTAGAGTTGTGAAGTCCTTTATATATGCACAAGTCCTTTATTGTTTAGAAAATTCACAGACATCTTCTTCCAGTTGATAGTTTGTGTCTTCATTCTCTTACATGGCTTTTCTGTTTGTGTGTTAGCTGGGAATAGAACCCAGGACCTTGAACACCAGTGGCTAGTGCTCCAACACTGTGCCAGGCCCGGACAACATCTGAACAGGAGCCGGGGTCAGAAGGGTGTGCTCTTTTACGGTGTGCCTTTTCATTTACCAATGTCCTTTTTTGACCACCTCTCATGTGACTACTTCTCCTCGATGTACAGGTAGTGCTGACGCTCCATCCTGTTGCAGCTATGGTGCCATATTTACTAAGCAAATTCCTTTGTTGGGCATTTTTGAACTTAAGGGATACTTAGAGCTAGACTTCTTTTACTTTCAAAGTATTTATCAAGAATAGATCCTGAAAACTAGAATGATTATTCTTCAAGATTATATATATATATATATATATATATATATATATATATATATATACACACATATATACATATGTTGTAAGTATAATGTATACATATATGTACATATATATTCATTTTTATGTATGTGCATGTTTTGCCTGCAAGCATGTATGGTGTCCCTGTATGTGTGGCTGGTGTCCAAGAATGTCAGAAAAGTGTTGGTTCCCTTAGAACTGGAGATACAGATGGCTGTGAGCTACCATGCAGCTGCTGGGAATTGAATCTGGGTCCTCTGCAAGAGCAACAAGTGCTCTTAACTGGTGAGCCATCTCTGCAGCCCCCTTTCCCCTTAATACAGTCTCATGTATTCCAGCCCGGCCTCAAACTCACTATGTAGATGAAGATGACATTAAACTTCTGATTCTCCTGGCTCCACTTCCCAAATGCTGGGGTTACAGGTGTGTGCCACCATGCTCAGTTTGTGCAGTACTGGGACTTGAACTCATGGCTTCATTGGTGCTGGGCAAACACTCTTCTTATCAACTGAACCCTTAACTTTGCTTTCCTGGTATCTTAAAAAAGTACCTTATTAGTCTTTTTTAGAGTATACACTTTTAATTGCAGTAAGGCTGTGTACGTTTGTTGGATACTTTTCCTCTTTTTGTCTTCAATGCATTTCCCCCTGTGACACTTGAAATGGAGCCAGTCTCTTTTGTCCGGAGTTTGAGGGTCACTGAGATTGCTGTTTTTATCACTGTGTTCTAATGATGGGGTGTGGCTGGAGGGGGTGTGAGGCCCTGAAATTGCCACATTGGGCAAGCTATACAAGGCCAAAAGTGCCCTTAAATGTCCTTTAAAAATAGCACCCTGTTGTGGAAGTTCATTTTTAGTAATGTATAAAATAACTGTTTCGTGCTCTGTTGGGTGAGGGGCTGCCTAGCCCTTGTGTTTTATATTGTCTGCAGGTGCTGGATTTATGTGTGTGTGTGGGGGGGGATGTTTGCTTGCACATGATTTGCACCTGAGGAGTTCTGACTCAATAAACACCTGAGGTCATACTCTCAGGGTTCCACTGTGAGTATGGCGCCTGACATGATGGTTGGTGGGCCCCTCTGCTGAGGTCTGGCAGGTTTGCACATGTGAGAATGCCTCCTTGTCATCCCGTTTGCTGAACCACCTGCCCCAGCAGCAAACACTACAGCATCCAGCTTTCAGTGTGCTGTTCAGCCACCACAGGCATAATGTATTTGCATGCTTGGTCATTAGGGAGTAGCAAGCACTATTAGTAGGTGTGGCCTTGTCGGGGGAAATGCATCACTGGGGGTGGGCATTGGGGTTCCAAACGCTCAAGCCAGGCCCAGAGTCTCTTTCTTTCTGCTGCCCGCTGATCCAATGTAGAAATCTCTCTCTGCTCCTTCTCCAGCACCATGTCTGCCCAAATGCCGCCATGCTTCCCGCCATGACGATCATGGACTAAACCTCTGAATGTAAGCCAGTCCCAACCAGTGATTTCCTTTATAAGAGTTGATGTGGTCATGGTGTCTCTTCACAGCATAGAAACCCTGACTAAGACGGGGTTCATACTTCTGAACAGAGTGGCAGATGTCTGTCTAGACACAAGTGTCACCAGCAATGCAGAAGCAGGGCCTCCACTCTTCTGCTCACCACCTCTTGTTAACTCTCAGAAAGGCAACTTGCCGGGGCTGGAGAAATGGCTCAGCAGTTAAAAGCGCTTGGTTCTCAGCACCCACGTAATAGTTACACCTGCCTAGAACACCAGTTCCCGGGTGTGTGATGCCCTCTTCTGTGCTGTGCTGCCTGTGGCAGCACCTCGCCATTAAACTACACCCCAGCTCTATTCAAGTTACATCTGCATTCCGTTCTGTGTTCTTGTCAACATTTGGTATATCCATCTTTAAATATTTAGTTATGGGACTCCAGAGATGATGTTGTGGTTAAGAGCACTTGCTGTTCTTGCAGAGGGCCCGAGTTTGGTTCCCAGCGCCACACTTGATCACTGGCAGTTGCCTGTAACTCAGCTGCAGGGGATTCCCCACCCTCTGGACACTCCTTCCACACACAGATACACACAATTAAAACAAAACAGACATTTAAAATGATCATTTCTGCTGTTTATGTAGTTCTGTCAGTGAAATTTTAATCTGTAACTGCCTGATGAACAATGAGATGGGACATGTTATTTTTATCAATCTTTAACAATATAATCTTGTGGTAAGACTGTCCTAATCTCTTTACATTTTCTTTTGATTGGTAATTTTGAGATAGACTGATCTGCGAGAGCCCCTATTTGTGTACAGGAAGTGTGTTAATTATATGTTATGTTGCTACAGTGTATCTAAGAGATCTCTAGGGTTAAAGTAGCAAGCAGAATCCAGATATTGCTCACAATCTCACTTATAGGATGAATCACTTAAGAATCTGTAAAGCCATCCCAAGCTGAGATTGAGTGTGTCGGCATTAATTCAGTGATCTGACGGATACAGCAAGAAGAAGACAAAGCCTTTGAGGTCTGATCCTCAGTGGTAGAACATTCTTTTTGACATGTGTGAGGCCTTGAATTCAATCTGCATACTTTGTCCTTCAGAAAACATAAAGAGAAAGGCATTGTATCTAGTGGTGCACAGGAGCGAATGACTGCCCAGTTGCCAGGGTGGCATTAACCTGAGAGAAATGCAGCTTCTGCTACGAGGAGCTGGATTGGCCAGGGCTTGGAATTCATCTCTTCAACACAGTCCACAGGGCTAGCAGAGTCTAACCTGATGAGTCAAGACCAACATACACCTCTGTAATCATAATCAGACCTAAGCCACACACAGATCTCTTGACATTGTCCAAAGCACAAATGATCAAACACTGTCCCTTGTGGGCCAGTGCTTCTGGACCAGTTGCAGTGCAGCCTTGGGCTCGTCTGCTTTTTCTTTTGGATCAGACTTGCTATTGGCCACTGGGAAGATTCCAGCACTCGACCTCAGATTGGAATAGATTTTTACGTGGCATGCTGTTTGTCTTATAAATAAGTCAATGGATAATAATGTCAGAACTCTTAAGAAGTGCGCCTGCTTCCTGAGAGGGTCCAACCTAGAGCAAACTCTTAAAAGTGCCCCCCATCCCATGCAGCTCAAGCTCAAAGCCTGAAAGCCAGAGTCTTTCCCTTCCGAGAGTCTCCTGTGGTTTCCATGCGATGCCTTCTCTCTTGCTGTAAGCCGGACGCAGTCAACCCAACCATAGACGTTCCATGGCGGGAGCACCTTGACACTGGGGAGCTTGGGACCATGCAACAGTCATCAGAAACAGTGAGGTTGTCAAACACCAAAACCAGATCGACTTCTTTTGAGTTTATTTGAGCTAATTATAGGAACTGATGGGTAAGTACAATGACAATTCTTCAACTTAAAAAAATAGAAAAGAAAGAAAGAAAATCCCAGAAAGGTTTATAGAGACAGAAAGTTAGTGGTTCCTGGCACCAAATGTGGAAAAGGAGGCATGTCAAAGGGCATGAGGAACCCTGCTGAGGTAGTGGAAATGCCCTAAAACTGTAGTGACTGCAGAATAAACAATGAAAGCCCCTGAGCTAACAGCTACAGTCTGTGAATTTCATGACACCTCAATAAGTTTGTTTATAAATTTACAAGACCCAGTGGGTCCAATCATTGAGAGGTGGGCAACTGGGTGATGAGAGCTCTGAACTGGTCTACGGTGATGGGTGCATGTCTGATGGCATCACTGGGCAGCAGTGGAACCCTATGCAGTGGGGTGTGATGGCTAAAGTGACATTTTAAGTTTAAATTACTTTGCTTAAGAGATCTATGAGACAAAAATGCCTCCAACCTGTAAGCCTCACCTGCCCAAGGATGATAACTTCCTGGAACGCTGGGGGCTGTTGTTAATGTAAGGTAACAAGCCACATGCTTTTGCTTTGTAAACAAGCTTGGTTACCCAAACTGCACAGGATGTGCTTGATCACATGTAGGAAGGATGTCAGGATGTGTGCTTGTCCCCGTTGGATAAAGGTGGGAAGTTTGTAGCCTTGTGGGTTTTGCCTTTATAAGCCCCTGACTGATGTATTTTGTCACCGCTTTCTGAGAGTCCTGGCTCTGGACCTGGCCAGTGTCCATCGTTCTGGCCAGCATTTAATAAAGCTTGCTTCAAATTTGGTTTTAAAAAATTGTACTAATCTTATTCTTACCTGGTGTGATTAACATTATCTGGAGGCCCCCAGAGAGATCTCATCACCCACTCGCGTTCTTAAGCCAGACCTTCACTCTGGGACTCTGGGCTGAAGGGCTACCTCAGGTGTGCACCTTGAGACTGCTGAGGCTCTCAGGCATGTTTCCAGTGTTACAGAACTGTCAGAGTGAACTGTTGTGCTGAGAAAAGCAGCTTCTGCAGAGGCCTCCCCTGGTAAGTCATAGTACATCTCTGTGACATTTATTCTTTATTGAAACCGGCTGGAGATGTTAATATTTCCATCTACATTTGCCTTGTTTATATTTGAGGTCTATGATTAATAGACCATCAATTAATAATTAACAATTTGATAGAAGAAACACGTTTATTCATGTTTCTTTCTGTATGTATGGGAGTTCACAGAAAAGAAAAAAAAAAAGTAGTTCTGATAGAGATATTTACCGTTTTAACAAACAGCAAGAATTGTGTAGAAGTTACTAGGTAAATGTGGATTCCTTTGTTCTCCTCCCTGGGAAGTAGCTAAGCTGTGGCTGCAGGCACAGCTCTGGGGAGAGAGGTCAGGTCCACACGCGTCTGGCCAGGTCTTCAGTTGGAGACTGAGAGCCTTGGGAAACAGAATTCCTGAGAGACTGTTGTCAGTGGAACAGCTCAGTTTATTGAAGCAGGGGTTGTTACATTTATAGGGGAAAGGTCCTTAGCACCCAGGGGCAGGGGCCATTAGTTAAGCCAGGGATACTGGAGCAGCCCTATTTGCACGTGGGGACTCATACGCAGACTTAGGTGGTCGTACTGTCATTGGCTGAGGCCAAAGTCCTGGGAGATCCTCTTTTGTGTAGACAGAGGTCTCACAGGGACCAGAGGAAGAGACCTTATAAGGTCATGGGGAGAAGAAAGGCCGGGCCACCTTCCAGCTGTAGCACAGGTAAACATAAACTAAGCTGCATGCCTTTGAAGAGGCAGTGTCCTGCTGTGAAGGCAGGCAGCATAGGAGCTGGCTGGTATTTGTCAGAGTAAGAGAGGGGAGCAGCCAAACGCCTTCCGCTCTCAGGTGAGAATCCCAGGGTTCAAAGCACACTTCAACCCCCTCTTAGCTCTAGGACAGCCCCACAGTTGGGACAGCAATGAGGACGTGTACGGTAGGCCAGGGTTGGTTGCTAAGGTTTGTTAAGAAGATCTTTCTTGCTATTGTCTCAAGTCTTTTTGGGTTGGGAGAGGTGCTGGGTCTATTGGCAAATACTACATCTCCTGTTTGCTACTGTGTGTGTATTACTCTCCTAGGACCTGAGGCATGCTAGGCAAGCACTATTCCACTGAGCTACCCCACCCCTTATTTTATTTTTTGCTTCTTGAGCCACTGTCTCATTAAGTTTCCCAAGCTCTCCTTGAACTCAGGGATCTGCAGCTCAGGCAGGTCTTGAACCTGTGGTCCTTGTCTCGGTCTCCCAAGTAGATGGGGTTGCAGGCCTAGCCCACCAGGCTCCACTCCTACTTCTATAAAGAGAAATCTCTTCACTGCTTACACAAAAAAGAGAAAGGTGATCCTTCATGCACTCGTACTCTGGTGCCTTCAACCCAGAATTGTCTTTATGCCCAGATGGCATATTTGGGGTATGACATTCTGACCTGTCATTGACGACATACTCTGTCAGGAAATGAAGGGGTATCCATTAGTTTTTTTTTTCCCCCTTCTAGAAAAGTCTTGAGGATGCTTTCATTTACAGGCATATAGCTAATAATATATAAGGCTCTTTCCTATCCGTTTACACCTGACTCATGAACAGAGTGGCATGTATGCTACAGTGAGTCCGAAGTTTGCAGTCTGTATTCCATGGAGCCCAGTGGGCCTGACCCCTATCCTCCACCCCACACCCCTGTGCCCCTCAAAGGTCCACAGCCCGGGCTTTGAACAGCTCCCTCTGTTCAAAGGGAGCTCCACCTCTGCCCTGCCACCTTGCCAGGCCCAGCCCTCTTGGCCCTGCTTCCTCCAGGTGCCCAGCAGTCAAGCCGCCTTAACCTGCCATGGGCTGCTTCACAGTGGGTCCTCCAAGCCACCATGGCAGCAGGAGGATGAAAGTGAGGACTGGGCTGCTGGCTGCCTGCTCCTAGCCTAGAATGGCACTGCACTGCCATCTGTGCTTCTACCTGGGAGCAAACCTGACTTTCCCAGCAGCCTGTACCCTGCTGTTAGCTGCCCTTGGAGCTGCTGTGTGGCTCCTTTGCTACCCTGCTGGGGACCCGGGGGCTCTGGCCACCACCCTGTGCCCACCATGAGTCCCAAATTGTGCTGAGTACCACTGGGAGCCACACATTTCTCCTTTGTGGGAGTCTGGCTCTGCAAGGCCAGGAGCTCTGGGACTTGAGACCCTCTACAGAAAAGCCCCCCACCTGGGACTACCAGGGACCCCACTTCCAGCTGGCTGTGGGGTCCTCCAACCTGACAGAGCAGCACAGAAGTGGTCCCAACTAACATACATGGCTCTAAACTGGGCCCCTCAACCTTCTTCAGACTAGCCAAATAAGGGCAGAAGTTCTCACCAATAGGTGGTACAGCTTCAGCTACTGCCTTCCTCCCAAGTGAAGGCAGCCACAAAGAGAAACAAGAACAGCTCAGCCAAACACCTCAGCTGAGCAGGGATATTTCCTTTCAGAGCTACAATACTGAGGAAGCTTCTCCCCTCAGAGTGGAGCTGAGCAGAGCCAAGAGTTATTGTAACACTTCAGCATAACTGGGGAAGTCTTCCCTACCTCGGACCCTCGAGAGCTGTGTGGTTTCTGGGCTCCCAAATGCTGTGTCCAAGCTGAATAAAAACACTAACATATGCCCCGTATAAAATTGTATTCATTGACCATCTGAAATGGTCAATGAAGTAAATTAAAACATTTAGCATGGCTGTCTGTATATCTGTTTGCTAAATCTGGCCGTTGTACTCATACGAAGTGACCACCTCAGAAAAACTGATGTCTGAATTACGTCAGGAGAGGAGAGTTGGGAGAGAAGGAATGCTGGGTTTGTATTCAACTGTGGTAAGCGGTCATGATAAAATTTAACCATTTTGAGTGTAGAGTTCAGCGACACTGAACTGTGCGGGCATCACTTCATCTCCCCAGAACCTTTTCCTACTCTATGCTGAAACTCCGTAGCCATCATCAATAAGAACACCCTTTGCTTTTCCCCAGCTTCTCCGAATTGACAGCTGAAGTCTGCAGCACAGGGGGAAACCCTTCTCCAGCTTTTGCTCCAGGCTAAAGTTATCGGTAGTGTGAGGATCACCACACTCACTCACCAGTGTGACTTCACCATCAGGGAGAATGCGCAGGAAATGTCCTTTCAATCACTCCTTATTCATCCTACCCCACAGGGCTCACAACCAGGAGCTAGCTCCCCAGTCCTGGATCAGTCCTCCCCTCCGGGCCCGCCCCACCATCAGGTCACTTAGGGAACCGAATGCGAGGGGAACCCAGAAGAGGCGGGATCCAGACGAGGTGGCCGGCGAGCACGGTGTACGAACATGTCAAAGCAGGAGCTGGCGCAGGAGCAAGAGCTGGCCTCGAACTCACGGTCGGCTCGGCGGGTCTGGAATCCCAGCATTGCTCCCATTCTGAGCTGTCCAGGGTTTTTCGTTAACCTTGCCCAGAGTTTCCAGACCCTCCGGGTCGCCGTGGGCTCAGGTCAGCTGCCTAAGGCCACCGGGAAGTCCCGGTCCTCGGGTCAGATGCATCAGGAAAACAGGAGGGTCTGGAGCCCGTGTCGTCCGCCGCCCGGGCTCTGCACTCTCTGGCTTAGTGTCAGATCTGTAGGGCGGTTATAGAGGTGGACAACAGCCCTGCCCGTGGAAGAGACCGTGAAGTAGACAGGATCCTTCCAAACGACGGCCACGCTGCACATGTGCGCTCTTAGCACAGGCAGAAGCCCAGACAGCGGAGGGGCCTGGGATGGGAGCTAGAGTCCCCCCTCCCGCCGGCAGCCCGTGGGTGTGGGGCTAGAGACCCCTGTAGGGAGCACATGGGTGTGAGGCTTGAGTCTCCCCTCCTGCGGGCAGCACGTGGCTGCGGCTAGAGACCCCGGCTCCCCCAGGCAGCACGTGGGTGTGAGGCTAGAGATCCCCGTGGGGAGCCCGTGGGTGAGGCTTGAGTCTCCCCTCCTGCGGGCAGCACGTGGCCGTGGGTGTGAGGCCAGAGACACCCCCCCCCCCCCGCAGGCAGCACGTGGGTGTGAGGCCTGAGCCAAAGGTGCAGTCACCTGAGGTGGGAAACTATGACAAGGCTGGGGCTGAGGCTGCCACCGCGGAGGCCAAGTTTGGTAGTATCAGAAAAATAGGTGACGGGCAGCAATCCCCCTTTTCTATTTGGAGACAACGGAAGTTGCCATGACGGACTAGCCCGAAGTTGTTACTTGACGTACTTGAGAGGGAGGGGTACGTGGACACATGTCTCTCCTGTTGTTACAAAAATGGTCAACATCTCCTGGGAGACGTCGTTTTTCACGCGACCTTGACCAGGCTGTAGGCAGATCGCATGCTTCTGTTTTCTTCCTACTTTTCTTTCTCCCCTGATGCACTCACATGCCCCAGGTCACGTGGCAAGATTGTGGAGCTCTAGAGCACTCGGCCAGTGCAAATTACCTTTGCAGTTGGTTCTCTTTCTGGTTATGCCGTGGTTCCTAATCTTTTTGCAGGGTGCTAGGTCTCACTGAAAATCTGGTTAGTTATAAACGAAACATACGAACTCCCCCAAGGATTGTGATAGCCCATGGGACTCCAAACTTTTTAATTTACCTACATTCTGAACCTGCCCTTACCTGAATTTGGGTCTTAAGGTCATCCAGCGTATTGGTGTTTTATACTCTAAAACGATGCGCTTTGGGAAAGAATTATATTAAGGTCTAAAGCTCGGCAGCCTTGTAATGCTAATTTATTTTTCCCTCGAAAAATATTCAGGAAAAGCAACACGCACTCGGCGCACTTACAGATACAGACCCCACTGTTATGCGTCTGGGGTCGCTCGGAGATTCACCACGACCATGAATACATTAAGAGGCTTTTTTAAATACTGGCACCAGATTCACGGTACCAGGACTTCAACTGAGAGTGCTCCCAAGGTGTAGCAGCTGGCCGCATCGGCCGAAGGCTTAAAAGGCAAACCCCACACGCTTACGTGTACCTTGCCTCTGTGTAGGTGGGGTCCAGCCCTAACACACGCCTGGCAGCTGCCCTGGAGCAGAGCAAGCAGGCTAGCACAAAAGCAGAGATAAGTCTCGAGACCTGCTGTCCCCACGAGATAAGCCAGGTTTAGCACCGTCTTCAGCGTCGGGACGCAGCCCGCGCAGGCTGGGGCCTTGGAGGCACCATTTGCCTCGGGCCAACTTCCCGAGGGGTGTTTATTACGTGCACACCAGCCCCGCTCGAGGACGCGCCACCACTTCCGATGCTCGGGAGCTACCGAAGGCTTGGTCGCCTCGCCCTGGCCCCAGCCAGGCGTCCCCTGGGCTTCCCCTCGCCCACCGACTCCGCCCCGACAGGCTCGACGGTCCCGAGCCGGTGCGGGTGCGAGAGAGCGGCTGACGACACAGGAGGGCCCGAGGGCGCCACGCCCGGAAGCGCCAGGGTGGAATCCGGGCCCAGGCCTTGAGTTCCGGAAGCGCGCAGGCGGAAGTCAGCCGGCCCGGAGCGCTGACAACCCGGAACCCGGCTCTCCGCCCAGCCCCGCCCGGAAACAGGCCGCTGCGCTTGCTGCGGCCGCACTGAGCATGTGCACGCGACGCCGCGCATGCTCCGTCGAGGCCCGCTTCGGTTTCTGTCGCGGGGCCGGCGGGCTTCTTATCGCAACCGGAACTAGCCGTTGCGGGCCGGCCTCCTCCGCGCGCGGGCCTTGAGGCGACCTCCGAGCCCCCCGCCCCTCGTCCCTCGTCGTCCCCTCGGCTCGGCAGCCGTCTCCCCGCAGCCGCCGGCATGAGCGCCAGGCCGCCCGCGTCGCCGCCAGCGCGAGGCCCACGGCTGTTGCTGCTGTCGCTGCTCCTGCTAGGGACGGCCCCAGGCCCGCGCCCGGCCGGCGCCTTCTACCTGCCGGGCCTGGCGCCCGTCAACTTCTGCACCGAAGAGAAGAAGAGCGACGAGTGCAAGGTGGGAGGCCGGGCGGCGCAGGCAGCGGGTCGCGGCCCCGGAGGGGGCGTCGGTGGGTGGGGCCGCGTTCCGGGCGGCGGGCGTGGGCATGCCCTGCAGGGCTGCGTTCTGGAAGGTTCCCGGCTCGGCCCGGCCCCGCCGGCCCGCCTGGACCCCGGGACCCCGGGACCCCGGCCGCCTGCGGGGCGCCCTTGGGCCGGTCCGCGGTGACCTGCCGCCCTCACGGGGCGTCCCGGCGTAGCGACGACTTCCCGGAACTTTTCCTGTCACTGCCTCCGGCTCGTTGCGCTTCCCCGGAACTCCGGGTTACGACCGTCCTCTCGAGGACTTGCTGTGACACCCAGAGCCCGTGGAGGCTAGCTCTGGGGCGTCTCGGTTTTTGGCCTCTAAATGTTATTTAAAAACAAGCGGACCTCTGTGGAAACATGTAAGAGGCCCCAGATGAGTTGCTCCGGGATGGCTGTAAACACTGACGCACACGAGAGAAGGACCCCGTCCTGAAAACGTTGGCTACGTAGACACTGGCCCACAAGTTTGTCAGTTTTACCGACCGATAGCGGCTTTTATGTTGTTGGGTGTGCAGCATCACAATTCACCATTATTTCGTTAAGTTACTAAAACCTAACCATTTGGAGGGTCGAGGATCGCCTTGAAACTGTTAACAGTTCAAATAATAGTTCAGAAAACTTTACAGTCTGTGTATAGGCTTCCTTACTAAATTTTTTAAGCTGGTGTTTATTTTATGACGGTTAGCTTCACCGCAGTTGTGAGTTTGAGGTTGTTTTAGAGCGTTAGGGAGACTATTAAAGTTTTCATTGCATTTTGCAGTTTCTCTTTTAAGTTTGGGTCCTGGGTCGTGTTGACATAGTTATATCCGATTCAAAAGAGACAAACCAGTAGCTACAAAAAAATGCCCCTGAGTCTGCATGGTTCGCACAGGCCAACTGTCAGTATTTGTGGTAACCTGCAGAGCAGGAAGTTCTGCCTCCTCAAGGAGAGTTCAGACCCAAAGCGAAATCCAGTCTTCCGGGCACACTGGAGTTTTTTTTTTCTTTTAAGTA
Source organism: Cricetomys ansorgei (assembly GCA_026225945.1). Lineage (NCBI taxonomy): Eukaryota > Metazoa > Chordata > Mammalia > Rodentia > Nesomyidae > Cricetomys > Cricetomys ansorgei. The sequence goes on from JAMJFZ010000770.1 coordinate 441,498, forward strand.
TTTCAGTAGCCAACCTTTACAACGGAATACTTGGCCTTTAAACGAACAGCGAATGTGTGGTACATTCCTAATTCCTCGGAGAGAAAATACATTCCCGGCTCCTCCAGCGTCCCCTGGAGAACACAGGCTTACAAAGCGATTATTGAAATCTGATATTAGGAGGGGCATGCGTCCACATACCTAAGGAACATAGATGAGGAAGCCTTGTGCACTGGAGGGAAGTAACACATGAGGAGAGGTGGTCTGCAGGCTAGGTGATTTCTGTTTTCTCACAAGTGTCTTTTTGAAAATTTTTCGGGTCCTTTGAGGTTTTTAACTTTGATAGGTGTGAGGATAAACTAGGCAAGACAGGTCATATTTCTTCTGGATGTTCAGATTTTCATCTTTGTTCTCGGCCACTCTCGTGTGCCAGTGGGGATAAGGGCATGTTGCTGGCCTCTGAGAAATTAAACTTCTTCTCTTTTCTCAGTGGGAAGGTACTCTGCACAGTAAACAGTTTAGATCTTTGTTACCTCAAAGGATGGTAGCTGTGTGTTTTTGAACATCTCTTCCCTCCCTCCCTATTTATTTCACAGTTTGGGAGGCTGAGAAATCTAAGATTTAGGTGCCCACAGACTCATGATCTGGTGAGAGCTCATTTCCTTCATGGTCCATACATAGGCATGTCTTCATGTGGGAGGGATGAAAGAGCTTCTTTGGGCCCATTTTTTGAGGAGACTAAACCATTCATGAGAGCTCTGCCCTCAGGACCAGGTCATCCCCTAAAAGGCTCCTTCATAGTACTGTAACCTAAGAGTCTACGGTTTCAACACAGGAACTGGGGACAGGAGAACATAAACATTCAGACCATAGCACCCCATATTTCCTTAACATCGTATTATAAGCCCTTTGTGGCTGGGCACACCTTTAATCCCAGCACTTGGGGAGGCAGAAGTGCATCTCTAAGCTTGAGGCCAGCCTAGTCTACATAAGTTCCAGGATAGCCAGGGCTATAGAGAGATCTTGTCTCAAAAACAACAAAGTTTTATGTTTATCTTCCTAACAGAGAAACAGGAATCCGCTGAACATAAAATCCTATTTATGTTCCTCTAACTTCTGATTTATGGTCATAGCCTTTATAAGTACTGAATTTTTGTGGCTCTCTCTCTCTCTCTCTCTCTCTCTCTCTCTCTCTCTCAAGCATAACACCATTACACATGCAACATTGAGGTTTTTGTAATCACAAAGTGTGCATCCTTGTTTCTGTTAGAGACAGGAGCATTCTATTCTTAACAGTGTACTTCTATGGCTAGCTTAGCCACTTATGTTTGTCAGGCATTTAGATTGGTTCCAGGTTTCTCTGTCGTAATTAGTTTTGTTGGAATGTATTTACCAGGAATTATGTGTGCATTCTTTTTAAGATTTTTTTAAAAAATTCTGTATATCTGTTTGTAGATGCATATGAGTGGAAACCCATAGAGGCCAGAGGTGTCAGGTTTCCTGGAGCTGGAGTTACAGATTATTGTAGCCACGGATGGGTGGGTGCTGGGACTCGAAGTCAAGTGCTCTAGAAGAGCAGTGCTGGCTCTTAATGACTGAGCTCCTGTTTGTGTATTCTTAAATGTAAAATTTATTTTAGTTTTATTTTCTGTGTATAAATGTTTTGCCTGCATGTCTATCTGTGTATTCTGTGCACCCATTATCCCTAGGGAGGCCACTTCAAATATCTTGGAACTAGAGTTACAGAGGGTGGTTAGCGCCATGTGGGTGCTGGATAGAACCCGGATCCCCTGGAAGAGCAGCAGTGGTCTTAACTGTAAATCACCTCTCCAGCCGCTATCTTTAGAGTGTGTGGGAGACGAATGTGTGGGGTGTGCAGGTGCCTGAGGAGGGCAGGGCTTAGATCCCACTAGAACTAGAGTTACAGATGGCTGTGAGCTACAGACATGAGTGCTGGGAACCAAACTCAGGTACTCTGCAAGAGCAGCACCCAGCATTAGTACTTACTTCCCATTGCTTTGGTTATTGAGATGAGGTCTTGCTCTCCTGACGTCAAGTACAAAATATTTCTGCTTCAGCTTTCCTAGTGTTGGGATTACAGGAATGTGCTGCTACCAGGGCCGGCCCAGTTATAACTTTAAAAACTGTGTGGTAATCCCTAAGATACCTTTTTAATTTTTGTAGTGTTAGGGATTGAACCAGGGGACTTGGGTATGATAGGCAAGTACTCTACTTCTGAGCCATAGCCCATCCCCCAAAACAATTTTCATGCATAATTTTCAGTGCCATTGAGGTGTCTGGCTTTCCTCCCACTTCTGTGACTTACTTTGTTAGTTTTTAAGACCATAACAGTAAAGGCATGCACTATGGAATTCTGTTCTTATAGCCTCTTTTCACATCAAGGGATCTGTGACTGAGTCAAGGAAAGCCTGATGAGAATGAGTAAATCTGCACAGGGTCACATGGACAGTTCCCATTTAGTATAAAAGTTTCGACTCTTTGAGTTAGCTGCTGTGTGCTAGTTAGCTTTGGACCAGGTCTCAAGTGGACTGAGGGGCATTGTTGTGGCTAATAGTTGAGAATTATGACAGTTCACATTTTTGACTCAAGTATTTGACTCAATTCAGACCTAAGAACTAAAATGGCACAAGCTCTCAAAACATTGGACACTTTTTACTACCTAATAAAAAGATCATATTCTTAGGGGAAAGAGTAAGATTTTCTTTCCTGGGGCTGGCAGGATGGCTCAGTGGATAAAGATACTTGCCACCAGCCCAGCTGGGTGGTGCATGCCTTTAATTCCAGCACTTGGCAGGCAGATCTCTGTGAGTTCCCGGCCAGCTTGGTCTACATAGGGAGGCCCTGTCTCAACAATAACAGCAAAAACACTTGTCAAGAATCACTGACAATCTGGCAACAACAACAGAAAGTCTTGTTAGGAATCCTTGACAACCTGAGTTCAATTTCTGGTACCCACATGGTAGAGAGAACCTACCCCCAAAAGGTGTCCTTTGACCTCTAGATGCACACTATGGCATATGTGTGCACACACACACACAGACACAGACAAATTAATGTAAAAAGTTTTTTGAAAGGGTCTTTCCTGTGCGATAAAGAAAAATGACCAACTCTACCCCCTAGTGGCTAATGACAGTAAAGTTCAAAAGCATTATTTTAGCAACTGATAAAATAAGAGCTTACTAAGTCATACTTTTAACCTTCATTCCTTGGTAGTTACTTTTAGAAGCTTTTTATAAATTGTGTCTGTTATTTTGAGAGCAGTTGCTTTCAAACGTGGAATGAGTCAGATTCAAGAAAGCAAGCCTGTGTGTGTTGCTGTGAACAGATTCAGAATGAATGTCTGGCGCTTTGCATTTGACTGTGAAAGTAGTGTGAGGATTTTGAAGTACTGAAAGAAAATTAATTTATGGGTGTTTTTACTGTTATAAATGATCAGTATTTACTAACTGGTATTTAGTGTCATACTCTTGTAGTTTTCTCTAGAATAAAAGCATAGATTCTCAGGGTGTGGATGATGTTTCAGGACTGGCATTGGGAAGACTCACTTTACCATAGTAAATAAGCATTCTGCCAGTTCTTCCTTGCAGATGTGTGTAACTAAACACATGAACAAGTCACAGATGAGTATGCCGTACATGACAGCAAAGTAAATCTACAGGTGTACACCAGGCTTCCGCCATCTTGTAGTTCCTGTGGCTACTTTACTTTTGGCAACCGGATCCTTCTCTTGCCAATAAATTAAATACGCGGTGGGGCGTGGCGGGGGCACTGCTTTAATCCCAGCATTTAAGAGGAAGAGGCTGGCCGGGCTCTGAGTTTGAGGCCAGCGTGTTCTACCTACAGAGCATGCTCCAGACCGCCCAGGGCTACATAGTGAGTGAGACGCTATCCTAAAAAAAATTACGAGGGGAAGAAGAAAATGTAATCTCCAGAAAGGGCTTTGGAGGAAGTTTTTGAAAACTTTCCTCTTTGCTCCTCTCTTTCAGGCCTACTAAATGTCCTCTGCTAATACTGACAGTCACTACAGTTGTGGTTTGTGTTTCTAGGAACAGCAGCTCAGATAATCTCCATAACCACTCTGCGATTGTTAAGTGGGGAAAAGGGAAGCTCGGTAAGATTTAGCGAGTGTCTCAAGTTCACTTACGAGGTACAAGGCAGTACGAGTTCAGCCAGAAGGACGGACTCCCAGCTCTGGCCCCTCACCAGTCTGGGGTGTTCTGTGCATGTTTCTGCTTTGCTGCCCTGCTTTCTGGGAACTAGAACTTCCAGAATTGATGTGTTAATCCAAAAAAATAAATAAATAAATAAATTTGTGTGTCTATGTAAGAATTTTGAAATAGCTTTTTTTGGGGCAGGTCTAGGTTGGCCTCGTCATCCTAATACATGAATTCCTGGTCTTCCTGTCCACACTTCCTGAGCGCTCGGTTTACAAGTGTATGCCACCACAGTTGGCTCAATGGTTAGACTTTTATATCCCACTCTTTGATACAGTCTGAAGTGGAAACTTTATTTTCAGAAGTATGAGGAAAGAGTCCTGAGTAAATAGTCCAACTTCTGAGGACAATAAAGCACTCCCTTTCTGTTTAACAGCTTCCTACTCAGACTTCTAATCGTGTCGGTGTCAAGACTCCTCAGATCCTTGCACTGTGTCTCCCATTAGGGAACTGGAGCTTCCGGAGCTTTGGGAGTTTCTGTCTGTGCTCTTGTATTCTAGACCCTTTGGTAACTGACGGGCTGTGTGCTTTGGTCCTGGTACAGAGCTGTATCTCCTCTCTGAGGGCCCTTTCCTCATTGTAGGGTCAGGTGGAGCAGGCATGCCTGCAGAGGAAAAGCAGAAGCAGAGAACAAGGAAATGGAGGAAGCTGCCAGCACTACAGCCTGACCCATGTTGTAAAGCAATAAAGCAGTTCTGTCCACAGCTGGGATCAGATACAGAATGGACTGGTTGAAAGAAAAAATAAAAATTTGCGCTTTGGAAGAAGGATTTAGAAGGGATACTCCTGAACTCTAAATTAGATAAAACTTTTGCCATATACATTTCTTCTTTTGAACTGACTAATAGAAGACTTATTTATGCAAGAACCGTCATTCTTGGCAAACTTAATAGAGTTTAAATGTTTGGTCCCATTTGCCTTCCTGGATAAGTTTTCTTTCTGTGTGTGTGTGTGTTTGAAAACAAAAGAGGGGCCCAGTTCCCAGCACAGTACCTAAGAGTGAATTCTTGGAAGTGGGTCTGAAACTAGGATAGGCATTGGCTGGTCTTGCATAGGTCCAATGAATCAAGGCGGGATCTTCTATGTGCCCTTGGCATTTGGGATCGTTATACTGAAGCAGATTCTCATGTTTAAGCAAGGCCTTTGTGCTCACGTGCTTGTCTTGCACCTTAGGGACACTCAGAACTTGATGTCTTGGCTCCTGGCACACATCTGCCATACAGATTTCTCAGTCTTGCTTAGAGTTACTGAGATTCTGTAACTTCCTTAAAATGGTTGATCTTCTGTGTGCATGCACGCGCTTGTAATAACATAGCTGGAGACAGTTTGAAAGTGAGAATGTAAGGAAAGGAGTCTTTGAAGCCCCTCTATAGCCACCCCGTTTTACATTTGGCCATCTCTGTTTAAGGCAGAGCTAGCTGCATAGAACAGGCTGGCCTCTAAGTCACAGCCTGCTTCTGCCTCACAAGCACTGGGTGGTGTGCACCACCATACCCAAGCACAGTGGGCTTTTCATGTATGTGTATTTATATTCTGGGCATACTCACCCTACCCTACTCCCATTACCTAAATGTCACTCATGGTAGCACTTACTGTTTTAATAATAAGAAAAACCCCACTGAGACTCAGTAGCTCTCCCTAGCATGTGCAAATATGTCTGTACCGAGTGTGTGCAGTGCTTACAGAGGCCAGAAGAGGGCATCAGATCCCCTAAACAAGACTTACAAATGGTTGTGAGCCACCAATGGGTGCCGGGAATTGAACCTGGGTCCAGCAACCAGTGCTCTTAATCTGAGGCATCTCTTTAGTCCCCAGTATTTATTTTTTATGTTAAAAATGACAAGCACCTCGTGAGTATGCAAGTTTGCCTTTATTTTTAGAGGTTGGCATAGTTGTATTATACCAAATACCAAATAATTGTTTTATCAGTAAGTGTTTGATTTGTATATTTATTTTCTATACCCATTATTCAGTATCGTGTAAACACTTTCCTAGCTGCAGTCACAAGCAGAAAAGTTTTAAGGAACCCTGCCCTAGCTGAGTAGCTGAGATGCAGTCCGTGGCTCTGCAGAAAGTGACCAGCATGCTCAGTCACTGCCACTTTGCTCCTCTGAAGGAGGGAGAAGACCTCGTAGAAACCCTGGCAGTCATCCATGCACTAGTAAATCTTCCACATTCAAGATCGCTCAGCTTCTGTAAACTAACAGACAGCTAGTATACATTTTAGTTTATAATTGCATGCTAGTTATGGATGTGGGTATGGACCATGGGTGTAGTGCCTGCAATGGGCAGAAGAGGATTCAGACCATCTAGAGCTTGCACAGTGGTTCTCAACCTTCCCAATGCTGTGACCCTTTAATGCAGTTCCTCATGTTTTGGTGATGCCCAACCATAAAATTATTTTCATTGCTACTTCATGATTGTAATTTTGCTACTGTGATGAATCATAGTGTAAATATCTGATAGGCAAGTGGTTTTAGATGACCCCTATGAAAGGGTCATTCGACCCACAAATGGTCATGACCATTGAGAACCTCTGCTTTACAGGCATTGTATGCCTTCCAGAGTGGGCTTCAGGAGCTGAACTCAGCTCCTCTGGAAAGAGTGTGTGCTCCTCTGAGCTGTCTCTCCATCCCCAGTCTTTTCCCCACAGCAGTCTAATACTGCACTGACTCCTTACTTATGTAGACCTTGGTGGTCCTTATGTATATACTGTCTTAAGATCAACTTTGTTTTCAGGTGGAAGATTTGTGAGAAAAACAGTTTTGGAAGTTTTTATGGAAAGCTGTTGATAATTACAGGCATTCTTTTGTATCACAGAACAGACTTAACATATACCTGTTGAAGGCAAGTATGTGTAGAATGTGAGGCTACTTTGCTAGATCAGGAAAAGTTGACAGATAAGGTAAATTTAATGGAGGCTTTGTTAATAGATAAAATCCCAAGTGTAAGCTTAACAAAAACTAATAAAATGCACATAATTTTTGAGAGTGGGACAGAAAGTGGTGTGAAGCTTAATGAGCAATAAAGATGCAATACGGTGGTAACAGTTGGTTTAAATGACATTAAATTATAGAAACAGAAGGCTAGCGTGGAAGAGTGAATTTCCTGGCTGTCAGAGTTAGTGAAAAGCCTACTCTAAGCCAGGGGTGTGGCACTTGTCTGTGGTCCCAGTACTTAGGAGATGGGGTCAGCTTTGGCTCTGTAGTGAGACCTCAACTCAGGGGGAAAAAAAATAACAGTTTCAGAAGAAATCAAGCTAGTAAGCTAGTAAGCTTGATTTCTAAGGTTGTTTAAATCGGAATTTAAACACAGGTATAGACTAGCTTAAGGGAGTGGGTAGCTGTAGGGATGGTGGAGATTTTTTTTTTTTTAAAGACCTGGAGGACTGTAACCTGAGGTTAATTAGGGAGTTAAATGTAGCAAGGAGAACACATGAAATGTTTTAACTTATAAATATTTTAACTGTTGGTATTAGATCTGTAATAAGTGTAATGATAATAGGAATATAATTTCAGAAGCTTTTTAAAAGTTACCTGGGAGGCCTGGCTTGGTGTTGTACACCTGTAATCCCAGCATTGGGAGGTGGGGGCAGGAGGATCAGGAGTTTAAGGTCATCCTTGGCTGTATAGGCAGGTCAAGTCCATACTGTGCTACCTGGAATCCTGTTCCAAAAACAAAAGGTATATGAGAGAGCAAAATTGAGTCCATTAAATTTACTGGGCTAAATTAATTTGGAATTGAACAAGTTTAGAAAGACCATTAGTAAAGAAACAATATATTCTTAAGTATTCTTAAGGTTGAGCAGTTAGCGCTAGGTATAGCACACAGTAGAGAGATGAATATCTTTGAAGAATTTATTCATGGGGATAGAAAGTCTACTGAAAACTAATGCTGGCATTCTATAATTCTAGGACACTTCATTGTTTGAACCTTGAATTTGCTGCAGTTCTGATTGATGGTCTGTCTGTTACAAGCATTGTATGAAAGTATAGTAAAGTCCCAAGAAAACCATCTGGCATGATAAAGATAGTAATTGAAATGATTGCAGCCTTTCAGCTCTCAAGGGTTATGACTCAGAGAAGACACCAGAGACGAGAAAGTGGGAGCAGAGAGACGGATGTGGTAGTGCAGGAGCTTGAAGAACATTTAGCAGTCTCTGAAGTCAAGACTTGCAGATATCTAGGACCATCCCTGCTGACTGCCTGGTCTTGGGTTCTCAAGCTGCAGATTGCTTTTACACTTCTAGGTTGTTGAGGAGGAAAGAATATTATTTAGTAATGATTGGAAATTACATGAATATCTGATTCTTAGAGGAAACTGACATGTTAAATTTTCAGCTTACTGGGCCATAGGCATGTCCTCAGTTTTCTATTATCTAGTTGGTTTATACTACAGGGAGAGAGCCAGTGCTTAGCAGGACTAAGTTCTCTATTCTGTCTCTGAAGGAAGTTTGCACCCCCTGGGATAGACTAATAGTGAGAACAGGAAGGCTGCAGAGACTGAAGATACCACGTGCACAGAGGGATGACTATATAAACAGCACAGGCAGCATGGTGTCTGTTACTTTGCTGTCCATCTCAGAAGCCATTAGCCTCCTGTGACCATTTAAATTTAGCTAGCATTAAATACAGGTTAAGAATTCAGTTTTTCACTTACGCTAACTAACTTACGTGCCAGGTAGCCTTGAATGGCCTACACTGTGAAGAACATTCCATTATAGAGTTCTGTTGGACATGGCTGCACAGCATGCACTTTCACCATGGGCATGCCACTGGGGAAGCGTCTAGAAACTGCTAGAAGCCAGTGTTATCATTTTATTCTGCAGATGAGGAAACCTAGGCACAGGGACGAAAGCTGGGGTCAGAATTAGGATCTCCGCTGTGGCAGCCTCCCTTTCTAGACAAGGTTGAGAGGATGTGCCTAATGGTGTCACGGACTTGCATCATGTGATAGCAGTGTAGGCCTGCAGATTCTGAAACTGAAAACAGAAAGTCTATGGGATAGAATGACTCATGCAGATATGTCTTCATTGCAGTGTTACTGAGAATTATTTTGATCAAGTAAGCCTTCACATGGGTTGCATATAGCTGTCATTAACGACTCAAGCATTCTGTGATGCTGAAATGTCATGTTCTGTCATCATCTTTTTAGCTGAAATGGCTGGTGGTATATTTTATGCAAAGAGACACACTTTTTGGTGTTGGAACCACTGTGGCTATTGAGTTGCTTTTTCTTTCTTTCTTCCTCCTCCTCCTCTTCATCCCCTTTTCTTCTTCTAGTTTTCTTGTTTTCGAGACAGTTCCTCTGTTGTAACTCTGGCTGACCTCAAAGAGTTGCCATTTCTCAAGTATAGCTTTTGCCTGTGAAGCTGTTTACAAAGGCTAATGCCTTTAGGAGTTGAGCAGATGCACATAGTGATTTAGACTCTACTTGTAGTATCAGTCTTTCTTGTCTGTATTTTAGCAGTGTGTTAGGCACTGTTAAGAATATTTTATAAATGGCAAGCAATAATCTCACATAGCCCTAACAGATAAATATCACCACCATTTTGCAGATAAGGAAACTAAAGTACCATGAGGAAACTGGCATGTTAAAATCACTCAGTTAATAACTGATCACACAAGTTTGAAACCCAGGCAGTCTGGCCCACAATCTGTATTTTGGTCTGCTAGGTTTTACTGATCCCCTCCAGACACTGTACTTAAGTATTGGTTTAGTTTTTTAATTCTCGTGTTGGTGGGGGAGAGGGAAGCATGTGGAATCAAGGATAGCTTTCTCCCCTTCCACCCTGGCTCAGCTTGCTGGGCAGCTTGCCAGCACGCATTGCAAGCACTTTACCTGCTGAGCTGTCTTGGCAGCCTGTTTGATCCCACCCAGAGGCAGCCACCGCAGTCTTAACTCAGTGAAGGTGTTTGTCCCAACTAAGTATCTATTCGTTTTTGTGTAGCACCAAAAGTATTTCAGGACACAAATCGCTTACGAGGAAGTTTCATCTGTGTCTAAGAGAAAGTGTGAAAGCGTAGTAGGCGGGTCATTCAGTCCATGCTTCCTAGAAAGTTGTTGGGCTTTTCTCCCTCTCCTTTATGCTGAGCTTGCTCTGCCTGTAAACTTGTTCACTGGCACTAACTGTAGTGTGCTGTTCTTAGATTGTTGCAGCCATCCTCCAAAGTTAGACCATGTGCTCATCTCCTGGCTGCTTAAGAATGCACATATGCATAGGATTATATTTACAGTGTGGTTGATTGAGAAGGTTCTGGCAAAATTTCTTGGTTACAGCATATTTTAAAAGACAAACTACTCTTTTTTTAATGTGTATTTATTGAGAGGAGGTCTCTCTCTTTGTAGCTCTGGTTGTCTTGGAACAGAAATTACTTTCTTTCTTTTTTTTTTTTTTAAGGTTTTTCAAGACAGCGTTTCTCTGTTTAGCCTTGGCTATCCTGGAGCTTTGTAGAGCAGGCTGTCCTCAAGCTCAGATCCCACTTGCCTCTGCCTCCTGAGTGTGGAATTAAAGGGATGTGTCACCGCCACCACCACCTGGCCAGAAATTACTTTCTAAGAGTGTGTGTGTGTGTGTGTGTGTGTGTGTGTGTGTGTGTGTGTGTGTGTGTGTGGGGGGGGGGGGGGGGGGAGGGAGAGAGATATCTGAGAGGCCAGAAGAGGGCATCCAATCCTTTGAAATTGGAGATACAGGTGGCTGTGAGCTGAACTGGCTGGAGTGGTAGGAACTGAACTCTGGTCCTCTGCAAGAGAAGTACACCCTCTTATCCATCGTTCTGCCCTCTAAAAATAAAAACTACTTTTGTGCTGTGAAATGAAATACTGAATTTGGAAATCGGGCTTTAAAAAACAATGCAATGGATGTTTTTAAAAGTATCTTAATATTTTAGAAAATTTAGAATTTAAAAAGCATTAGAAATATTGGAGACATTTGCATCTGTAAAAGTTACATAGGTATATTTTAAATGCATATAAATTCATTAATTGAGTATATCTATAAAAGAATAGTTCAAGCATGTAGTGTTCAGTTCCAAGCTGACCTGTGTCTGTCTTCAGAGTTCTTGTTCTAATGCTGTGCTTCCTCATTTCAGGCTGAGATAGAACTGTTTGTTAACCGGCTTGATTCAGTGGAATCTGTTCTTCCTTATGAATATACAGCGTAAGTTTTCCAGCTTGGTTTTTGTATAAACTTTTATGTGATTCATCAGAGTTTGTATGTAGAACTTTATTTTCTCTGTAGAAAGAAATTTATATTCACTTCTGAAATGCACAGGGCTTGGAGATTTAGGTAGTGGTTTTGTAGACAGGGTCTCACTCTGTAGCCCTAGCTGGCTTCGAACACCTGACAAATCTCCTGTCTCGGTCTTAAGTGTTAGGGTTGCAAGAATTCACTGCCACACCCAGCTCGAAACTACTTTCAGATAAAACATGCTGTTATAGGCTTAAGAAATGGCTTGGTAGTTCAGAGCATTTGCTGTTCTTCCAGAGGACCAAAGCTCGGTTCCCAGCACCCACATCAGTAGCTCATTGGAACTCTAGTTGCAGAGAATCCACATCTCTTGTGGTCTCCATGGATACCTGCACACATGTGGGCATTGTGTGCACACACACAAATACAAGTTCTGCTTGAAAAAAATGGACTGTTTTTTTAATATTGTTTTGTAGTATAACAGATGCATCAACCAAATAATGATTTATTTTATCTGACTGTAAAAAAATGTAATTAGTCATTTTGTTCCTTTTTAAATATTTATGTATGTGTTTGGGTGTTTTGCTTGCATGAGTGTCTGTGCACCACATGCATGCCTGGTGCTTGGGAAGTAGAGGGCATCAGATCCCCTGGAACTGGAGTTAGAGATGGTTCCAAGCCACCAGGTGGGTGTTGGGACTTGAACCCAGGTCCTGAGAAAGAGCTGAGCCATCTCTCCAGCCTCTCCTACACATTTTTAAAGAGAACTCTGTTTCACATTGTCCACAGAATGAACCACTATTTTATCTCTGTGGCATTTTTTTCTCTGGAAATTTGAATATATAAAACATACTTGTGTAGTTTATTGTAAATAAAAGTAAGCTTATGTTTGATTTGTACCTTGTCTTAACAAAATGGAGTCATTTTGGTCTTTTTTGTAACTTGTGGATATTATGTGAGCTTTCACTCCACATTTTTTAAATTATTGTTTCTTCGTATCTCACATATGATGTGTGTTTGTGGAGTCAGAGAACAACTTTTTGGAGTCAGTCCTCTATCCCACCTCTACACGGGCTTAGCTGGTTGTAATCAGGTCGTCAGGCTTGTGCAGCAAATACTTCGCCCAGGGAGCCATTTTTCTGGCCTTCCAAGGCGAGGTGTTTGTTGTTGTGTTATGAAATGTGCTGCTTAAAAACCCAATAGTCATTTGACTGCTATATTCCATATTTGTTGTTATATAGTTCCAAGATTCTGTTTTACTTAAAATTTCTCTATTTCCCAGAATTTTAAAGGTCAATATTTGCTATACTGAAAAGCGTATACAAATGGTACTATTCCTTAGAATCTCCTGCCTAAGTATATCTAAGGAGTAAAAAAGTCTTTGGTAACCTTTGGAAGCTTGAGTGCCTTTCTAGTTTCTGTTTGTTATGTTAGGAGTCAGCGTGTCTACTTGAATCATTGCCCCTGTTAGGAAAACTCAATAGAGCTGATCCATCTAGAGCAGTGGTTCTCCACCTTCCTAATGCTGAGACCCTTTAATATAGTTCTTTTCTCATGCTGTGGTGACCTCCAATCATAAAATTATTTTCATTGCTGCTTCATAACTGTAATTTTGCCACTGTTATGAATCATAAGGTAAATAATCTGATATGTAAATGATCTTAGGTGACACCTGTGAAAAGATTGCTCAGTTCCCAGAAGGGTCATGACTGTAGGTTGAGAACTGTTCATCTAGAAGATGAAGCTTAGTTTGTGGGGCAGCATAGCTCTGATGTTTTACCATTTGTGAAATTCACCTTCCTCTTAGGGATCTCACTGTCCTGTTACCATTACGATACTAGTCTCACGTACCCCCCACACCATTCCAGACTAAACACAGAATGCCCTGTGGTTTTCTATGGCAAAATTTAAATTGGACCATCATTTGAAACAGAACTTCACTAAAGCTGCCTTGTGATACACACAAATTATAGAAGGGAATTGTAAGGTGACTGAACGTGTTTTTCCACCATTCTGAGTTCACATAGTGAATGATGACCACCATATCTGGGTGAGGTAGGTGCAAAATCGATATCATCCTATGTAAAGGTTTGTATTAGGAAGATAAAACAAAAGATTAATCCTGAAAAAAATTGCCTGAAGAGTAAGGATACATTATTTATAAATTTTATAATTAAACTTCACAAGAATAAGGTACAATGTGTAAGTCATTTAAACCCACATATATATGTAAGTATATATATGTATATATGTTTCTGGTTCTGTTGGGAACTGTGGTACTTGGAACTAAAAGAGAAGCACAGTACTTGTTGACAAGCACTGACAAAGGCTGGCCAGTGTTTCTTCCTTCACTGTCTCTATGTTTACTGATAATGTTCTTTCCTCAGGTTTGATTTTTGCCAAGCATCAGAAGGAAAACGCCCATCTGAAAATCTTGGTCAAGTATTATTTGGAGAAAGAATTGAACCTTCACCATATAAGGTTTGTATTTCATATTAAATAAAAAATTATTTAGTCGTAGTTTTGGGGGTTTCTTTTTTGTTTTGAATACTGTTTCAAATAACTTGGACCTTGCAGGTAATGAGCAATCCTTTCTTTGTACCAGGAATAATTTCTTTTTTTTTCCTTTTTTTTAAAGTTTATTTTATGAGTATGGGTATTTTACCTCATGTACGTCTGTGCATCACTTGTATGCCTGGTACCCACAGGGATCCCTTGGAACTGGAGTTACAGGTGGTTATAAGCTGGATGTTGGTGCTGTGAATCAAACTTTGGTCCTCCGGAAGAACAGCCAGCCCTTAACTACTGAGCCATCTATCCAGCAACCAGAAGTAATTTCTTAAAGCCACAGCTTAGAAAGACCCTTCTTCTTTTCATAGTTTGTCATTGAAAGGTCTGTCCTAATGAGCTTTCACACAGCTAGTGTTGTGACAGTGTGGAAACTCCTGTCCACCTTACACACATCTCACACTGGTTTCCAGTCATGAAAAGGTTGTCTCTGTCACTCTTTGTTTTCTTCCCTTTCTGGACAGTATCTGTAGATTTCCTGTTTCTAAGTGTGACCTTGTCTGGGCTTCTCCACTGGTATTTTGAGGTTTTTTAATTTTATTTTTTGGTCTTGGTTTACTTAGCTTATCTTTCTGTTTGAATCATTAAAGGTATTTTTGAGGGGTGAGATATAGTTCATTTGGTGCAGTACTTGTTTACCATATACAGCTGGGGTCTGTCCTCTGCACCACTAAACCTAGCATGGTAGCACAGGCCTGTGATCACAGGACTCAGGAGTTGGAACAGAAGGATTGAGTGTCCTCAGCCTGGGACTGCCTGAGACCTAAAACGAAAACGGTATATTTGAAACATACATCTTTGGGATACCAGTTAAATGAAGCTACAGTGTATCCGCTTCATTTTCTGAAATTATTTCCTCCTCTAAGCTGTGGTCTTATAAGCTTATTATCCCCCATGTTGAGCAATCCTCTGCTCTTTATATATGCTTTCCTACTGCATGAAGTACTGTAGACCTTTTTCCAGAGAAACTTAAGAAGTTGATAACCATAACATCACCATGTAAATAATTAAGTGATGCAGAAGATTATAAAATGAAAAGTGTCTCTTCTCCCCCATTTTACTTGTTTCTTTTTAACCTCCCCTGAAGATTTCTACACACCTACAAGTTGATATCAATACAGTTAGATTGACTTTCTCATGTTTTCATATATTCTGCACTTTGCATTGTCCCCTCTTCTTGCTACCTTGGGCATCTGACCCTTGTAATACTTTCCCTGTAATGTCTGTCACTCAGCCCCAGCCGGCAACTGCCTCCTGGCTTCCCTCTCCCCTCCTGTGGCTCAGATTTCTACCCTTTCAACCTGACTTCCTTTTCACTAAGCACTTTCTCTCCCTTGGCACCTAGAGCATCCATCCAGCTAATCCCTGGGCCTGCATTGTTCCCAATAGCCACTTCACACTCTCGAAGTCTGGAACCTATCCTGTGAAGCCTTGGGGGCAGAAAGACATACTGTTGTACAAGTTTAATCCGATACAGTTTTTTTTTCCTTTAATGATTTGTTTGTTCTTCTAGACAGGTTTTCTCTATGTAACAGCCCTAGCTGTCCCAGAACTCACTTTGTAGATCAGGCTGGTCTTGAACTCACAGAAATCTACCTGCTTCTGGCTCCTGAGTGCTGGGATTAAAAGTGTGCACCACCACCACTGGGCTAATTTATTTATTTTTATTTTATGTGTATTAATGTTTTGCTTGTGTTCTTGTTTATACCGTGTGTATACAGTGTCTTTGAGGGCCAGAAAATGGTATTGGATCCCCTGGAACAGGTTATGAATGGTTGTTAGCTGCCATGTGAGTTCTGGGACCCAAATCTGGGTTGTCTAGATGAGCAGGGCATTCTCTTAACCACTGAGCCATCTCTCCAGTCCCTACAGGTTCATTTTTAATCATAAATCTATCCTCTTCAAATATTCTAGTCTGAAATTCTCTGCTCTAAAAAAAAAAAAAATCAATGGTTTTAAATTATTTTGAAAGACAGTTGGAGACCTTAGAGAATTAAGTCTGTGGAGAAGAAATCAGTGTGTCGGGAGCATCAAGCAGCACTTCCCCGTTTTAAGTTTCTTTGAGAGATTATTACTTTGATTATAATTGCATTCATTTTGTAGTAGAGGGCGATTGTCAGGCATGTCTATAAAACTGTATAAACAACTTACATATTCCGGTGGTGTCTCAGTCCTGTCTTTGTGATTACTTACTGTTGCCGTAGGAAGTGATAGGAAAGAAGTCTGTCTGTGACAGGACAACTGCAGGGATCTTACATGCCAGAGACAGCCTTTGTCACACAATAGACAGGGAAAGCCAGGAAAAGACAGTTACTAGCATGATCTCAGTCTCGACATTTCTAAATGTTTAAGACTCTTGGGTTCTTCTGGGACTTTTCAGATTTAACCCTTGTCCTGGGGGTTGAGGTAAAAGTAGATGGAAAAAGACGTGCACTTCACATTTTTTGTGTTCCATAGAAACTTAGGATCACGGTCTGTATTAGACTGGACACAGTGGCATGTATGCCTGTAAGGATGCCATGGGTAGTTCCAGGTCCTCCTGGGACTGCAAGATCCTGTCCTCCAAACTAAGAGGTGTTAAGTTCTTAATTCCCAGGTTTAAAGAGACTCCTGGAGACTGGGGCATGTGAAAATGTGGTGTTGGGACATGAGATTTTTCTGTCCAAACCAGCCATAAATGTGTTTTCATTTTGATTCTTCTGATATTTTTACCCTATTTAAATCTGCAGTAGAATCAGAAGTAATAACCAGTAGCAAAGGAGACACCACAACTGACAGCTGTGTTGCCACCTTTTTTCTGTGACATCGTTTAGGTCAGGAAAAGCACAGCATAAGACATATGAGGATCATAAAACCTGATTCAAGTCTAAACACTCATTCATCCTTTTACTGGGTTTAAACATTTGCGGGTTAGCTGCTTTTTGTGTGCCGCAGGCACTGTTATCAATGGAGAACATAACCGTGAACAAGACAAAAGAAATCTCTGGCATTTGTGGTTCTTCTGTAGTAATGGCAAGGAGACTGGAGACAACTAAAGCGTATACTATGGTAGTTTTTGGAAAAGAACTCCTGAAAATAAAACAGAATGTGGATAGAGAATTTGCAATTTTAAGTAGACTTACTGAGGGGTGACATTAAAAAATGTAAATTTAAAAAGTCTCACTGAGATGGTGACATTTGAATAAAACACCTTAAAAATAAATAAGGGAATACGCCACACAAATGCCTAGGGAGGGTACTTTAGAGGCAGACAGCAAATGCTAGGTCCCCAGGTATGAGCTTGCCTGGAGTGTTGAAGATACACAGATAAACCAGTACAGCTTGAACAAGTGAGTGGTACAGAGACTAGTGAGAGATGAGGACAAAGAAGTAATGGGGAGGTATTATGGAAGGAAGCGCAGGTCAGTGGTAGAGCACATGCTGTGTAGCATGCCTGAGGCCCATCAGAAATAACAAGGACTAAAACTCTGGGCCCTTCACATGTGGGTAATATTGGAGATTTTTGCATCAGCTTCGATCTTGCCACACTCACTCAGTGTGGCTGGCATGTTGGGAACAGAATAGAGGTGTAAGAAGAAAAGCCTGGAGACCAGTTAGGAGATTTTATAGTCATCCTATAGGACTTGATGGTGGTTTAGACTTTAGGGATGGATAGAAGGCAGACTGAAAACAAAAAAAAAAAAAAGAAGAAGAAGAAAGAAAGAAAGAAAAGAGTACTCTTCCAGAAGACCTAGGTTCGGTTCCCAGCACCCATGGGAGCAGTTCATAGTTAACTAGTTCCAGGGATCTGACACCCTTTGCTGGCCTCTGTTGGCACCACACGCATATGATACAACTGTATGCAGGCAAAACATAGACATAAGGATACTTTTTTGTTAAAGTAGAGCCAAAAGAATTTGCTAAGGAATAGGATATGGACCGGGTTTTCATTTCCTAAGGTAGGAAAAACAAATGGGTGAGCAGAGGAGTAGATTTGGGACATGACGAGTGTGAGGCCCTCTTCTGGCCACTTTGGGCACCCACGTACGTTTGGCATATACATGCACAGACATAAAATAAAAATTAAAGATGTTTATTTTATAATATGGAGAGTGATAGAGCAAGACACTTCCTGACCACCACACGTGCACATGGGCCCTCCCGCACCTCCCTGCGGCGTGTGCACCACACACACAATAAAATTAAGTAAAAATAGGACGAAATTGGGCTTGCATGTCATAAAGGGGCTGGTTTTCTTGAGAGCTAATAACATTCTAAAATTCTTACTGAAACTTAAGTACTCGGGGCTGGAGAGGTAGCTCAGAAGTTAAAAGCATTGCCAGTGCTTCCCGAGGACCCTGGTCTAACCCAGCACTGCATGGCAGCTCACAACCATCTGTACCATGGTTCCAGAGAGTCCACACCCTGTCTGGCTTCCATGAGCACTGCATGCATGTAGTACAGACACACACTTAAATACTGCTAAAGCCACAGCAGCGACGACTTAAAATACAGAATTTCTAACTAAACATGAGAGGAGGGCTGTCTTTATAGCTTTGCTGTCTGAGTCAGACCCTGACTGCCGTTTCTTGGTTTGTGTCTTTGTGCCTTGGCCCTCTTATCTGTGAAATGTGAATAAGAAGCCCAGCCTCATCCTGTTGTTGGGTGGAGCATGTGAGCCTAGAGTATTAAGCACATAGAACATAGACAGCATAGAAGAGTGTTAGCTATTGCTATATAATCAAGCATCGTGGGCTGGAGGCATGGCTCAGTTGGTAAAGTGCTTGCTACATAAGCATGGGGACCTGAGTTCAGAACCCCAGCACCCACGTAAAAACTGGGTGTACTAGCACATGTGCCTATAATCACAACTGGGGAGCATAAAGACAAGAGAGACTTTGGAGCTATGAATCAGTGAGCTCCAGGTTCAGTGACAGACCCTGTTTCTAAACTAAAGTGTAGATGATAGAAGAGGATGTCTGACCTTCGCCTATGGCCGCATATGCCCGCATCCGCACACATATGCGCACACGCACACATGCATGTACAGATGCGTGTGCACACACATACACACGCACACATGCACGCACGGTGTCTGCTTGGGTCTTTTTATATTCCTTTACAGTTAAACACAAAAGTTGGGTCAGTTGAATCCAGTCATCACCCAGTACAGAGGCTATATGACAGATAGAAGCTATCATGTCTGTCTCTGCTTATTTAAGTTTGACATTTGTGCCCGTGACTCTGCTGTTTAAGTATTTTTGTGTTACTGCTTTTCACTTTTTAAAAATGAACCTTAAGGTTCAAAATAATGGTACAAAACTGTTTTAGATGGTGATGTGGCAGAAGTTAAACTGCTGGCTGACAGATGGCAGCAGTGTGCTACGCTGAAACATTGACTGTCAGCTCCTGGGTGGCAGCTGGTGTGGGTGTTAATAAGTAACATATGCAGAAGCAGAGCACTAGCCAGGTATTGTGGTATGTACCTGCAGGGGTCTCAGCATTTGGGAGACTTAGGGAGAAGCATCTTGGATCTGATGGAAACTGCAACATTGTCAGACCTTGTTTCAAGCTAAGTGGACTGTTCAGAAATAAAACAAAGTTTCAAATTAAAAATTATTATGGCTTATTCATATAATTGATACATCACAGCCTTCTAAAAACATGAAGATGTTTATATGAGGGGATTTCTGCTTTGGTTCTGCTTCTGGAAGCCCAGCCTCTGTTCACCTCGTGCTCTGACAGTGCGCTCTGCTCGCCACCCTCCAGCCCAGAAAACAGTGTTTTTAAAATTCAGACTCAGATGGCTTTCAGGAAATTGTTGTGAACCTATTAAAATGTTCTGTGAATGTCATTTTTATGTATTCATGAAGTAAATTCTGGACTCAACATTGGAAGAACCTTTAGTTTTTAAATTTGATTTTTTTAAAATTATTTTTATTTTACCTTTTTTATAAATAGAATCCTGAAACTTAGAAGTCTTTAAACTTGAGTCAAGGGTCATGTTTGCTTTTAGATGTTCGAATATGACATTGTAGTCACTGCTGAGTGAACACTGAGGGCATGTGATTCAGTCTGTCCACTTGGATGCTAGCACAGAAACCTTGGGTCCTTGTTACTAGAAGTTTAGGATGTGCCTGTGGGGAGACCACTCTACTTTCTTTTTCTTCTAGATCTCATTTACATGTAGAAAATGAATAGATTGAAGTCAGCAGAGCATGAAAGAAAAACTTATGATAAGAGAAATTGCAGAGTTACTTTACAGAGGATCAGATTGAAGTCTTAGTATAATTAACTGAGTGAGCTGTGGTGGACTTTAGGTGTTTATCACCAATATTGATGCCTTGAGAAATTATCTGTTACCTTAGAAAGAACCTGTATCTTTTGGGATAATACTTGTTAATGTACCTTCTGCTTTCTTTTTATACAGTTTACATTTAATAAGGTGGAAACCTGTAAGCTCGTTTGTACGAAAACATACCATACAGAGAAGGCTGAAGACAAACAAAAGTTAGACTTCTTGAAAAAAAGCATGCTCCTGAACTATCAGCATCACTGGTGAGATAGAGCGGTTCAGCGGTTGGGGCTTTTAAGATGAAATCTCTCTTTCTGTGTCTATAGAAATTAAATTGTAGGTTGCATAAAATACAGCAAATTAACTGACTTGTGTCCATGTCAGAGCAGTATTAGAGCGTAATTTTCAGTGTTGTCATTCTTCTGCTAAGATTAAAGTTGACAGGTGCTTCTTTTACTTAGACCTGCTACAAGGCTTCTTTGGTCGTGTGTTGTTAACATGGGAGTGAGTTTATCCTGTGGGGAAGAACGGAGTCAGTCTTTTGTGGGCCAAGAAAAAGACCATTACTAAAACAAAATTTACTGTTTGTAAATAGCATCTTCTTACAAATCAGATCTACTTCCTGTTTTGTAACCATGATGCAACACTAAGAAGTTTCTTACCAGTTTGTGTTGAAATCACACTTTTTATCTTGAATTCAAATGTATAATGCTTCAAAGGCCCTCCAAACCCACCCTTTCAAAATAACTGCTTGCACATGCCTGTGTCCTATGTAGATTCATGGTTTGTATACGTTTTCCTTTATGGAAACTAAGGTGCTGCTGGTGGTCCATTCTGTAAACGCTGTTGTATCTCAAGCTGGAAGTTTGTACAATCCTAGAGAGATGAGGAGCTTTGATACCAGTTCAGACTTGGGGTGCTGTGGCTGGAGCCCTTTTCAGCACTTGTTCTGCTCAGTTCCTCTGTGCCAAGCTCAGAGAGCAAAGGATTCCTGGGGAGGGCAGTCCTGGAGCTTGTGCCCATTCACAAGCTAGTTGGTCAGGCTGGTTTATTCTCACCAGCACAGGGTTTTGAGCCCTGCTGAAGTAAGATTCCTCAGCTAAGCAGGGCTCTGGGAGGAGAAAGAGGGAAGTGGTGCTGGGGGGCATGCCTGGTGGGAGCTCCTGGAACCAAGAGCTTTACTGCCTAAACTACTGTGCAGACACAGTTAATCAGTGTGAGTTGGGAGCCATCTTTTTATTGGTTTTCTTTCCTTCAAATTACTCTTTATACATAAAGGTTATTTCAAGTTCTGTTTTCATATTTGCTTTCCTTATCAGCCCTTTTCACCTCCATCCGCTCTAACCGTGGCTCGATATTTTAGCTCTCTCTTATACGGTTCTGTTCTGAGAGTACTGTTTAGACCCTGGGTGCTGGAGATAATGGAAACAAAGACGGGGTGTGGTTTGGTGGCAGAATATTGACTGGCCTGTGTAAGACCCTGGGTTCCATCCCAGTACTGCAGGTAGGGGAGATAACAGAAGCATTGTATTCCTCAGCAGCTCCCGTACAGGAAGGTACCTAGAAATATTTAGCTAATATTTATTATTTATTTTTATTATTTATTATTATTATTTATTATTTATTATTATTTATTGTTATATTAATAAATATTTAGCTTTGCAGTTAGCCTAGGTCCTATTATAATTCCAGGACAAGTTAAGAAAGTAATTTGAAATAGTTGACAAAGTTAGAAGGCATTTGTGATTTCAGTCTACGTCATGAACAGGAATTTGGAGACTAGTAATCTTAGACTTTGGTTCTTGAGCCCAGGACCCTGTTTTTGGAAACATTGATTCTTGGAGGTGGGTTTACTGAAACTGAGTCGAATATATTTCTGACTCTTTTGGAAGGTTTATACTACATAGCTTTAAGCATAATTGGCAGAAATTAAATGTGTCCCTCAGAATTTGAAAGTCTTTGAGAAGTACTGAATTCTTAAGGAATCTTACCATGAATACAGTACATTTCATTTTATTCACTGTGCCAAGCTGCTTTGGGGGGGGGTGGCTATGATTATTTTCTAAAATATTAAGCTTAAAAGAACCACAGGCAGTACAGAAAAATAATAAACAGCAAGTCAGAGTCGTCTAGCACTGCCGTGTCCTGTTCGTTGTGTGTGTTTTCAGAACGTCGTAACCATCCGTGAATTCGTCATCCTCGCTACAGAGAAAAGTTCATGGGGTGTAGGTTTCTTGTTTGAGCTGAGTACTTTTCCATTTTACTTGGATCACTAAAAGTGGGCTTGAGGTCTTTGGGGTTGGCTTCCTCCATAGCCAGAGCAGCTCCATCATTCTAGAGCCTGTTCTTAATCCCCTGTGGTACCTGAACTCCCTTCAGCTGTGCTGTTCACTCTGTCCCTCTGCCTCCTGCTTGAGATTCTAATCAGAGAGAGAGTCAGGGTCACTAGAGATCAAATACAGGGTCTTACTCATGCTGAGCACTGTAGCGCTAAACAACTCTACCAGCCTTTATGTTTTAAAAATGCAATCATAATTACTTACCTAGGTGCCTTAACACTTTGAGTTTTCAAGGGCATAGAACCTCTGGACAGCAGCTCATGGTGTAGAAAGGGATTTTGAAGATAACTAGCACATTTAATCTCAGATCCTACCCAGTTCAACAAAGGAGAATGGTGTGCAGTTTTCAAAACTACAAAATCTTTATTAGTATAAATCTGCTTGTGTCAAAAATATACTGTAGGACTTCATTGTCAAATTTCTTTCCTTTTTGATATAATTTTGGTTATTCCAATCTAATCCGAAACTTGTATAACAGTTATTGGGAAAGTAACATCTTTATAATAAAGTTCTGTTGGTGACAGTGTTTCACCCAGAGGCCCTGGAATGTAGAGGGAGGAAGTTCCCTTTATGTTGGAAGGAGTTCTTCCTGGCAGAAAGCTGGGGCCAGTTACCGCACTGTTACACTTGGAGTCTTCTTCCACACGATTTTGCACGGTGGCAAATTGGAAATAGGGTTGAATGTTTTTATGATAGAAATTAAATACTGCTTCCTGACTTAGGAAAGCAGTGATATTAAATGGTATTCTTTAAATTATCTTACATGTATGTCAAATGTATTTCTGAATGCATGTATTTCTCTTTCTGTTTAATACATTCTAATACCTGAAATAGCTACTAACATCAAGGCATTAAATAAATTGCAGATAATTGAGGTTTTTATTTTAAAAATCTCGTTTGTCCCTGACTTCCTTATTGCAACTAGCAGTCTGACTTTTATGTAGCATTTTCTTTCTAGTTGGCTAGCAGAAAGACATTCTATGTTGTGCGCTCACTGGTCATACTTCATTCTGTCTAGAACAACTGACTGATTATTTAGGACTCCACAAAACTCTTGAATTATTTATATAGCATTGTTTTATGTTTCTAATATTTTATAATGTTACAGTCTTTTGGGTATAATAATAAACAGCTTAATGGTATAGGTGATCCTAAAATTTGATACACAGAGTGCTATTAAGTAGTACTTAAATATGACAAGACATGTTTTATTATGTCATTAACACACACCTTGGGTGAATATAGAATCATAATTTTACTTCCTAGGGCACACATTAATTAAAAAATAAAACATGCCCTGGAGTGTAGTCTTATGAGTGTAATACAGCTAGTATATTTTGGCTAATTTTTTATTTTGCGTCCTGCAGAGTGTTCTAAGCATAAGGGACCACATGCTCAGCCTATAATGTAGTTTCTCAGTGCTACAGAATTTCATTATTTTGTGAATGTTTTTTTCACTATAGAATTTGAAAGATATGGTTGTCTTGCTTTTTATAAATTACTTGCATTTATAAGTTTTACCAGAAAATACTGTAATTTCCACTTATTTTCCTGACCCTTTAGTTAAATATCATCTTGCAGTCGTATTTGCTTTTCTGTTGAGTTACTGTAATAACATCGTTTATGTCGCCTGATAAGCTCCTAAGGAACCAGATATGGTGCTTTGCTCCTATTTCAAGCTCCAAGTGGTCTGGTAAAGGTAAAAATTACACTCGGGTACCTAGACTATGTCATTAAATTCACAGCTGTAGCAGGCTAATTTGTGAAACTCCTTTCCTGCATGCATTTTTAGTTTCAAAGCCTCTACAAAATTTATTATTACTGCAGTGTATCATAAGTTTCTTCAAAACATTTTGAATTTGGAATCTTAAGATTCTTTAGAGATGTTTACATTTTATAAATGAAACCTCTGATTTCAGCAGTAATTCTTAATTTGCTGGGTACTCTGCTAACTTGACTTTTATTTACATGCACAGGATTGTGGATAATATGCCTGTGACGTGGTGTTACGATGTTGAAGATGGTCAGAGATTCTGTAATCCTGGGTTTCCTATTGGCTGTTACATTACAGATAAAGGCCATGCAAAAGATGCCTGTGTTATTAGTGTAAGTCTGTGTAAACTTTGCACTGTGTTTTGTTATTGTCGTTGTTGGGGTTTTTGTTTGTTTTGTTTGTTTTTTCTGAGACAGGCTTTCGCTCTTGTAGCTCTGGCTGTCCTGGAATTCACTCTGTAGACCAGGCTGGCCTTGAACTCTCAAGATCCACCTGTCTCTGCCTCCCAAGTGCTGGCATTAAAGGTGTGCGCCACCACCTCCCAGCTACACTGCTTTTTAGAAGGAGAGTTTGGTCTTTGAACAGAACTGTTAGAAGCGTAGAATAAATAGATGTTCTTAAGTTCATTACTTAGATCTTAATAAGGCGATTAATACTGTGTACATTTAACTCTAGAGTTAAAATAATTCCAATTCAGTTCAGCATTTACAGTTTCTTGTGATAAGTGCTATGTTAAGGGCTAAATCTTTGTTCTAACTCAAAAGTTAGATTCAGGGGCTGGTGAGATAGATGGTCCAGCTCTTAAGAGCATGTCCTGCTTTTGCATAGGACCTGAGTTTGAGTCCCAGCACCCATGTCAGCAAGAGGCTTAGTGCCCTCTTCTGGCCTGTGAGAGCACTGGCACTCAAGAGGCACATACTTATAACACTAACATATATGTGTCATAGGGGCTGAGGAGTTAACAGCAGATGCTGCTCTTGCAAGGAATACAGCTTCAGTTCCCAAGTTTACAACTCCTCCAGCTCAGGAGAATCCCGAGCCTGTTGCCTTCACAAGCACCCGGGCTCACGTGTGCGTACTCCATACAGATATACACATACATATTTTTTTTAAGTTTTGGAGACAGAATCTCAACCATGTAGCCCTAGCTGGCCTGAAACTCACTGTGTAGACCAGACTGGTCTCAAATTCACGGAGACCTGTCGGTCTCTGCCTCTTGAGTGTTGGGGTTAAAGGCACACATACAGAATAAAAATGTAATTTTAAAAAGTTTTATTCGTAAACCTTTTTTAGAGCAGATACAGTGTTATTAAGGAAAGGTAAGAAAAAACTGCCAAGAGTAGGAGGGGCTTTGTGGGAAAGGCAGAGACACGCGGATCTTATATATTAAAAACTTGTAGATACTGTCTGCAGAAGGGCTCCTCTGTAAGCTCATGAATTTCAAAAGCTTGAGAACATATTTTTTGTAAGACTCATGTCTTTGAAGCCCTGCTTTTATGATGAAAATGGAATACTAAAGACATTAATATGAAATTGTTACCAAGATCAATATGTATTGATAATTCTGTATTTATCATTGCTGATATTGGGAGTATAAAGGCAACCTGATTTACTTAATTTTTAATTTTTTTATAACTTACTTAATTTTATGTGCATTGATATAAGGGTGTTGGGTGCCCTGGAACTGGAGTTACAGACAGTTGTGAGCTGCTTTATCGGTACTGGGAATTGAACCTGGGTCCTTTGGAAGAACAGCCAGAGCTCTTAACCACTGAGCCGTATCTTCGGTCCCTGATTTACTTTCTTAATCAGTGGTTCTCAACCTTCCTAATATGGCAACTGCTGGGGTCCGTGACCAGACAGTAACTCTCACACACTGATTTCATTCCAAAGCAGGGTTTATTTAGCTTAAGAGAAGAAAAGAGACACATACTGGTGCACCAGGGGCAATCGCATACCATACCCAGATGGAGTGGGGCTGTTGAGGTTGAATTCCATACACCCTATGAAGGGAAAAACTGCACAAGTGTTTTCCCACATTTGCCAAGCTCGGTGGGCAGAACAATGAAGCAGCAACTGACCTTTATTTTTATTGTCTGGTAAGGGCCCAGGATTGTTATGTTCTTTGTTACCTTGGCAGGTAAGGGGCAAAGAACATGTTATGTTCCTTGTTTCCCTGGTCATCAGAAACTTAAACTTTGTCTCCTTGTTAGTGGGCCCTGTTTCCCTGGTGGGGGAAACTTAAACTTACAGCAAATAAGATGGAGTCTGCATCTAAAATGGAGGAACTCTGGTCTCAACGCCTCAACGTAACCCTTTAATTCAGTTCCTAATGTTACGACCCCCAACCATAAAATTATTTTCATTGCTACTTCATAACTGTAATTTTGCTGTTATGAATCGTAGTGTAAGTATCTAGTGTGCAAGATGGTCTTAGGTGATCCTTGTAAAAGGGTTGTTTGATTCCTCCAAAGGGGTTATGACCCACATCATTTTTTTGTTGTTGTTTTTGTTTTGTTTTGTTTTTGAGACAGGTTTCTCTGTTATAACTCTACTGTGGCCTGGAACTCACTCTGTAGACCAGGCTGGCCTTGAACTTACAGAGATCCCACCTGCCTCTGCTGGGGTTAAAGGCATGTACTACCACTGCCTGGCTTGAGAACCACTGCTCTTAATGGATATGATCTGCTAAGTTAGCATAAATCTGGTTGATTTATCCTCTTTTGAGAGTTGAGCAAAGGTACTTGAGTACTTTAGGTTATTGGCTGTAAACCGATTTATAAAATTTATAAACAGCTTTATAAATTTTAGGAGAGGAGGTATGCTTAAATGTGGACAATTTGGCATATTCATAATATAATTTCTTTTTTAACATTTTATTATAAGGGAAAAGCTAGGAAATCTTAGTTCCCTATTTTAAGCAGACATTTATTAGTTTTAGGTAAAAATTAAAACCTTAGATTGCATCTTTTACCTTATCCAATTAATTAATTTTGGCTTATGAGGACTTCAAGCTTCAAATTAGCACTGTAATGGTGACAGATTAAAATTCCATCTGAGGTTAAGAGTCTATTTGTTATTATAGCCATTTGTGAAGTACTGTGCTTGATTCACCCATAGCCAGTGGTCTGTCTTTAACTTTAAGTTCTGTTTCACAGTCAGAATTCCATGAGAGAGATACTTTCTACATCTTCAATCATGTTGACATCAAAATACATTATCATGTTGTTGAAACTGGGTCCATGGGAGCAAGATTAGTGGCTGCTAAACTTGAACCAAAAAGGTAAATATACAAGTAGGTTAAAAAAATAAACAGTTGCAGCCAGGTGTGGTAGCTCATATTTATAATCCCAGCACTTTGGGAGGCTGAGCCAGGGGAATTACAAGGCCAACCTAGGTTACATTGTGAGTTCCAGGCTAGTCTGGCCTAAAGAGTTAAGGTCATGTACGTCAACAGTACCTCCCCCCTATGAAAAATACAAGTGAAAACGCAGGTCCAAAGATCCAAAGAAGTATTTTGTTTTATTCCTTAATCATGATTCTGACATTTGCAGGTTAGTTCCAATGAGAACTCCCTTCAGTGTAGTGTTTGAGATTTTTATAGGCTGCTCAGAGAAACAGTAATTATTACTTCTCCAAAAAGGGAAGTTGTCCGATTGAGATACCTTTCTGCATTTTGTTTTGTTTTTTATTCAGGAGTTTTCACGGCTTTTTGGTTTGTTACAGGCACTGAGTAGTTGGCACCATGTCCCCTTTGTAGGGAAAGAGCATCTCTTGAGTGGCAGGTGGCTTTCCTGCTCAGGGGCCTGTGTGGCTTGTTGGTGCTGTCATGTTAAAGTCTCCATGTGGCCTGTGCAAGGGAGTCTTGGGGGCTGTCCCAGAGTCAGCTTGGAAGCACCTCTTTAGTTGTGGGTGTGTTTTCCGTGACTGTCCTTGCCACTGGATTAACTATGTTTTCACATTGTTAGTGGTGAAGAAATGCGTAGTATACTAAGATGGCAGTTAATTTAAACTCCCTCTTTGGACTTTGCTTTCTCAGATTGTTTGACTAGGTGAAATGGCATGTGCCCATAGTCCCAGTGCGTGGTTGAAGCAGGAGGGTCACTTGAGTTCAGATGTTGAACACCAGCATGAGCAGCAGAGCAAGACCCTATCTTAAAAGAGGGGTGGACTTTAATGTTCTTTTAAAGGCAGTGGTCCAAATTATTGCTTAGTTAAATATGTAACTAAGCCCATTGTTTCTGTGAAGTAAATATGCTATGAATTGTGACATGAGGACCAGTATGGTGGCCCAGCTATGAAAGTGCTTTCCAAACAAACCTGAGTTCAAGCCCCTGATCCCACAGTGTGAGGAGAGGCCAGACTCCCAGTAGTGTTCCATAACCTCCACAGACACACATGCCATGGCACACACAAATAGTCAAATTTAGACAAGTTTTGTACTATGAGATGAATGATGTCATCTTTAACTGTCAGCCGCATTGTGAAATACAGAGAAAATATATGACCTGTATTTTGCCTCATTTTCTAAACTGAGCTTTATCATTTTCTTGCCAAAATGTTTCTTTCCACAGCTTCAAACATACCCATATAGATAAACCAGACTGCTCCGGACCCCCCATGGATATAAGTAACAAGGCTTCTGGGGAGATCAAAATTGCCTATACTTATTCTATTAGTTTTGAGGTGAGTAATCTTTAGTATAATTCAGACATTGATTTTAAATATGTACCATTTAAACTAATTAAAAATGCTAATGATCAAGCCTGTCAAATAGATAGGCTTTAATGAGCTGCTTTTTTAGAATAGCCTGTTGGTATACCAAATAACATTCCTAAAACTAAGTTTTAGTTTAAATGAAAAGATACTGGAAATTGGAGAGTTGAACTTAGTGTGTGTTACAACTAAGAGGTGCATAGAAGACAAGCTGTTGGAAATATGCGTAGAAGACAATTTGAAAATGTCAGGCATGTCAGAAGCTTGTGGGAAACACCATCATTTTCACAGTCAGCATGAGGGCATCGATTTAAATGGAGAACTTCACGTTGGGAGATTTTCTTAGGATTTTGGAAAATGTTTTTGTCAGTGAAGAAGTTCCTTAAAAGATGATTAACGAGAGTATGGGGCAGAGTTCCACCTCTGCTTTTAAGTTTTAATCTTGACTAGCTAATATAGTTGTGATGTTTAACGTCCCCATGTGTATATTTAATTTTCAAGGCCAGCACAGAAAACAGTATGTGTCTTAGGTGAGACCCCAGTGTGAGCGGCGTTTACTAGCTGTTCGTTGTACATGGGTTATAACTGTGGAGTTGATAGTCGTCTCGTGACACACTGTAAAGAGGAACTCACTCTTCTGTTATTTTCTCAAGAACTTAAATACAACTCTAAATCTTGGCGTTGAAAATCAGTTGAACTAGCTATAGTTTAGAGCTGGTATTTGCTGAAGCTCTTCCAGGCCTTTGGGGCTTGTTTTTTGTTTTGTTTTAATTTCCTACTCATTTTCATTCTGATTTGCACTAGAATTGAATAACTCTAAAGCTACCTCATTCTCACTAGTAACTCAGGGTTTGCTCTTAGAAATTGCATGTGTGTTGACTGAATGGGAGAGTGAGCTATTGAAGAGAATTTTCAGATTCTTAATGTCCTTTGTCAGAAGATGCTCAGAGTTTCTTTCTTCCTCCTCCAGGAACAGAAAACTATCAGATGGGCATCTAGATGGGACTATATTTTGGAATCTATGCCTCATACCCACATTCAGTGGTTTAGGTAAGAGTGTAGTCCATCTACCTTTGGGTTTCTGCTTGTTCTGCCCCTTGTCCCTGCGAGCATTTCATTTCCTCTCTCACCCTGTTCAGTATGTCCAGTAGTCTATGGAGTTCAGGCCCTGACTTAAAAGCCGTGAGCTGTTTGTCTGGGCAGGCCATCTATTTCTGAGTCTGTTTCTTAGTCTAGAAAGACTTAGCTCATGGGAGTGGGATGATCAAAGGGTTAGAGATCATGGAATATTATTGGCTGGTGGGTCAGAGCGTTCATGAAGTTGCTGTTACTAACGCTGATGTCTCCAGAGCATGACTGAGAACTGTTACCTTGGAGCTGTTTCACTGTGTCGTTTCTCTCCTTTTCCTCCTTTGCTGACTAATCTTTTTTGACATTCACTTATTTACTGAGTAAATTTGCCCATCAATAAGTTTCTTGAGGATCCAAGCCAAGTCCTTTGCTGCCTTGCTGTGTGTATTGCAGTGACTTAGAAACCGTACATATGGTAGTTAACCATACATAAAAGTCATCTGAATCTAGACTGCAAAACTGTAGAGGCTGTGGATGTACCAGTAGTAAAGGCTTGCTTAGGGTGGACCTGGAATCAATCTGCTGCCCCACACATGCACCTAAACAATGATAATGAATCTGGTCACAGTGACTAGTGTTTGTAATCCCAGTTACTCAAATAACTGAGGCAGGAGGATTACAAGGTTGCAATAAAGCTCGGCAACTTAGCAAAACTGGGGCAGGGTGCAAGGGAGAGGGGAGAGACAGGAGGGAAGTAAGATGATGATGGATATATGAAAATACGCCCTTAGAAGAACACGGTACACTGAGTTTGGTGAATTTTAAGAAGTTTTGATTTTGATTGAGCTGTTTTAATGTTACTTAGTAAACAGTTTCTTAACGCTGTTCTGTGGCTAAGCTGCAGTTTTATCATCGTGTATTTATTCCCACAGCATAATGAATTCCCTGGTTATTGTTCTCTTCCTGTCTGGAATGGTAGCTATGATTATGCTACGCACGCTGCATAAAGATATTGCCAGATATAACCAGATGGACTCTACGGTGAGTGAATGGGAAAGTTTCATTTAGTCTTTGGACACCTCAGAGATTTCAGATATGGAAGCCTTTAGTTGCAGAATGTGAAGTATATGAAGAAGTATATTCCAAGATAGAAAAAGTGAAAATCCATAGATAAAATATTTCCCAAGCAAATAAGTAAAATGAAGTCTGTACTTATTTGAACTGAGAGTCACTTTTTTCAAATGAACAAAAACATTTGGCCATAAACAGATCTACACTGAAGCAGTTTTTGTAGAGATAACTTAGCAGACTATAAGTAAATGGAAACAGTTCAGAGAGAGATGAACAAGGAGTTCCCAAGGAAACACTTTTTGTGTGTAACAGGTCTAAACCAAGTACATAAAGGAGCATGTGGACAAAAGAGATTATTTGGTGAATAAATAAAATTATTTGGTGATAAAGTAGGCATTTATCTGGAAAGAGAAGTAACTAGGCAAAGGACATAAGAAAATATGAGTCTGTAATAAAACATAGATGGTAGTCCTGTGAGATGGCTCAGCTGAGTTCAGTCCCCAGAACCCACAGTAGAGGAGAGAGACACTTGAAAGAAGCTCTGTTATTTTGATTTCTTAAAAAACCCAGAATGGTGTTTGGACTGTTCATTGTTGACTATAATTCGGTAAGTGCAGCTGCTGTGCCTTATAGTTTGTCCTTGTGATCGCTTGCCACTTGGACTTCTGGGAACTTTTGCTTAGAGTCTGTACGGCTTGAAACCCCAAGAGCCAGGGTGGGTGGGTTAGTTAGTTGGTTGGTTGGTTGTTGGTTGGTTGTTGGTTTGTTGGTGCATAGAGGAACATCTGTTGGAGAAATTGGGTTCTAGAATATTGAGCCGAGTTGCTGGTCTAGCTCCCTATCAGCTCCTGCTCTCCAAGTTTCAGACGGCCAAAAGGGCTGTGAATATTTCTTCCTTCTCTGCTTTCTCTGTTTCTATCAAGGCCACCTACAAGGGTGGTGAAGGGCTGGCCTGCCTTCCTTTCTTTTCCTCTAAATTGAGGGTAAAAGCACAGTAGATAATGGCTACATTAGTCACATAGGTTTGCCCCAGAAAAAGAAACCCTTGCTCTTTAGGCAGAATTTAGCTGCTCTTTGTGTTTGGGGGTTTTGTTTGTCTTTGCTGTTTCATTTGTATTTTGAGACAGGATCTCATTATATAGCCCAGACTGGCCTTAAAATTTGTGATCCTTATTCAGTCTCAGTCTCACTAGTGCTGTTTTTTGGGGTTTTTTTTAAAGATTTATTTATGTATACGAGTGTTCTGTCTGCATGTATGCCTGCATGCCAGAAGAGGGCATCAGACCCCATTATAAAGTATCTGATCAATAATGAATAAATATAGATTGATTCGAAACAGTTTTTTATTTAACACTAGCTCAGCTGAAGAGAGTGGTGCATGTATTTCTCAGCCTCTGTGTTGTAAACATACATTCACAAGGCAAAGAGATCAGTAAACCCATTACCCAGCAATTGTAGCTTGTGCTCAGGCATGATTGATCTGTAGATTCTAAACTCCCCCCCTCCCCCAGTTTTTATTAAACCAATCACAGGTTTAAAAAAGTATTTAATCTCTTAAGATACTATGTATGTTTGATAACATTTCTGTTTTGCATTCCTTGTAAATGACTGGGGAGTGTTAATATCAAATATATGGAAAGTGTTTCGTATAAAAAGAACGTGCGTGGGTCATTACTGTTCCGTTGAGCTGGAGTCATCCCTACATATAACTTCAAAATGTTTTAAGTTTCAGTTGATTTGTTTCTCCTAACTAACAGGAATATGATGTGTTAGCAGTAGCATCTTCTATTGATTGAAACGATGAGGGGTTTGAGTGGGAGCTTGTGAGAGACTAGGCAGCTGTGCAGTGAAGAAAGGTCACTGAGGAACTGCTGAAGAGTTTGAAACAGCAGTGGTGGGTTGGGCCACATTGGTATTTTAGGAAAACAAAACAACTTTGAATGTTGCATGGAGACCAGTCCAGAGGGTGTTACAGATCTCCCCAAGATGGAAGGAAGTGGACAGATAGATCCAAGGGTATTTAGGAGTGAGTGGGGCTGACTGACCAGTTAGCCTTAGAGAATACAGAAGCCAGAGAAGGCTTCTCTGACCGGTGAGTGACCACAGGTTTCTGGTCCAATCACTCAGTTGGTTGGAAGGGTCCTTCTCACTGCTGTGCTGAGGATCAGCTAAGTGGGAACAAGGGCAGAAACAGGCCTACTGAGCATAACCAAGAAGGATGTCATGAATTGAACCAAGGGGAGGCAGGCAAATGTGGATACTTTGGGCATGTTTTAATGTGGAAGCATGACCAAAGGGTGACTCTAGGTTTTGGAAGGTGGAGTTTTCATCTACTAGGGGAGACTTGGGAGAGTCAGAATTCAGGTGGGTCTGTTTATGGTAAGTAGAGCTGCTGACTGGGTGCATGTATATAAGACAGGTGCAGTTATGCTGGCAACACAAACATGTTTGCAGCCGAGTTTACTGCCACAGTTAGGGATTATGTTGTGTGTGTGGTTTCTCATCCTCTGTCTCTGAGGCCTTGTGTATGGTAGGCAGTTTTCCGATGACTGTGTCAACATCGCTTTGGAATCAGTTCTAGAAAGCTGTTTAAAACTCCGTGCTCACCTTCTATTCTTTGTAACGGAAGTAGTTAACTTAAGTTTGAGAAAACAGCACATTCAACAGTAAGCAAGCACAAATGTTACCTTGTGGTGTGCTGAGCTGTGCTCTCTGTTTTGTAGGAGGATGCCCAGGAAGAGTTCGGCTGGAAACTAGTTCATGGGGACATATTCCGCCCTCCCAGAAAGGGGATGCTGCTGTCAGTCTTCCTGGGGTCCGGGACACAGATTCTAATTATGACTTTTGTGACTCTGTGTAAGTTTTAAATGAAGACTAAAATGAAAGTGCTTTTCTGAATATATCTGGAAATGAGTTTCCTGTGTGAAGTAGCTGTGCTGAGAGCCCTTTTGATGCTCAGATTCTTTATGCTTTGGCTCTGAGTGCCTTGGGGACAGGTAAGATTCACCTAGAGGCTGACTGGGTGTCTCCCTCTCTGCAGCTCCCAAGAGACCTTTGTCTTGATGGAACTGAGCTACAGGTATACAGGTCCTGAGAGACCCTTCTGGAGACGGAACAGCCTGGAACAGCCACTGAGCTTGGCTGTTCCATCCAACTACAGAGGAAGGAACAGTCAGTTAAGAGTCCATGATATTTTTAGCATCCAGGATAGAAAAGAGAAGAAAATAGGGGGTGAGACAGAAAGTTTTGTAACATTTTCTCTGGGGAAGATTTAGGCAATAAGACTTCTTTTTCTAGCAGTGTTCCATAGAGTCTCTTTGAGCCACCTGAAGATCTTGAGGAATTTTATTGCAGAAAATTTTATCAGTGAAATAGATCTCCTTTAGAAGGACTGGTCAGATACAGGGTTACTCAGAGGCTGCTCCCTGGGGCTGCATTAATTCCTGTTTCTTCCCCTGTTCTTTACTGTAAGAGGAACAATGTTTATGAATAGACTTTTCTGCATTGTGTTTATATTTTTAAATCATGGTTTTCCTTGCTGAGTCTCCAGCTACTGGTGAAAAGTAACAAACGTTACTAAAAGAATCCACAGACCTTTTACGTTTTTTCTAGGGAACATATGATCGTGTTTGGTTACAGATCAAATATGTAATAATTGTCTTTTGTGTAGCTTACTTTTTTGAAACAAAGTGTCACTTTGTATCCTCAGTTGTCCTGGAACCTCAGTATGTAGACCAGGCTCCCCTGTCCAGTCTCCTTAGTGCTGGGTAGGATAAAGTGTGAGCCATGTGAATGGCTCTGTGGTTGTTTTCTATTAGTAAAATTATTGCGTATTTTTATAATGGGAATAACTTAAGAGTCACAATTCATACCTTTAGGCTTTATCCTCAGGTTGCTATGCTTATTTTGAAAACTTAAGTAGTACTTGTTATTATTTTAGTGTAATAACAACTAGAGAGATAACAGCTTTGTTAGAGCTAGGATTTATAGGAATATTAGACTAAAGCAGGAAGGAGACTAAAGGAGAAAGCGTCATAAAAAATCTGTCTAAATAAGACAAAGGTTAGCATGACGCCACCAGAGAGCCAAGTTACTCAGACCAGAATTGGCGCTTGAGAATGGAGTTCTGCTTCAGCATTTTATCAGGAACTACCTAGATGGGATCTTCTGTATCCTACCAGAGGCTCCCCAGTA
The DNA here is from genome assembly GCA_026225945.1 of Cricetomys ansorgei. NCBI lineage: Eukaryota > Metazoa > Chordata > Mammalia > Rodentia > Nesomyidae > Cricetomys > Cricetomys ansorgei. The sequence goes on from JAMJFZ010000770.1 coordinate 476,908, forward strand.
GAGTTTACTTTGCGTGGGATCATGTTCATGTAATGTGTTAGCTGTGACTAAGGTCTGGCATAGCTGCATAGGACTATGTGTATTTTTCATGAGGTTATATTTGTTTTCTTGAATAAAAAACAAAAGTGTTCTACCATTTCACAACAAAAGAAGCAGAGTAATAACATAACTTTTGGTGTACTTTCTAGTTTTTGCTTGCCTGGGATTCTTGTCCCCTGCCAATCGAGGAGCCCTGATGACATGTGCTGTAGTCTTGTGGGTGCTGCTGGGCACACCTGCTGGCTATGTTGCTGCCAGGTTCTACAAGTGTAAGTAAAAGCATGGTGACTGGTGCTGAGTCTGCCTCCGTTGTGGTTCTGACCTGGGGTTGGATAGGTGTCACAGGTTCCAAAGCAAGCCTGAGAGTGGCTTCCTTGTTACATGGATGGCTGCTCCTAGATTTACCTTTCAAAATGCTTTGACAGTCGCATAAGCTGCTGTGATGCTGCTTGTCTGCTGTCCCCCTCCCTTTCTCTTTAAAGCCTTAGCTGTTTGGGTTAGCGAAACAGCATACCAATTTAACACTCATACACTAGACAAAGATGTCGCTGAGGAGTCCTGTAGAAGAAACGTTTATTGTGCCATTAGTTGCTGTCTCTTCTATTCTTCTTCAGGAGTAAAGCAAAGCTCAGAGAACACAGGATTCAGGACCACAGGTGTGGTTGGCTGCTTAGGACTTAGTGTGGCCAGGTCAGAGAATGTAGCTGTTGGCCCTGCTTAGGAATGCTAAAGCCCTGTCTTTAGCTCCCTGCAGTCTGCTGATAGGAAGAATGTTCGAGGTGCACCAGGCTAGCCATGAACTAACAGAGATCTGCCTGCCTCTGCCTCCCAAATGCTGAGATTAAAGGTGTGCACCACCACCATCTGGCTGACAGTTAATCTCGATTCCCTTTCAAGTCCTATTTGTGTGTGTGATGGACGTGGGTGGGGTTCAGGGTTATGTCCCTAGTTCTTTTCTCACTCCTCTTCTTGTACTTTTCACTGAAGGACATAGGGCCAGGGTGGCTCTATGTGTTTTAATACCTGTGAGTGAGGTACAGACAGACCCCTGCCTACCTTATTTTTGGCCACAAAGGCTTTCTTTTAGTTCCTTAAGCAGTCTCTGCTCGTCTGTACCTCTCTCACATTACTCCCTCCTATACCATCTGCTAATGCCTCTCTACCCCTCACCCTTTCCGGCAGCAGGTCAGCTACAACAGTAGTCAGTAAGAACATTACTGAGAGGTGATGTCATAGCCCTGGCAGAAGAACTCTTTGATAAAAGGACTTTTTTTTTTTAAGTCAGAGTAGTATCTTACTGTGGTTGGTTGTGCTTTAAAACTATTCTGAGGAGCCAGAGAGGTAGCTCTCTAAGAGCATTTGTTGCTCTTATGGAGGACCCGGGTTTTGTCCGAGCACCCACAGAGTGGCTCACAACCATCTATAACTCCATTTTCAGGGCATCCAACACCTTCTGATCTCCTCCAGTACTCAGGCATGAACACAGTGCACATGAATACATGCAGGCAAGACCTTCATACAATCTAAAAACAAATAAGATATTTTGAAGTTTGAAGTTGTATTTATTATTAAACGCACAGTAAATTCACAGACTACAGTAACTGATTTCATATCAAATGTTTATAATTTTATTCACATCCATTTAATTTTGTCATTTTCCTTTAGGGTAAGTAGTATGTACACTTGCTTATAAGTGATACTAAAACTTTTTTCAAATCGAAACACTTCTCAGCTAGTTTGATCTCTGACTTTTAAACCAAGAGCAGAACAGAAAAGAAATGTCACTTTCTACTCTCCACAGTGCATGATTTGACATTTTTAAGTGGATGAAAAAAATTAGAAGCAAAAGAAAGCAAAAGTTGTATAAGCAAATTTGTTCTGTCAAAAAACTATAGCCCTCTTTCTCTTGGTTTCCTGATGTCACACACTCCTCTCCACACCCCTACCAGAAACTGCAGTATTGGAAGACTCACCCTACTGTGGTAATCTAAATAAGTTGCAAGTCAGGCTTGAAGATTGCAGAACAGATTCTGAGACTGGTGATAAGGTGAACAAGAGTCTTCCTGTGTTGTTTCCATGCCCAGGCATATGCACTGATGTTAGCATAGGATTTAAGGGCTTTGTTGTGTTTTGTGGTGTCCGAGTGGGCTTGCCTGTGTGGGCCGTAACAGGCACCTTCTCATGGGTAAAGGTCGCTTCCTGGTGAGCCACTCATGCCTGACAAGCACGTTTAGGGTGTGAATACTTGGTTTGCTTTAAAGAACCCTCTGTACTCACACTTTTGTTTTCTTCCTTAGCCTTTGGGGGCGAGAAGTGGAAAACAAATGTCTTACTGACATCATTTCTTTGTCCTGGGTAAGTGAAAGTTTCAGTAATTTTTAATGATATCTCTTAGTCCCCAGTCTTTTCAGTCCTGTGTGTCTCTTAAGTCAGGTGCCTAAGAAAACGTTTAATTTTTGAAAAGGAATGACGGGTATTTAGTAGACATGTGCTGAATGACGCTGTGTTAGATGGGGAAATTACCTTTAGATACTAGAAACATTTGCTTTAAGTTTTGTAGTGTATGAAGGAGAAAAGATAGCACCTCCCTTGACTAAAAGTCTGTCTCTTAGTCTAACCTGTTGTCATTCTGTAGTTCTGACATGTTGCTGTATAAGGTTGCATTAAAGTGTTTGACCTGATCACAGGGCAGGCTCCTTCCTGTAGATGCCCAGGCCACCAGTGTGCGGTTTTCATCGGATATATTGCCAGTATTTGGTATTCATTATATAGAGTAATGTGTCCCAAAACTTAACAGACACCACAAATCAAAGCAGCTTTGGCTTTTTTGAGAAGTGATTCTGATCTCATCTAGAATCCTCTATAACCTTCAAGTTTCTGGTGGACAGGAACTGGCCGCTGAGAAGCAGTAGCAATGAAGAGCTCTAAAGGTGGGCTCAGCATCCAGGCCTGTTCCACTGGCCTGTTCAGCAAGGTCAGTTCTGTTCCCCAGAATCAGAACCTGAAGATAGCCAGCATCTCCATGGACCTGCACTGGAAGGGAACACTCCCTTTGTAACTCACCTCCATTGCAGACCCCATGCATCTCCACATGTGTATGCTTTTCCCAAGTCACACTCTGCCGTAGTCGCTTCTGTTATTACTATGAGTGGCCTGCTTTCACCAACACTGTCCTGTCAGCTTCCTTCAGGATCTTACCTGTCATTCATCCCCCAAGTCTCTGACATCTCCTGTTGCTTCTTTCAATGTGTTCTGTGCACATGACTCTTACTCCTAGAAATATGCCTAGCTCTTCCAACTCCTAAAAAGAGCTTCCCTGCTACTGAATCTTTTCCATCCCAGCAAAAGTGCCTTGAGAAAATAGCCTCCTATGCTCCTGTTCTCATTTCAGCACACGTATGCAGGGTAAGCTCACGTCATCAGTTTTTTTCCCCATTGCTTTACTGGGATTTACAGTGATGGCTGCTGGTGTCTTCCTTTCTGGTCACTGTACCCATCCGGCACGGGTCCTACTCTACCTGTCTCTCGCAGCCCTTCTTGGATTTATAATTGTTTTTAAAGACTGAGTCTTACTGTCACTGCTAAAAGCTTTTCTTCTACACTGGGGATCAAACCTATGTCATTTTGCATACAAGGATGTAGGTCTATCCTCAGCATAGAAAACTAGTGTAAAGTATGTATCTTATGATAAACAGAGCGCTGAGCCGTGGCAGTATTGTGGGCAGTGCAGTGTACCCGAGGCATAGTTAGTGCTCACTGGAAAGTTGAGCTGAGGTGAGGGTGACTGCACAAGGGCAGCATGATGGTTAGCAAGCAATTAATGACTGGAGGCTAGGAATAATTCACAGTTTTGCAGAAAACATGCAGCCCATGTTTAGGGCTGAAATGAAAGTGAGCAGCTGGCCTAAGCCAGCGCAGAAGTGATGCCAGACGCTCACTGCAGTTGTCTGTAGTCCTAACTGGGATGAGCTGTGGAAAGGCAGCTTTCATCAGCTGCTGGTTGGAGTCTGAATTGGACAGAGTGGCTGAACAAGCCACTGCAAAGTTGATAGTAAAGTCTTCTAAGTCACCAGTGTTGTAACACGAATCACAGATTACTGTCCCTTCTTCATTTTGTTCTTGACTCTGTCTTTCAGGATTGTGTTTGCTGACTTCTTTATAATGAATCTAATCCTCTGGGGAGAAGGCTCTTCGGCAGCCATTCCTTTCGGCACCCTGGTTGCCATCTTAGCTCTTTGGTTCTGCATATCTGTGCCTTTGACGTTTATTGGAGCATACTTTGGCTTTAAGAAGAATGTAAGTTCATAGGTGATAACTATTCCAGTGGGCTGCAGCTGAGGAAATAAGTATATTCTGCCTTAAATGGTGCCATACAAATGTTGTAAGGTATAAACTTACTCTTAAGATCTAGGATTGAAAACAAGTTCATAAAATAATAAATAAGATAAGATAATAAAACAGCAGTGTTAGGAATGTTGCTGTTTTTCCACCTCCCAAGTACTTCAAATACAAGCATGCATTACTGCACCTGGCATAAGGCTTCTTTGATTCTGTCTTTTGTTTGTACTATTTCATCCTTATGTTCTGAACCCAGTAAACTGGGGTGAGAGATAAATGTATTTTTGCCCATTTCCCAGTAAAAAGAAAAAAACGAATGAAATTTCAGTTTCATTAAAGGTGAGCGCCTTTAATCCCAGCACTCGGGAGGCAGAGGCAGGAGGATCTCTGTGAGTTTGCTGCCAGCCTGGTCTACAGAGTGAGTTCCAGGAAGGAAAGAAAGAAAACTTCAGTATATAGTTAGAGTGAAAATCCAGAGTTTGTCTTACCGATGCCATACTGTCTTCTGTGTATTTCTTTACTTCAAGGCATCAGTCAGTAGCTGACCACTAGAAAGAGCTTTGGCCTGCCTGTTCCAGAAGGCAGACTGAATATTGTACCTGGCAATGTCTGATTCATTGCTTCTAATTACAGATTTCAGTTTGATGACTTAAGTAAACTTTCAGTATCCAGTTGTGTATGGGAACTGAGAAGAAAGCAAAAAAAAAAAAAATATGCAGAGAATATTTAATAGATACTTAATTATGAATCTTTTTCATTTTTTCTGAAGGCCATTGAACACCCAGTTCGAACCAATCAGATTCCCCGTCAGATCCCTGAACAGTCATTTTACACAAAGCCCTTGCCTGGTATTGTCATGGGGGGGATTTTGCCCTTCGGCTGCATCTTCATACAGCTTTTCTTCATTCTGAACAGCATTTGGTAAGTTGAGGACAGAGTCCTCTCATCCTCAGTGCACTGTGTGCAGAGGAACTGTTGGGTTCTGTGGGTTACGGTGAAAACACTTCTTTAGTAACAAGCCAAAGGTTATCTTTCTGTGGGAAAGAAATGGAATAGAGATAATAGCTAACACTATTTGAAGGCTTACATTCTTACTTTTGTTAATTGTATAACTTTCAGTATTCTGTCCTCATTTTCCAGAGAAGAAAATAAGGTTTTGGAAGTAGATTCTTTCTTAACTCGTGTTCTTCGGTAGTTGTGCTGCCGCAGAGAGAAGCAGCTGAGAGCTCGTGGGAGGTGGCTGGAGGTTGGAATGAGGGCTGATTGACAGCACCCAGAGTCTGCACTCACTGTTTCTTGTGTGTGTGTCATGGGAAGCAAAGCTTCTCTGTGTAGTCCTGGCTGGCCTGGAGCTTGATATGTGGGCCAGACTGAACTTGAACATATAGATTGTCTGCCTCTGCCTCCCAAGTGGTGAGATTAAAGCTATGTGCCACCACGCCGTGGAAAATTACTGTGATTTTGAGCCTCTCTATTGCAGTGTGTTTGAGTCGGGGGTAGTGTATTGTGATCACTTCTACCCATATGGACACACATTACAGATTGTGCCAAGATCTGAGGTACCATGAAATTGGAATAAATTTGAGCTTTGTAAATGGTTAGAATATCTTTTCTTCCTAGTTATTATAGTAGTTTCCCAGATTCTAAAACCTAATGTACCAGTGTGGTTTTTTCCTAGTTTGATTATCTTTCCATCATGTTTTTATCAAGCACTTCTGACTCACTAGCAGATAAACAGATTTGTCACATTTTCCTGAATAGTGGTCTCAGGATCTGCCTGACAGGAGGCTAAAATACGGCATCACCACCATACCCTTACTCATCTCGGCCCGCTCCATCATCAAACCTGTGACATACCTTGTCTGATTTGTTGAGGGAAAAAAGAAACACACAAAAAAGTTGTAGTTCAAAACAGAATAAGCAATAATGTCATTTATTGTGTCAAAATATTTATATCATTATGTCCTGACATGCTTGATTTCAGGTCGCATCAGATGTATTACATGTTTGGCTTCCTGTTTCTGGTGTTTATCATTTTGGTTATTACATGTTCTGAAGCAACTATCCTTCTTTGCTATTTCCACCTATGTGCAGAGGTACGTGTTAGCAGTATTCAATGTTAATTCATAGGCAGTACTGTAACTGGTGTATTTCAGCTTGAATATTGTTGAGATAATTTCTCTACATACATGCTTATTATCAAAGAAATTGACCTCTATCAACAGATCAACAAGAGGTTTCTTTAGGATTGAATCAGGATCATATTCTTGTTTGTATTTATTTAAAAATTATCAGCAGAGATTTTAGAATATTAATTTCCCGAGAATATTACATTGTACTGAGTTTTCACGTTTGGCTTTTACGACTCTGTCTTAAAAATTAATAATCTTATAGATGTTTCTTTGTTCTAAAATATTGGTAAAAATAAGTAGTTGGGGACTGGAGAAGATGGTTCAGTGGAAAGAGCACTTGCTATTGCAGAGGGCCTGGGTTTGATTCCCAACCCAGCTTATGTGACTTGAAACCAATCACCTGTAACTCCATTTCCAATGATCTTATGCTCTCTTCTGGCCTCCTCTGGCACCTGCACACAGGTGTACACATTCAGACAGGTAGGCACACACACATGCCTGTTAAATAAGTATTTCCTAAAAGATGAGTAGCTGGAGTGGTATAGTTCATTGAGAAGGTTCAGCGATTGCGTGACAATGAGCCGTAATTCATGAGCACACACATGATTGTGTCAGAGGTAGAGATGTAAAGTTCTGAGTGTCCAGCTTTTTGACATTGTAACATTTGTCATCTACAAAGTCGTGTTCTCTGCTCTTCTCCCCTCTCAAGTGTACTAATTTGTGAAGGGCTGTCCTTGGCAGCCCACAGCCACAAGTCTGACATGCCTAGCAGATCATTAGATCTATTTTTTTAGAATTACTTTCTCTACAGATAAAATATGTTAAACTGAGTTAGTTTTTTGTTTTATTTTGTTTTTCACTTAAGTTAAATTCACATTTTTAAATGTCAAAGAAATGACTGGCACTTAGCATGTTTTGTGCACATCTCTCCTCTTGTCTGATTCTAAAATATTTCACCCTCTCTATACATAGAAATCCCGTAAGCAGTGACTACCCATTTCTTCTTCCTCTGGCCTTGGCAACTGCTAGACTGTTTTCTGTCCATAAAAGAGAACATGGTAGCACATGTCTGAAATTCAAGAACTCAGGTTGGGGCAGGAGGGGTCAAGAATTGAAAGCCATCCTGGGCTACATAGCAAGATCTCTTTAAAAAATGGGCGGTGGTGGCGCACGCCTTTAATCTCAGCACTCAGGAGGCAGAGGACAGCCAGGACAGCCAGAGTTACAACAGAGAAACTCTGTCTCAAAAAAACCAAAATACATACATACATACATACATACACACACATGCATGCATACATAACATACATACATACGTACATATGTATATGCATACAAAAAAATAAAAATAACCAAAGATTCTGGAGCCAGAGATGGCTCAACCAGTGAAGTGCTTTTGTGTGAGCCTTGTGACTTGAGTTCAGTCTCTGAAACACAAGGTTAAAGAAACCCATCCACTCAGAAGACCCACTCCAGTTACCCTCTGACGTCTGCACGTGTGCTTCACAAACCTAGATCCCCACACACAACACACACAGCAATAATAAGTGTCTTAAAGGCAATAGAAGCACAGGAAATACTTTTTAACAGTTCTCCAGCATACTTTAGTGCTTTGTTCCTCTTGTGATTGAATATATTCCGTCGTGTGTGCAACATCTGTGTTTACGTTTGTTCACTGTAGACATGTGAGGTGTTCTGTCTTGTTGTTGTTTTTGTTCTGGCTGTTGTAAATAATGCTGCTGGGAACACCCACCAGTAATCGATGTGTTTAGTTTTTCTTGCTGTCCCTTTGGGTTGATTGCTTTGCCACATGATGATTGTACGTTTCTACTAGCAACATGGTTTCCAGGTCTCTAAGTCTCAGCACCTCTTCCTGTGTCTCCTGGCTCCCTGATGTAGCTGTGTAGTGGGTGTGCACTGTCTTCTCGTTTTGATTCGTGTGTTCAGACGGATAATGTTGAGCGTCTCTTCTTGTCTTAAGTGAATGTCTGTTCAGCCATTGGAGTGGTCAGCTTTTATATGTTCTGGATACTAAGCCTTTTTAGACGATGTCTTCCATTCTGTGGTGCTTTACACTTCCCTCGTATCCTTCCAAAAGAGGCTTTTGGTTTTTCCAGGTTAACTTACCTAATGTTTTTCTTCCGTTGCTTATGCTGTTTAATGTCATGATAACTGTCTTGACAGATGGAGAAACTCCTCTGTTCTTTCTGAATGGTCTCGGCTGCAGTTGCCTTGCTGCAAATCAGCTAGCCATAGATGTTTAAGTTCACTTCTGGACTTTCCGTTCTGTCATCATCTATAAGATGTCTTCATCGTTTTGATATCATAGTTTCCAGAGTAAGCTTTGAATGGAGGAGGGTGGTTTCTCCGGCTTTGTGTAAAATCAGTAGTATTTTACCATTCGGGACTCTTGGTAATTCCTTCTGAAATAAGAGACCAGCCCTTCTGTCACAGCAAAAGACCTTTGAGTTTGTGTGTATGAACACACATTGCAGATCCGTATGCACACTCCTTTTGTCTGTCTCCACCCTGTTAGACAGTGTCTTACACTGAACCAGAGCTCAACACTGGGGCAAGGCTGGCCCGTGAGCTCTGAGGACTCGAACTCAGGTCCCTGTGCTTATGCAGCCAGCACTGTGCCAGCTGAGCCCCTGAAACTTTTAAACTGTTGGTAGAGTCTACACTGGTCACAGATCCAGATTGTGTTGTAGAAGGTTAGCATCTTAATTGTTAAGTTTTCCAGCTTACAGATACAAGTATATCTTCTGTTTATTAGGGTTTTCTGTCATTTATGTCATGATGTTTTATACCTTTTGCTATGTAAATGTTTCAGATCCTTGGGGGTAGACAGCAGCTCTCACTCTTCGCCTCCTTCTCCATGTAGGACTATCACTGGCAGTGGCGGTCCTTCCTCACCAGCGGCTTCACTGCGGTTTATTTCTTAATATACGCCATACACTACTTCTTCTCGAAACTGCAGATCACGGGGACGGCGAGTACAATCCTGTACTTCGGTTACACGATGATAATGGTTTTGATCTTCTTCCTTTTTACAGGTAAGACATGAATGATGATTTTTAGTAAGTTTTAAGTCAATGTATTTCTCCTTTATGAGTGTTTCTGCTACCCACTGCCCCTTACTGAGCCCTCAGCCCAGCTCAGCATCTTGGTGCCATGTGATAGATTAAGGTTGCCCATCAGCGGCTTGTGTGTGCCTGTGCTTTGCTCTGTAAAAGGGGATCTGTTTAGGGGCATGGGAGCACTCTAAAGCTTCATGTTTTTTGTTTTCAAATGAGCTGTTCCTATGTGTGCTTCAGAATTCCAAACTGACCCTGTTTTATTTAAAGTCGATCTAGTTACACAACAGAAGTAACTACCCTGTAGTCTAAGATAAGGTGTCCTTTTCAGAATGATCGTTATGTCCATAGGCTTGCGGGATGGTGATGCGATGTTTGTATTTCCACCGTTAGCTCTGTAAAGTTACGCCTGACCTTTTCCCAAGCGTTTTGATGATTCCCACAAGTGATCTTGAGCCCTTCCCACCAACACACAACCTTTACCTAGTCCGTCCTCAACACATGTCCAGTGTGAGGACGAGTAACATTTATAACCTCCCAGATCGTCCCAAATACTGTGTGTAGATTTAGAAAAATCTATACTTTTTCTGTGTATTACATTTAAATAATGGTGAAAACCAGTTGGGACACTAAACAGAAACCTCTCACAGGGGTCATATGGACCCTCTATGTATGTGTCTGTACCCTACCTATTGGTAATTTCCCAGAGTCATTTCTAAGGAAAATTGTGTGCTTCCATTTATTTCTTTAACTGGTTAGGGAGTTTTACATTGTAATGCATGCTCCTGTAGAGCAGAGTCTTGAGTTTATGTTCACTAAGTGGAAATGTAGTATAAACAGGGCCTCTTAAGCTTTTCCACTGGAGAGCATTTCCATGACCCCAAGTTAAAAAGAACATTCTTTTCAAATGATTCTTTGGTTGTATAATTTAACCATTTATTAAAGATTAAACAGCTCTGAAGGGCTAGAGAGATTACTCGGGAGTTAAAGTATGTACTGCTCTTTCCAAGGACCTGAGTGCAGGCCCTGGCACCCACGTCAGGTGGCTTACAGCACCTGCAGCTGTAGCTCCAACTCCCTGTGTCCTAAGGTGCGGGTACATGCTGAGAAGTAATGCCTGGAAAACATTAAAGGTCTTTGTTTTCCACGATGAAATAATTGCATTTCTGTAAGAGCAGAAAGCTTTGTTACACATTACAACACTGTACTTCCTAAGTGTGCCATAGTCTTGAGTCTGAGTGTTAGAGGCAGTGTTCACTGGTGGTGTGTGGTGTGACGGGCATGTGCCATGCAGTGTGTCCACGGTGACGGCGTGTGCTGTGCTGTGGGCGTGCAGTGTGCTCACGGCTGTGGTAGTGATACAGCACAGACAGATGCTGCAGGAACAGCCCATTCTTGACGTGCTTGATCTTGAATTAATTTTTGGTTATTACACATTTGGAAACCTTTTACTGTTGCCAAATTTTTCATATCAGGTGACAGCCCACAGTTCAAGGAGCTTGTGTGGTGGCTGTGAGGTACTCAAGGGGTAGAAGCACCTGCCACTCAAGCCTGACAGCCTGTGTTGGCTCCACAGAACCAGTGGTGGAAGGAGAAAACTCAATCCCAAAAGTTGTCCTATGGCCTCCACACTAACCCCCGCCACAGTAATAATAAAAGTAATTTCAAAACAAAACAAAACTTAGACTTAAAAGAATACCACATATTATGTTGCAAAAAATATATCTGATTTGGGCCATACTTCCAACAAGATCCCTTTGAACTTGGTTATTGTCATGCTGAAAGCGTCCCTGTGCAGCTCTAATTCTCCAGATTCTAGACTAGTGAAGGAGCTGAAAGTGAAAAAGTTGTTTTATGTAACAGCCTAACGAGCCGTCTCTTTAATGTGGTCAGGAGATGGATTTGGAATTGGGCACTGGTGCAGGCCTATCCTGGATAACACAGCACGACCCTGGGTCAGAAAAGGGCGGCGGCGCATGCATTGGGGGCTGTGGTGTGGAGTGAGGCTATAGCTGAGAGCTGGAGAGGGTGCTTACCTCGCATCCGAGAGGCCCTGTGCTCAGGCCCACTTCAACAACAGCAGCAGCAGCAGGCTCAGAGATGCCGGTTAGCTTTCACCATGCACAGTGTGTAGCGTTGCTGCAGTCCCTGTCTTACCTGCTTACATCACTTGCATGTGTTGCAGAAACATCTTGTTTCTCCCACAAATCATTGAATACTGTTCATTCCTGGCAAGTCTCTGTTGAAAACATCCCATGTAATTATTCTGTGAATCTGGTAAAAATGGTAGCAGTTACAGTTTGTGGTAAAAAATACTCTTAAATGGGAATCCCAGTGTGACATTCTTTGCGTTTTTTAATTCAGACTTGTATGTAAAAAGGAAAATATCGAGGTGGTGGTGGCACACTTCTTTAATCCCAGCACTCAGGAGGCAGAGGCAGGCAGATCTCTGTGAGTTCAAGGCCACCCTGGTCTACAGAGTGAGTTCCAGGACAGCCAGAGTTACAACAGAGAAACCTTGTCTCGAAAAACCAAGAAAAAAGGAAAATAATATGTATTATGTAAACTATAGATAACTTAAAAATAAGAAATTGTATATGTCTTTATAAGGAATTTATATGGTTTTACGTTCTTCAGAAAAGCTCATGCAGCTGTATCATGTTCCAGGCCCACAAGAGTTTAAAAGTTTTGTTCTACTGAGAGGAACCAGTCATTTTACGTCTGTTTTTTTGTGTAAACTAATGACCTTCTTTGAGGGATTTACTCTGTGTGTGTTTTCTTTTCTAGGAACAATTGGCTTCTTTGCATGCTTTTGGTTTGTCACCAAGATATACAGTGTGGTGAAAGTTGACTGAAGAAGCCCAGTGTGTCCAGTTAAAGCAGAAATAAACTAAGTCTTCACCAACAAAGCCCTGTTTTGTGACTCCCTTGAGTTTTCTCAGACTTATTGGCCTAGTAATCCTTGAGAAACAACATACTTCTAAGTACACCTCTTCCCACGCTCCTGTACCCGCAAGATGTATTTCAACACTAAAGCATTTGTATTGTGATTTGATTAAGTATATATTCAGTTGTTCTCAATGAAGAGCAAATTTAAATATTATGTGCATTTGTAAATACAATAGCTATAAACTTTTCAATACTTCTCATGGCAGATTAGAGGAGGCCATAATACTGATGAAAGACTGGACAGCTAATTGTAAATAGGATTTTCTAGGCTCGGTAGGTGGAAAGAATTATTTTTCTTTGAAGGAAATAACTTTTTATCATGGTAATTTTGAAGGATGATTCCTATGACATGTTCATTGGGGGTGTGGCTTTTAAGAATCTTGTATTGGTTGTAATTGTTCATATCTTCTTACTGTTCTGTTGACTTCATTGTTTCCCATGGTATTGGCCTTTTAAACTATGTGCCTCTGAGTCTTTGAATTTATAAATTTGTTATCTTAATAAATATTGTAAAAATGTCTTAATCGCATCATTCGCTGTTGCATATTCAAGGAGATGCTCTGAATACACGTCTGTTAGCACAGAAGTCTGAAGGTGACTCACACGTACTGTCTTATCAGATGATGGGTGCTGTCGATGAGAACGCTGTGGTTCACCCTAAGTGAAGTTCAGTCTTTGGGGTTGTGTCCAGTCTGGATTTCCACTCTGAAAGAATGTAGAAACTGTAGTCATGCCTGTGTGGTCAGATAAACAGCACACTTAGAACTTAAATTCAGGCCTTACACTATTGTCATTAAGAACTTACATTCTTGACTTACCTTCCAAACGCAGTAACTGTTTTTAAGTCAGCAGGAGGTAGTGGCACACCTGTAGCCGCTGTAATGTGGAGGTGGAGGCATGAGGATTGGGTGATGTTAGGTCTTGTTGGCTGCATAGTGAGTTGGAGGTCAGCCTGGATTGCAGACTCAACCCTGTCCTTGCACACAGTATGGGTTAAGCTCTGTGTTCTGCACATTAGCAGTGGTTAGCAAGCCTTCGTCCTCATGATTGCAGTGGTTTAATTTGGATTTCACAAATCAGGAAATCACTAATACTTTCCTACATAATCCTGGCAAGTTTGAATCTGTTTATATGGAAATCCAAGACGGTTTCAGACACTAGAATCTATGTCTGTGAACATCTTCCATACTGAAGGCTTCATTGCTGGCTCCTTATAAGAACAGGTCAGACATTGGCCTTCCTGAAGAGATTTTACACAACAGCTGGGCCTGGCACACACCTGAACCCCAGCCCAGGAAGGTGAGGCAGCAGGAACATTGGAGACTGAGGCTAGCCTGGGCTACACGTTGAGACTGTCTCATATGCAGAGGAACAGCCTGCTGGCTCTGAAGAGCAGTGAAGCTCTACCCTATGTAAGTCCTCGGTTATGCTTGCTTCTCTGCACTTAACCTTTGAGTAGGCTGGTTGACCAAACAGAAGAGTCTTCCTTATCAGCAGGCGCTCCATTCAGACAACAGGTTGGTCTTTTAATTCTGCTTCATGAACAGTCAGGATCCAACACAGTTGTGGCTGTTTTGGTCAGCGTTTGTTGTTCTTTACAAACAGCCACATTCCACACACACACTCAAGGGGAGAGGTGAAATTCAGGCCTGGTAGCCCCTGTCTTAAGTGCTTGGGACCAGAAGGCCTCAGACTTAAGAATCTTTGCATCCTTTTCAACCAGTTGAGACTCCTCAGCCTCAAAGTCTGAAATCCAACCGTAACGTTTGCATCTGAGTTGGGGGTGTAGCCTAACACACACCAAGGTCCAGTTTAGGTCCCCAGCACCACACACACAAGTTAGGATTTCAGGTTTTCAGATCAGCAATATATAACCTGTAAGAGTGTCTCATGAAAATTTGAAGGATATTTGAAGGAGAGCGTGTTCAATGTTAAAAGCCCATACTGCTTTTGTAGAGGACTCGAGTTTGGTGCCTAGCACCCAAGAGACCCACAACCACCTGTAATCCCAGCTGCAGAGGATCCAGCTCCCTCCTGGCCTCTGCAGGCACCTGTACTGCATATACCCAGGTAATTAACCTTGGCAAAAGACTGAGCCATGCATGGTAGCTCCTTGCTTGTCAGGCCAGCCCTTGGGGAGCTGAGACAAGAGGGTTGCTGTGAGTTCAGGGCCAGCCTTGGCTACAGAATGTGAGATTGTGTCTCAGAAATAAAGCATGGTAGGATCATTGTGAAGAGAGGATAGCAAGAAGTAAACCAGTGAGGAGCGGTGTGGGGAAGCCTGCGGCCTGGACGGGACTCTGCAGGGGTGAGAGGTGTGGGGAAGCCTGCGGCCTGGACAGGACTCTGCAGGGGTGAGGGGCGTGGGGAAGCCTGAGGCCTGGACGGGACTCTGCAGGGGTGCTAGGCACCCTATGCTGATGACATGTGCTGGCGAACTCATAGTGCTTGGGGTGATGGGAGCCCCTGAGAATATGGGGGTGAGGGAGTTACCCATGAGCCTTCCTACCTAAAAGCTCTTGTGAAGAGACCAGTCATGTGCAAAGACCTGGGAGCAGCTGCCTGAGGTTGTTGCTGCCGAGAATATACTTCAAGCATCCCGTTTCATCCTGGGTCGTCTCTAAGGAGCCATTTTCCAAGGCCGCCCTGAGCACTGATGAAAGTGATTGTTGGCCATCTGTCTCCTTGCTCGACACTACATGAAGGCTGCCAGCCTTTCAGGCTGTCTGTCTGTCACGAAGAGACTGCCTGGCCTTGACTGTCCCCTTCTCTGTGTTCAATGCTCACTGTTTTTTATGCCTGACTTCTTGCTTGGGTTGAAAACAACGGGAAGGCCCTCTGTCCCACGTCTCTCGTCTTTCTCTCTGCTGTCTCGTTTTGTTGTGTCCGTAGCGTTCTGCTGGAAATGCTGCAGAGGGCTCCATGCCCCCCGAACCTAGCCGGTGGGCGCTTCTGAGTCGTTTTGTCAGGTCTTGTGGACATGACTGTCTCAAGAGCATTACCCCTCAAGGGTCACTGCCGCGGACCCGGCCCGGCCCTCGTGTCCTGGTGGAGTGCATGCTGAATTGGAGACCCTGTTTGCCTATGAGTGTTGTCTTCCCTATTCCCTGCCTGTTCTGCTTCCATCTCATCCCTCCAGCTGGCGCCTGAATGGTCCTTACAGCCCTCCAGCTCAGTGTGTACATAGCAGACTTCATCCCCCAGACCTGCCTCACCGAAGCTTCTCCATACTTCTGAACAGGAGCTTGAGGGCACCGACACCACTCTCCAGTTAGTCCACAAGGTCTGTGCGTCTCCCCTGCAGCTCCCCAGGTGTGTGTGTCTGCCTCTGCATGGGCCCGCAGTGTGCTCCCAGGACATCTGCAGCCGGCTGGCTCATCCTCGGTCCTCATGATGCCTGGCTGCAGCTGCCCTGACTCCGAACTGCGTGTTCATGAGCTCCTTGATCATGGTATAACCTTTAAACATCCCAGTACACACAGGAGTATTTACGAGTTTGTGTCACCTTGCGGCTTTAGTCTGAGGATTTGCTCTGCTACACAGTTTATTATGATGCTGTAGGGTTTGGTGACCAGAAGAGAACCTAAAAGCATTTCACACACATCTTCAAAGTTCTGTGCCGTGTTCACGTGTTGCTCAAAGCACCCTGAGCTTCAGGCCTGATCCTAGCCACTCAGGAGGCTCAAGTCCTTCCTGGCCACCTGAGTAACTTAGTAAGACACCACCTCAAAATTAAAGGTAAAAACGAAGCCTTGGGGTGGAACTTGGTAGAGAGCTCACTGTGTGCAACATTCCAGGTTTAATTTCTGATGTCTCTCCCCAAAAGTCTTGTTCTCAGATCCAAAAACAAAACCAGCAATCGTTTCAGTGCACATCTGTTTTGTTTTACTACTGTTAGTTGGGTGAGTCAGCCACAGTAGAGCACCAGAGGCTGGGTGTTAAACAGCAGAAAGTGCCTTCAACAGCAGAGGTTTCTTTCTCTGCAGGGAGCTAACGGTCCATGATCAAGGTGTCAGTGGGTGAGCTTCTATCAAGATGAGACAAGACCAGGTGCACTCAGGGTTCTTCTTGAGGCCCTGTGTGGTGGTGGTCACCTTTTCTGTTGTTTCTAGTGCTGAGGAATCAACCCGCGGGCCTCTGGCATGTTAGACACGTGCTCTGCCCCTGAGTTGTACTCCATCCCTGGTGACCGCGAAGCCTTTTCTCTTCATGTGTGTCCATGGTGTTCCTGTCCAAATTCTGAGTAGGTTAGGACCTGTATGAACTAATTTGACCTTAATTATCTCCTTACAAGCCCTGTCTCAGAATATCCTGGGGTTGGACGTGCTGGAATTCAAGGCTGCAGTATAAACATTTAGGGGGCCTGTTTATTCAATCCATCAAAGTACATTTCCTTGTTATAGTGCTACATCTAGAGGAACAATGTACAAATCCCCAATGTTTCACCTGTGTCTGTGCGTGTCTGTGGGCACTGTGCCACAGCACTAGCGGAGAGATCAGAGGCAACCTTCCAACCACGTGGGCCTGGAGAGTGCATCAGAGTTGGGGATGGTTGTGAGCCCCCAGATCATTCAGATCACTGGGCTTAGCTGCGAGCACCTTTACCTGCTGAGCCGCCGGCATCCTTTCAACACTCAAATTTAAACTTTTTGTTGAGCCAATGTCACAACAGACTCACCTGGGGTCACTTTCCAGTGGCATTAACTGACCACTGCCGGAAGAAACTGTTCTGGCTGAAAGACAGGCCTTCTCACCCAGCAGCCTAGTGGTAAAGGAGACAGCAGGGGTAGCCATCCTTTATGGGGTAGGCCTCTGGAGAATTAGTGAAGGGCTTCTGAGCTGGATTGACTCCGTGGCCAGACTATTGGTTTTTTTTTTTGTTTTTGTGGGTTTGGGGCAAGGTCATTCTCTTTCTGAGATGTCCTGCTTCTGGCATGACCAAAATTGATCAGGAAGAAGAGAAACAGTACGGTCCTGGGAAGACAAGATGACTCTGGGGTAAAAGGCTTGCTATGCAAGCACGAGGGCCCGACTCTGGATTCCTAGCGTGCACAAAGGCCTGTGGGCCTGTAACCCGATGCTGGGAGAAAGGAATGGAGACAGGAGAATCCCAGGGGCTTGCTGGCCAGCCAGGCTAACCAGTTGGTGGCTCCAGATTCAGGGAGTGACCTTGCCTCAAAAAACAGAGGGGCTAGAGAGATGGCTCAGCAGCTATGAGCTCGGGCTGTGCTTGTAGCGGACGTCGGTTCAGTTCCCACACAGCACCACATGGTGACTCGCAACCACTTCAACTCTAGTTCCAGGGACTCTCGTGCCCTCGTCCGAACTCCACAGGAACCAGTCATGCCTGTCATCTTCATACACACACACTGGTAGAACATCATAACCCAGAGGACAGCAGGACACCTGGTACTCTGGCCTCTGGCGCACACAGGCACACACCCCACAAAAATAACTCAGAAGGGGAGGGTTGCACGCATGTCCAGGTGAGAGGACAGCTTGTTCTTTGGATTGAACCCGGGAAGTGGCGGCTAGGCTCTGGGCACCCTTAACCTGCTGTGCTGGCTCAACAGCCTTCTGTGTTTCCTTTTGTTCTTGTTAGTTTCTTAGACAGGGTCCATATGCCGCATGCAGCCCTGGCTGTTAGAGCTCACCATGTAGACCAGGCTGACCTCAGACTCACAGAGACCTGCCTGCCCCTGCGTCCTGAGGGCTGGGGTTAGAGGCGTGCCACCATGCCCGGCTACATCGTTAAGATGGCGAGCCTTGGCTGCAGGTTTGGCAGTGATCTCATAAACCCTCATTGTGAAGATTTTTTTCCTTCGTACTTTACAACGAAATTATGTGTTAGATGTTCCCACCACCTACCACCTGTGAAGTTATGAGTAAGCTCTTTGGGGACAGGGTTCTTTGATTTGCCCATGTCTGTTGCCATAGCAACATGCACACGGGGGCAGCCACATGCATTCTGAGTTGAAAAATAAATGCCTCCAAATCTTTTCATCTTGGTCCAAAATTTGTCTAGTTATGTTATTTTTAAGTTTCAGCTTTAGGCTAATCATTTAAACAATACCAGTAACGGACTTACACTGTTGTTCATCTGCATTTTGGGTCTTGCGCCATGCACGTGCTCTGACTGAAGGAGAGACCCCAGAGTGTGCCATTTCAGTAATGGGATGATTCCGAGGAGGGTAGGCACAGAGAGACCCACGTGGAAGGGGCGCGGTGTGGGCACGGGTGCCGCCCGAAGGCAGCTGTATGACATGAAGGTTACCCGCGTCGCGCTGCCAGTGCCTGACAGTGTCCAGACGTCCTTACAGAGGCGTATAAAATCACAAACGCCAACCATCACAGAACCTTAAAGCAGTGCAGATCCTAGAGGAGTCTCCTTTTTTAAAGATCATCTTTCCAAGGTGTCTACCTTGTGATCACACAATGTCTGTAACTCCAGTTCCAGGGGATATTACGCCCCTGAAGGCACCAGGCAGGCACGTAGTACACTACGTATATACTCTCATGCGCGTAGGATAAAAGGAAATATATATTTTAAAGCAAGGCACTTTTCCCTCATGTCATTCATCTTATTTTGGCTCAGGTTATGGGCACCACCTGTTTGGATTACAGGGGAAAAGTATACATTTGAAAGCACTTCCTTAATGATGCGAAGTTACATGTTAAGTCCCAGACGGTTCCACCATCCACAGGCACAAAGCGAAGAACCCATTTTGTCAGCAGAGGGTACAGCTCAGTGGCAGAGCATCTGCCAAGCATGTGCTGGGCTCTGGGTTCGAGTTTGGTCCCCAGAACCACAATAAACAAAAACCCAAAGCATGTCTTCTTTTATTAGAAATTTTCGATTACATTGTATTATTTACTTTATTGTGCATGTGTATGTGTTGGAGTTCGTGCATGTCAGACCTCCAGCGTGGGGAGGTCAGAGGGCAGCTTCTGGCACGCGGTTCTCCTCTTCCACTGGTGTGAGTCCTAGATATCACACGCAGGTTGCTGGGCAGGCCAGCGAGTGCTTTCATCCACTAAGCCATCTTGCTAGAGCACCTAGGCAGGTCCTTGTTATTCTGTTTTACTTGTGTGTGTGGGCGTGCCCAGTGCTCACAGAGGTCAGAAGGGTGCATAGGCTCCTTCTCAGCTGACGTCACAGGTGGTTGTGTGCTGCCTTCTGGCTGCTGGGAACTGGCCTGAGCCTTCTCTCGAGCCCTGCTTCTGTGTCTTTACTTTGATAGAACCTTTTTCCTCCGCTAGTTCTGCTTGCAAGCTTAACTGTATATTTTGATGTCCTTCAGCTCACGGGAGTCTGCTGGCTTCGGCGTGCTCGCTCACTTGGGCTCTGTACTCACAGGCTTACACCCCTGATTCTCGTCTCTCCTCTCTGCTCCTGGACTCGATGATTATTAGATTTTTCTCAATAATGAATTGCTTTATAAAGAGAAAAGTAGGACTCCAAAAGAGTCTTGTTAACTTTTGCTGCTTTTGGCAAAAACGAGTGTAGGCTTACAAATTGCTCATGATAAATAGCCTGATAAGAGGTCATAGGTCACTGTGCATTTTGGGGACCTACATGCACGGTCACAATAGATGCCTGTGACTTAGGTCAGAGAGGGAGTTGAACAGTGGCCGGGACAACGGTGGTATTCATACAAGCATGAGTGTGCCTGACACTAACATCAGGGACATCAGCACATTTCTGATGCCGGGGGCCCCAGAGTCTGGCGACAAATTCCACGTCCTACTTTGCTCTGGGTTGTCTATCTGTGAGCTGAGAAACAACGGAGGACACCGTGTCTCCTCAGGAAATCACAGCCATTTGCCTCCGGATGGCTACCTGCGGGTCAACATGGGCTTTGCTACAATACTTTGCATAATTTTCCGTACTAGGCATACGTCTGTTGACTGAAATTAGTATATTGATTTTAAATAGTTCAGTTAACTGACAGGAACCTTACTGTTGTTTTTTAGCTTCCAGAACATGCCATTTTGATTCCATAAAATTTTAATGTGCATCCAGCAGCCTTGTCTTGTACACTTGCTCTACGTTCGTTGATGGTTGTTGCAAACCGATCATCAGTGGCGGAACTTGGCCAGCTCCTCCCTACACTGAGTTTGAACTGTTACCCACGGAACCAGCGCGAATAGAAAGCTACAAAGAGGCTAATTGAAACCAGAATACTGGGTCACTTCCCATTCGTACAAAACAGATGGCCCTTCTTGCCACACTTCCGTGCGGGGAGGGTTGGTCAAAAGCATTTTACATCCCACACGTAAAGGAATCATACACAGTTCCTGGAATGCTGGGGTCAGGGATCTCCCAAAGCCAAGCTCATTTCCCTTTACCAGAAAGGTTTAAGGAAAAGGGAAAAGCATTTTAATAGTTTAGATTATGCATACTTAATTTTCATGTGTTTAAATTCGTTTTCCCCTTGGAGGAGGCGGTTGCTGCACGTGGCACGCAATTCAAATTGTAACGTAGGACCTAGAGGACAGTGAGGCCCCGTCGTCCCCTGGGACACTGCTCCTAACCATCTTAGTGTTGATCTTATTTGGCTACTTGCTTAACTGACAATAATAATACCTATTTTTAAACTTGGTGTGCATGTTTTTTAAAAGAGTACATTTTTAATCTTATTTTTATCTTATGTGCATTGGTGTTTTGCCTGAATGCATGTCTGTGTGAGGATGTCAGATCCCCTGGAACTGAAGTTACTGACAGTTGTGAATAGCCATGTGGGTGCTGGGATTTAAACCAGGTCCTCTGAAAGAGCAGCCAGTGCTCGTAATCTCTGAGCTATCTCTCCAGACCCTGGTGGACATGTTTTAAAAGGCAACCGTGGCAGAAACTTTTATTGTGCCAGCAAGGTATCACTGTCATTAAATGACACCTCTGGGATTAGATAGACCGGAAAAGTGACAGAGGCCACCTCTTGGGACCTGTTGGGAGAAAGAAATGAGTCAGAAATCTGACTCAAAACAGATTGCTCCGCGTCTCATTTCCCCAGGATCAGTTCAGAGGGCAAAGGCCCTAATCAAAGCATGGCTGGAGCCCAGCTAACAGACAGATCACCTCTTACCCCCAGTGTAGCCCTTCCTAATAACCTCGGAGAAACAGTGCAGAAGAGCCTGCTGCCCTGACAGTGCCTCCTGCTGGACCGGCAGGCTGGCTCCCCTGCCACAGCCTCATCTCAGGCACCATGACGTGGCTTGTTTCTACCTCAGGTGAGCACCCTCGCCATCTTCATATTTGACAGGGTGGTAGCATGTGCTAGTTGTGTAACAATGCCATGGTTCAGTGTTGCAGGAGGGCAGCCCAGTTTGCCGTGGCGGGTGCAAAGTGCCTGCTCCACTGAGACGCACCTCCCCCCTCGGTGGACTCCTGGTTGTGGCTGATTTGAGGCTTTTGGAGTGATTTGGCCTGGGCTGGCTTGCAGCAATCTCTCCTTGTGTCTGTCACTCAGGCACAGGTGCCCAAGTGCCTCAGGGGAGCGCTGCAGGCTCATCGCTCCAGCAAGCCCAAGTAAATCCCCCATGTCTCCCAGGCAAGTCCCAGGAGGCTCTGGCACCTCCCAACACCTGATTCAAAGATGGCAACGGGTATGGGCTCCCCAGAAGGAAAAGCAGACACTCATGCTGTGCCTAAGAGTTGCTCCCTTCCCCTGGAAGATATAGCCTGTTTTCAAAGCCCCGAGAAATTGACAAAATCTACCTTTAATCCTTTCTGACTTCACATTTACATTCAAATATTTAACCTTTGGTTGCTATAGTTATCTATGAATAAATCATGTGAAATTCTGTTAGCAAATGACAAAAGGCTGAAAGAGAACTGGGAGATGTTACTTTGTAAGCACAGTCACCTCTGCCCTCACAATTGCAACAGTCACCGCGGTGTTGCCAGAGTTCCTAGGTTTAGATCTTCTAGACATTATAAAGAGTGTCTTCTGCTCTTTCTTTGTCTCAAAATCGCGAAGTGACTGCTGTGGGAAAGAGAAGCCGCTGGAGGCAGGGCGCGCTGGCCGACGGAACCTCTTGTACATGTTATCTTGTACGCCAGCATTCAGAGAGCAACCGACCTACAGTTCATTTTGAGGGTTCCATTTGAGATGCTGATTGAGGGAGAGGAACAAGTTTGGGTCCCTTCTAGTCAAAGAAGGAGGTGGTGGTGACCAGACAAGGCTGGAACCTCCATTGGAGGGAGAAAGTGTTCATGGAAAGCAGAGCAGGCAGAGGTCAAGGGTCACAATGAACCTGGCTCTTCTGAGCTGCTTCTCTGTGTCACCGGCTGTCTGAACAACCAAGTGAGATACTCAAGGAGTGGCCCTCAGCTCACACCTGTGTCCCACGTTCACACTGTGCAGGACAGGAAGTCAGACGACAGGCTTCACGAACCTGGAATCACTGAAGAGGTGGTTGAGTTGCAGATGCCCCAGGACTCAGTCCAACTGCAGCAGCCATCCTTGGGGCGACCCGTGCTCCAAGCCTCTATCACCCAGTGTTTGGAGCGTCTCAGGCAAAGGCAGGTGTTTTGTCTGTTACCCAGGAAAGGACTTCCTATAGTTAATTTGGTGTCTGGATATAGATGGATTTGACATTCTGAAGGTGTATCAAAAGGATCCCCAGCTTTTGCGGATAACTGCGTTCTTTAAGAGAAGTACAGGCACGAGCAACTCTTGACAACAGTCAGGAGAAGACATAATTCAAGTTACTTCTTTCTTCCTAGAAGAAAGACAGGAATGCAGGAAAGCATTCCAGCACCCAAGCTCTGTGTGGCCTTCGGATGTTCCTTACGTCAAGCAGAAGCTCCAGTGTCAGGCGTCCTCTGCTGCTGGCTTAGGAATGTCAGCACACATGACAGAGCTCTGCTGTCTCTGCTACGCCGAACATGGCTTCTTACTGCTTAGTTGCCACAGGGGATCTGAGTGCTGGGCCACCGGTTACTCAGTTCCTGCCCAGCTCAAGATCAAAGAGCCCACAGAGAGGACCCATAGTCTTCCAGGTTTTGGGTAGAGAGGAAGGTGGAAAGATGCCTCCCAGCCCTGTGGAAAGCTAGGTGATGGTCAGGTGGGAACAGCAGTGGCCACGCACCACCTAGAGGCTCTGTCCTGTGATGCTCTTAACGAGTAGTGGCTCTGCCTCTCTGGCCAGTTTTCTGCATAAAATGGAGCATCGTGGAGACAATGCTTCCAGCAATGGCTGCTCCCTCCTCCCCTTCAGCCACACATGGAAGCAGGACCAAGGCATTAGTTACCTTTCTCATTGCTATTGACAGAACATCTGACAAAAGCAACTCAAAGGAGGGCTGCTTTGGCTCGCACTTAGGTGCAGTCCATCATGGCGGAGGAGTCATGGTGGGAAGGGTGGAGGCAGCTGGTACAGCCCACCCACAGTGGGAGAGAGATGAGTGCCGGTGCTCAGCTCACCTCTTTGTCCTCTCCCTCTAACTCTGTTTATCTCTTGCTGGCGCTCTTTTCCTGTGTTGACTTTCCTCTTGGACAAACTTTCCCCAAAGTAGTCTAGGTGTCAGACTTAGCGTTGTCTTTAATGCTCACCAAGTGCTCAGCTCCATCCCCGTGTGGACTCTGCACAGTCGGGTCACATGCTCATGCCTGGATCCATCATGGCAGTGGTCATGAGAATGGTCCCAGAAGCTGGTGGAGAGGCATTTCCAAGGAGGAACATGCTGTTCAGACCAGATGGCTCTCCCTTCCAAGCCCTTGTGGGGTGAACACTAAGACTCAGAGAGCAGTATAACAGCTCTCTGGACTGCCAGGGCTTGCTGCAACCAGTATTTACTTTTGCTGATGTGATCTTGTGTCTGCAGAAGGTGGGCTGACCCGTGCTGGGCTGTGCTCCATGCTGGGGCAGCTGAGGTTGCTGGGACAGTTTTGTTTCATTGCAGGTCCACGTGGCAACTCTTCTCCATGGACCTCTGATCCTCAGCTGTGGGTTCTGCTGAGGCATGCTTTCCTTGATGAGATGATAGCAGGGCAAACTGAGGCATGCAAGGCTCCTCCAGGTCTCCATTTGAACTGGCACATAGTCCAAGCTCGCCGTCCACAGCAAGGAGACGCACTCGACACCCACTGACCACCTGGCCGAGGACAGCCATCCGCGCACTCTCCCACCCAGAGCCCACTCCACCGTGCAGCTGGGACCTCTCACTCTGGGCCATTCAGGTGGGACACAGCTCATGGCCCTTGGGAATCTTCAGAAGTGGAACAAGATCAGACAATGGCAGAGAGTAAATGATACCAGCTGCGAGCTGCTTCGCGTGGCCCCGCGTCCCTACAGCCCCAAGTGCAGGACTTGTCTGAGTCCTCCTGGTGGTCTGTGCAGATTTCTCTTCTAGAAAGTAAGCTGGGAAGATGATCGTCCCCTGGGGAGAGAGATCTCAAGGAGCCTCCTTCTAAGTAAAGGATGGTGATGGTTTATTTTGTGGGCTCCGCTTGCCTGCGCCCCAACTTCTTTTTTTTGGATTGAGAAGTTGGCCATGGAATTGAGAGATTCTTTCTTGTGCTCAGTTTCTCTGGCTGGAATATAAAACTCTGCCTTCTTTCTGTAGCCAGTGCACTTCAAAGTTGTGAAAATTTGGATAAAGTACATCAGGGTTATGGCTGTTCTAGATTTTAGTCTTTTTATAACTTTCTCATGTTTCACATTGGTTTTGACCTCGGGTTAAAGGAATGCTTTTGAAAAGAATAAGGATTTGATCCTAGCAATGGATGTAGCAAAAATACTGAGGTCAATAAGTTAAAAGCTTTTTTAAAAGGAGATGAAGAAGAGAAAGAATCGAAAACTAGATTTTGCAAACTTTAAGCTGAGGGCTGTGTGAAATCAGCGAGCTTTCCAGCTGTACTCTTATTTTTAAAAAATGTATGGTGTGAAAATATTTTTCCAAGTTTACCAGTGTAAAAAAAGTTTGAAATAGACCCAGGTGTGGTGGTGCACGCCTTTGATCCCAGCACTGGGGAGGCAGAGGCAGGTCAATTTCTGTGAGTTCAAGGCCAGCTTGGTCTACATATTGAGTTCCAGGCTACCCAGGGCTACATAATGAGACTTTGCCTCAACGAGGGAAAAAGTTTGACTCACATAGGGAAGCCAGCCTCTCCGAAGCCTGAAGATACTTTCGCAGCTCATCTAGGCCCTTTCTCTGGATAGCCCATTAGTATTTTTAAGTACATATTTTGTTTCTTCTCTTTTACCCCAAAATCTGAATCTCCCCATGTTGGGGAAATTTATTTTCAATCATGTTTGAAATTGTTTTATGCACTACTGGGTGAGGGGCTGCCTAGGTCTTGGAGTTTTGTATCGTCTGCAGGTGTTGGATTATGTAGGGATGTTGATTGGTAATGATCTGCACATGCTACCAGTAGAACACCTAAGGAGTTCTGAATCAGTAAAAACACCTGAGCTGAGATGCTCGGGGCTCCACTGTGAGTGTGGCGCTGGCCATGATGGTGGCTCCCTCTGCTGAGGTCTGGCAGGGCTTCCACCTATGAAAGTGCCTCCTTGTCTCCTTGCTGAGCACACAGCAGAGTACTGCACATCCCATGTGTGGTAGGCAGGTGTGTGGTCCTAACCCCTGAGCCAGGCCGCGGTGGCTGGCGCTAGTTGTCCACTTGACACGATAGAGAACCATCTGGGAAGATCGTTTTAATGAGGATTTTCCAGATCAGTTTGACCTGGGGTCATGCCTGTGGGAGATCGATTATGTTAACTGATGTAAGAGACCAAGACTGCTGTGGGTGACACTGTGGCCTGGGGGTGACACCTCGGCCTGGGGGTGACACCGTGACCTGGGGGTGACACCTCGGCCTTGGGGTGACACCGTAGCCTGGGGGTGACACCGCGGCCTGGGGTGACACCGCGGCCTGGGGTGACACCGCGGCCTGGGGGTGACACCGTGGCCTGGGGGTGACACCACGGCCTGGGGGTGACACCGTGGCCTGGGGGTGACACCGCGGCCTGGGGGTGACACCACGGCCTGGGGTGACACCGCGGCCTGGGGGTGACACCACAGCCTGGGTGACACCACGGCCTGGGGGTGACACCACGGCCTGGGGGTGACACCACGGCCTGGGGGTGACACCGCGGCCTGGGGTGACACCACGGCCTGGGTGACACCACGGCCTGGGGGTGACACCACGGCCTGGGTGACACCACGGCCTGGGGGTGACACCACGGCCTGGGGTGACACCACAGCCTGGGTGACACCACGGCCTGGGGGTGACACCACGGCCTGTGGGTGACACCACAGCCTGGGTGACACCTGGCCTGGGGGTGGTCCCTAGCAGTGGGTGACACCACGGCCTGGGGGTGACACCATAGCCTGGGTGACACCTGGCCTGGGGGTGGTCCCTAGCAGTGGGTGACACCACGGCCTGGGGGTGACACCGCGGCCTGGGGGTGGGCCCTGGATTGTATGAGTAGAGAATGCAAGCTGAGCAGTAAGCATGCATGCAGCTATTTGCTCTTCTCCTGACTGTGGGCGTGACTGCTTCTCAGTACTGCCTCGACTTCCCTGCGATGAACTGTAGTCTATAATTGTGCGGTAAAGTGAATTATTTCTCCCCAGACACCCTGTCAGCAAGAAAGACAATATGCTGCATTATATTCCCTCTTTTTCCTTATTATTATTTATTTATTTATTTATTTATTTATTTATTTTGGAGACAGGGTTTCTCTGGGGAGCTCTAGCTGTCCTGGTACTCTCTCTGTAGACCAGACAGGCCTTAAACTGAGATCTGAGTGCTCTGCCTCTCAAGAGCTGGGGTTGAAGGTGTGCACCACCACCACCAGAATTACATTTCATCTTTTATATTAAAAGGAGATTGAAATAAAAATCCAAGTTTCATAGTCTGTATTGTGATGACCACGACAAACCTTTAATTCTGTTTGTTGTTGCTGAATCAGAGTCTCATGTAGACTAAGCACTGAATTCTGTCTGTAGCTAAGGATGACCTTGAATTTCTCCTAACTCAGTCTTCTGAGTGCTGGGGTCACAGGCATTTCCCACCATGCTTGTTTATTCCACGCTGGAGATGGAACCCATGGCTTCGTGCATGCTAGGCAAGAGCTGCTCCAGCTGAGTCCCAGCCGCATTTTCAAGTGGACAGTTTGGAACATTGTTTACATTCACACTGGGCTGGGGGTAGGGCTCAGCAGTGTTGCTTAGTGTGCACAAGACCCTGGGCTTGATCCCCAGTACCACACACACACACACACACACACACACACACAGAGAAAGGGGGGGGGAGAGGGAGAGAGCACTCACTCACAGTGTTGGGTAACCATCATCAGCATCTACCTGTAGAGCTTTCCATCTTCCCAAACTTTCTGTGAAGCATGGTCTTCCACCTCCCTCCCTTGCCCCTGCTGTAAGAAACAAACTGTATTGTCCATCCTCAGTATGAGGTGCATATTGAGCTCTTCAGTGAGTCACAAACGAGCGGGAGGCACTAGCTCACAGCTGGAGCCTGCTGGACTGGCTGGGCACTTTCTAGTTTATCTTAGGGTTGGAAAGATACAGAAAATCTGCTATGTTGACTGAGCCCACGTGTTAGAAAAGGGGAAAGTCCTTGGACCCCTGAGGATGAGACCTACATTAGCTAACAGGGAAGATTGTCCCTCCCTGAAGAACTCAGCCAATGGAAGGATTTGGGGAGCAAGGAAATGTTAGTAATACGAAAACCAGTTTTGCACCACATTGGGCATGGCAACCTTTCCTGCCTTGTCTCTAGGCTAACACCCCAGCTTTGCAGGGGTGTTAGCAAGGGGCTTCACTCTGCTGCTCTGACTCTCCAGCACTCTTACGAAGTGAGGATCCCTCGTTCTACTGTCTGAATCTGACTACTCTAGGGTTCCAAGGAAGTGCAATGTTTCTTCTCCTTAACGGCCTTAAATTTGCTTAACAAGAAGTCAGAAGGCTCAGTCAAATGCCCATGTGAGGTGTTGTTTTGTTTTCTGTTTTTTGTCTGAAAGAGTAAAATAATTCTGAGAAAAGTTACCTGCCAGGGGGAAGGAGGAATGGAATAAATGAAGATAAAGAGCTTCAGGGATTCCTCTGTCTTTTTTTGCTATTTAATTTTTTTAGCTCTACGTATACATTAATTATTCAAAACAGTACATTTAAACCATCTAGATAGTAAGATGAATGAAGGAGACCCTGCAGGGTGAGCCTCCATGAGCTGAGCTTACTAACTGGGCATGCCTTGGCCTATGCAGTGTGCAGCCACTTCCCATTGTGGCTGCTGGGTTTTGTGCTAGTCCTGAAGTCCGGCCTGTGTTTTGATCAGAGCAGGGACCCGGTGACTTACTTGCCACTGACAGCTGGTAGCCTGGATGCCCAGCAATGTGTAATGCCAAGCCACATCATGGAGGCTGTTTGGGTAAGTCCTTCTGTGTGGTGCAGAATTATCTTTAATGCGCCAGGCAAGAAGATTGTTAACCTTTCTTATTACCAACACTTTTCTATTACCACGGTGGGGCAGACAGATGAGTGGAGGATTAGCCTGACTCTGACAGATCCTGCGGGCCCTGCCAATCTTGTTTAGAAAGGAGTCAAATCTGTTCATTGCTGATAATAGACAGCATGGTAATGCCCCCAGGTCGGCTTGTAAGAAATATGTACCTCACTTTTCATTTTTTTCTTTTAGCAATAGGAGTCAAATTTGGATTCATCCTGATAAATGAGGTATTTGGGACCTCATGTGATCTAATTGCTCCAAGCTGCTCTCTAATCCCCACATGCTGACTCTGCACCCCTGCCCCAGGAGTGTAGCCGGCCCAGCTAACCAAGACAGCCTAGGCACTGCTGGTGAGCCTGAGGTTCTCCGGGCCCTCAGCCTTGTCTTCACTTGTCCCAAAGAACAAAACCTGTCTTAACACTTGTTGCTGTGGTCACGTGAAGGCAACACTATTTCTTCATTTCTGCATTCCCTTCAACAGTAGCTGACACACAGTGAGCTCTGAAAATGTTTGTTTTTCTAGCAAACAAGCCAAATCTATTTTCGTAAAGGTTTATTTATTTGTATGTGTATGGGTGTTTTGTCTGCATCTATGTATGTGCCCCACATGGATGTAGTACCCACGGAGGCCAGCAGAGGGCATCAGATCCTCTGGAACTGGAGTTACAGATGGTTGGCAGTGGCTGTGTGGGTGCTGGGACGTAAATACAGGTCCTCTGCCAGAGCAGCTAGTGCTCTTGACCACTGAGCCCTCTCTCTGGGTCCTATTTTCCCTTTAGAAAAGAATCCTGCCCACTATTGCATAGATAATAATAGATGTTTATTAAAGACAAACTGAACAAACACACCAAAATTGAAAGAAGGGATGAGAGGAGAAACTTAACACCAAAAGTTAACCAACTGTTGCTCTCTCGGCAAGTCCCTTCTAGCTGTGTCTTACATATTTTTACCCCAGTGTGTATATCTCTCTAGGTGGGTACAGATTTCTATGGACAGATGATAGAAGAACACACACACACACACACACACACACACACTCCTCTTCCCCTTTTTTTTTTTTTTTTCCAAGACAGGGTCTCTCTGTTGTAACCCTGGCTGTCCTGGAACTCACTCTGTAGATCAGGCTGGCCTTGAACTCACAAATAGCTACTCTTATACATACTGGCTTATTTTATTTGTTTATTTATTTTGAAGTATTCAAGGCCTTGGACATGCAAGGCAAGTGCTCTACTACCAAGTTATATCTTCAGCCCTGTTTCATCCTGGGTTTTGAGACAGTGGCTTGATAAGTTGCCCAGACTAGCCTTGAACTTGCTACAGAGCAGAGGCTGCCCTTGAACTTTCAGTCATCCTCCTTCAGCCTCCTGAGTAGCTAGGATTGTCAGAATGCACCAGCATGCCTGTTTTGAAACTTGCTTTTCTTGCCTCAACAAATCGATGAACATATTTCTGTTTCCGTGTTTGTTGCTCTGATAAGATACTTCACCGGGGCCAGCTGTGGTGGAGCTTCCCTTCGGTGCCAGCCCTAGGAGGCGAGGGAGGCAGAGCTCTGAGTCTCACGTTAGTCTTAAAGCAGGACTTTCAACTCTTGCAAGCTCTTCTGTTGTTCCATGTATGACTCCTGTATTGTGTGTGAGGGCGGGGGGGAGGCACATACTACAACACACATGTGGAGGTTAGAACTCTTGGGAGTCAGTTCTCTCCTTATACCCTGTGGATCCCAGGAATTGAACTCAGGATAAAGACTTGTGAGCCAAGGCCATCTCATGGCCCCCTCCCCCGTCGACAGGGTCTCACGGTGTATAGCTTTTGGCTGGCCTGGAACAGGCTGTGTAGACCAGCCTGGCTCAGACTCACAGATAGCCTGCCTCTGTCTCTAGAGCGCTGGGACTAAAGGTGGACACTGCAGTGACCAGCACTTTAAACTTTATTTTAATTTTTTATGAGACAGGGTCTCATGCCACTAGGCTGGCCGCAAGCTCACCATGTAGTTGAAGATGATCTTGAATTCTTTTAGTTTTTTGTGTTTATTCTATGTGTATGGTGCGGTGCGTGTTTTTCCTGCACGTATTTAAGCGCACCACATGCACGCCTAGTGTCCACAGAGTTGGAAGAGGGCATCAGGTCCACTGCAACTGGAGTTACAGACAGTTGTGAGCCATCATGTGGGTGCTGGGAACTGAACCCCTGTCCTGTGCAAGAGTAGCCAGTGCTCTTATTCCCTGGACCATCTCTCTAGCTCCATCTTGAGCTCTCCTCTCCAATGCTAGGATTACAGGTGTGCTCCATCTTGTCCATTTACACAACAGGAGGCTTGCAACCCAGGGCCTCACGCACGCCAGGCAAATGTGCACTGAGCTCCATCCCAAGCCCCTCCACAGGCCTCAAGTCAGTCTTCCAGTCCTTGGGAGAGGAACTCCCAGAGAGAAGGTTTTGTTTTCACTAGGTGCCTCAGGGTTCCTTTGCCTCTGCAATCCGTTACTGCAAGCTTAGTGGCTCAAAACAATGTAACAATTAGTGTCTTCTTGTTCTAGAGGCCTGGAGTTCAAAATAGCTCTCAAGGGGACAAGTTCAAGGTGTTAGCAGGTTGCATTTCTTCAGATACAGAAGGGAAGAAGCCCTTGGCTGCCTTTCCAGCTTCTGGGGCTCATGACGCCTGGCCCTCTCCAGCCCCATTGTGCTCCCCTGCCTCCTAGCTACACTGATTTGACCTCTTGCTTCCTTCTATAGCTTATGACGACATTCTTTCCCCGGATGACCCAGAAAAATCTTCCCACCTCCGGATCCTTCATCAAACCTGCTGAGAACTTGCAGGATCTAGGCTTAGGGTGCGAGCATCTTTGGAGGCCAGTATCCACCGACCACACTTGAAAATCCAGAAACTGAGGCTGGGGGTGAACCTCAATTGGTAAAGTGCTTGCCTAGGATGCGTAAAGCCCAGGGTTCAATCCCCAGCGCTTTATAAAATCAACCTGACTGTAATCCCCAACACTTGGGATAGTGCAGGAGCATATGGAGTTCTAGTCCAGCCTCAGCTACATAGTAAGAGGCCAGCCTGGGCTATATGAGACCATGTCTCAAAAAACCAGAATAAATAAGTTACATAGATAAAACAAAACAGAAAACCTAGAAGAGCTACTGAGGCAACTCTGAAAGCATGGCCTAGGAGGCTGGGTCAGTACCGGACTCCCGATGACTAGGGGCACTGCAGGGTGGGGTGGCGGCTGATCCGAAAACCAAGCAGTCCCAAAATCAGACTCCAGGCTTTTGGAGCCGAGGGGTATTTTAAAGGTTATGTAGTCTAACTTCCTCAGAGGGAACTAAGGCCCGGCAGGCTCACGACGGGCCGTTATTTATTCTGCATTTGGCCTAAATCTGAGAGACGTCTCTTCCTCTCTCCCCAAGGAGCCAGACGCAGCCATCACCCGAATCAAAGGCAGCGCGGCCCGGGAGCTCGGCTGGGAGGATTTTGTATCTTAGCAGCAGGAGGCAGCAATGATCTCAGAGCCAAGTTCTATCTGTGCCACTGCTTAAAAACCATTCCACAGAACTTCTAATAGGCTTCTTTCTAAGGGCGCCATTCTGAAGTCTGAAACCACTGACACCGGCCCGCTCAGCCTTTGAGACTCAACTTTGGTGAGAAAACCGTACATGGGCCAGACAGCAGAAAGAGGAAAGAACGGAATGTGGTGGAGAGCCAAAGAATAAAGGCTTCATTTTCCTAATGGGCTTGCCCTTTCCCGCTGGAAAGTTAGTTAAATGTTACAGCAACAGTGGGTTGACCAGATGCTGTCAAAAGCCAACGTGTCCTGGAAGGGTCGGCGGGGAGCCGAGTCACGGTGGAGTCAGTCGCGCTTTCCGGTGATCTCCAGGCGGCGTGGCGGAAGTGCAGCTCACTTCTGTCTAGGAACCGGCGTTTGCGCACTGAGACTGGGGAGTCTGGGGCTCCCGGCGGAGCGAATTGTTATACAAAAGGCATTTGGGGCACTGGGATCTGGGTAGGTCTGCGCCCCGGCGCTCTCTCGGCTGCTCCGCGGTGCCCCGGACTCCCACCGTCCCCAACGCCATCCTCGTCTGCTGCCCCACCCTCTGCCCCTTCCCCGGTGTGCACGTGACTTAGGAGACTGGAGGCCGGGGGCTCCAGTCCTCGGACGGGGAAGGGAGTCATCCAGTGTCCGGAGACGAGGCCGCCCGCTCAGAAGATTTCCCACCCTCCTTCGCCCCAGGCCCGACGGCTGAAGGGGCGGGGGCTGGGCCGGCGCGGGGCCTCCCCGGGGCGTCACGTGGAGAGGGGCGCCTGTCCGCCCCCGGGGCCCGGGCTGCAGGACCCGCTCTGGCTGACAGGGTGAACTCCGGACGGGACCTGGCGACAGCTACACTCAGACCCGCAGAGCCGGGGGCCGGCGGACGGCCGCTAAGGGACCAGGCCGCGGGGAGCAGGCGCCTCGGGACCGCAGCCTGCGGCTCCGGGGGCGGGGCTGCGTGTCCAGCCTGCACCGCCCCGCCGTCCCGGGCACAGCCTCGGCACCTGCGGCTCGCTCGCCACGGCGGCTCACCGGCTGCGCTGGGCTCGCCGGCAACAGCGAGACGCCCTCGGAAGCCGAGTCGGCCCGCGGGGAAACCCGAGCGCTCCTCGCTCGCTTCGGGGCTGGCCAGGGGGCGTGGCCAGGGGCGTGCCCGAGTCCGGCGGGGCGGGGCCGGGGCGGGGCGTTGTGCAGAGTGGCGGCGTGGTGGAGCCTGGCGGCCGCGGCGGGGCGGGGCCAGGGCCGAAGCAGGGGTGGGACTAAGCCTGGTGGGCGGGGCAAAGGCGAGCCTGGGGGCGGATGGGCGGGCCGGAGTCCGGCGGGGCGGGCCCGGGGGCGGGGCCGAGGTGGACCACGTCGGGAAGATGGCGCTGTGTGTGCTGCAGAACGCGGTGCGCGGAGCGGCGGCGCTGCCCAGGCCGTGAGTTCAGGTCCCCAGTCCCCGCCCCTCGGCAACGGCGGTGACCAGAGCGGTCCCCCGAGCCTGCACGGGTACCCCGGCCCGCAGCCTCTGTGCCTCCCGCGCTTGACCTCTGCCAAGGTCGCTGCGGCTGCCTCCTCGTGGGAGGGCTTTGCAAGGATCCGGGCAATGGGTACAAACGCTGCTGGGTTGACGGCTGTCAGCCGCAGGCCCGTGACACGCCGAGCTTTCTCAGAGCGCTCTGGAGTAGCTGAGACGCTCGCTCGTCTACTGAGCGACAGCACCCCGGGTCCTGTGTGAAGCGCACGGGTTCCCAAATGTTTGGTCTCCGGACCTGCTTACCCAGCTAAAGATGATCGAGGGTCCCAAAGAGTTTTTGCCAAATCTGTTCATAAAAAACACGGAAAGCAACATAATGGTTTTATATATTTTCAAATTTTCTTTTGGCCTAACAAGAGACAACTAGAGTCTCATGTCGCCAGCTTTGGAGTAAATATTTGAAAGGAATTCCAGAACTTGGGAAGTTTGAAGCCAGCCTGGTCTACATAGCAGTACTAGTTGGTAAAAGATCCGTAGACTGTCACAAACGAGACCCTCCTGTGTCAGGGAACTCCATTTTGAGAACTGCTGATGTGACACATGCCCATCTGCTAACTGCACACCCCTTGTGGTCTCCCTTACCGCCATTTGAAGAAACAAGGCATACTGTTTATGAAGAGCACACAGAATCAGAGAACCCACATGACTATCTCAAAATCCCACTGGGTGACGAAGCCAGAGTTCATGATCTAGCGCCTTTTACATCTTTTGTCTTGAGCTTTGTGATTCACCCCAGACCTATGTCAGGACCCACATGGTCTTAGGTACCCTGCCTCTTCCATCACCTGTGGCCTTGCATCCTGGCTCAGGGACTCACTCCTGGAACCAGAGTGTCAGCTAGGGAGTAGTCTCAGGCCTGCCCAAAGGTTCCTCCTCTGAAGTGTGAAAAGGTTTGCTCGGTACTGAGCACACAGTCACCACTTCTGATAGACTTGGAGACTAACAGGAAAGGCTTTTTACCTCTGCTCCCTATTACGTATTTGCATCTCTACCGAGGGTGCTGGGCTTTCCTGAGCCCAGCTGTGTTACATCAGTGTGGTCCTAGTGAACTCACTAGAGTAAGTGAGATGCTAACATCCCTTTATTTCTATGTATGTTGGCTTAACCTCAGCTTTGGACCAGCGGGCTACTTCTGGGAGCTTTCCTTGTTTTTAGAATATCTGAACCATGCTGGGTAGGCAGGCGCCATTGTAGATCTCCCATCTTGATCCCTGTTCCTGGACCTTCAGCATTTCCCTATGAGTCCTAGACTGTCTCATTATCCACGTTGTTGCCTGTGGCTATGCTGGATGTATATAAATTACCCCACTTTTACATAAGGGAGCATAACTCACTTGACATAGCCAAGAAATACAGATGGGAATGTGAGTGCATCACACACACACACACACACACACACACACACCTATTCTAGTCTATTGTATAGAACCACCTGTAGCTGTTTATCCAGTTGCGTGTGAATTCCTAGACCTTGCCAGGGACCAGGCGTGGTTGTAAATCACCGCTCCAACGCTCCAACAGTAGGAAACCTGGCTCCCGAGGCCCACCCTGCATCCACTTAATTGCTCAGTCCTCGCAGGCATATGCTGCGGTATCAGAATTGTTAGCTCACACCCATTGGGAAGAAGTCCATCCACTGGAGGATGGGGCTAGCTAGTCTTACAGGCTCCGCTTATTTCTAGAATTACTTAGGTCAGCACCCTTCCTTTGAGCAAAGCCCTTTTGTGCACTGTGTACAGTCAGGTGCTTTTTTCAGAGTCTGCATTCTTCCCAGGCACCCTCTACTTGACAGTGATCTAGTTTGTACATTTACTGTATTGTGTGTGTGTGTGTGTGTGTGTGTGTGTGTGTGTGTGTGCGTATGGACAGGCACATGCTAGAGCTCGTGTGTGGAGGTCACAGGACGGCGTTCCAGAGGTGATTCTCTTCTTCCACCATGGGCTCCAGGGATGGAAGCCAGGTTGTCAGTCCTGCATAACATATGCTTTCATTGCTGATCCTTCTCATTTGGGATGTCATAGAGTTGGAACCTTGCAGTATGTAGTCTTTTTAGACTGGGTTCTTTTACTTAGCGACACACGTGTGAAATTCCTTCGTGTCTTTCATGACTTAATAACTAATTTCTTTTTACTGCCAAGCAGTATCTCAGTGTGTAGCTACACCACAGTTGGTTTATACATTCTGCTTTGGAAGGACGTTTTGGTTGCTTCCAGTTTTTGTTGGTTGTGCATAAGCCTTCATTACCGAGGAATGTGGCTGTTGCTTGAGAATATTGTGTTTAGCTTTATAAGAGAGTTCCATCATTTATCGGTGAACGTTGCTTTGCAAGCTCACTATTTGTCATTGTTGGTTAAAGAACATTCAGCTCTTGTGATGGGTGTGTAGGTGTGTATCTCGTTTCAGTTTGTTTATTTTAACTTGAAATCCCCTGAGATGCTGTGGTGGATTGACTGAGAACGGATCATATTTGGAGGCTTGGTCTCCAGTTGGTGGAACTGTTTGGGGAAGATTAGGAGGTGTGTCACCGGGGTTGGGCTCTTGTGCAACCTTCTAAATGCTGTTTGCTGTCTGCTGTATATTCTTTGTAAATGTGTCCATGTACTTTGCCGACTTTGAATTGGGTTGTATGTGGTACTGTGATGTGGGGAGAAATGTGTATTTGGTTTCTGTCCCTGTTTCCTGGAACAAGTGTTTTATCAAGTGTTTTCTGAGAAGAGGGAACCACACTTAAGAAAATGTCCGGGTAAGATTGGCCTGTAGGCAAGCCTGTGGAACATTTTTTAACTAACAAGTGATGTGGGTGGGCCCAGTCTAGGGGTGGGTACCACCCCTGGGCAAGTGGCCCTGAGTTTTGTATAAGAAAGCTGTCTGAACAATCCAGGAGAGCAAGCCAGTAAGAGGCACTCCTCCCTGGCCTCTGCCCGGATTCCTGCCTTCAGGTTCCTGCCTGAGTCTCCTCAGCTATGGACTTTGACCTGAGAGTCGTAAGTGAAAATAAACCTTCCCTCCCCAAGTTGCTTTTGGTCACAGTGCTTATCAGTGCAGTGATGGAAACCCTAACTAAATCACTGAAGCCCTTGGGGAATGGTGCCGCCCCTAGCCTCTGGGCAGAGGAGACCGGAGCGAAGATTGAGTTGATTTCTTGTAACCAATGTGGTAATCAATCATGCCTGTACAGGGAAGCTTCTGTCAGAATCCAAAAGGCCAGGTTGGAGAGTGTCCAGATTGCTGAACACATGCAGCTTCCTGGCGGGAGGTGCAGTTAGAGAGGGCATAGAAGCTCCCGCCCCTCCCCCACACCCTGCCCCGTGCATCCTTCCATCTGGCTGTTCATCTGTACCCTTCAGAATATCTCGTATAGAAACCAGTTTCCTTGAGTTCTGTGTCCTAGCAAACAAATTAAAGAATCTAAGGAGCGGGGGTCTTAGGAGCCCCTGACTTACGGCAGTCGGTGAGAAATACAAAGAAAACACTTTTGTTTGCATCTGCTGTAGGGGCAGGCGTGAGGGACTGAGCCCTAAGTGTGTGGGATCCCGTGCTTACTAGCTCCAGCTGGAAATGTCAGAGTTGAGTTAAAGCATATCTGGGTGGTGTCCGCAGAAGAATAGATTTGCTGTGTGTGGGAGCGTCCCTTCCGCAAGAGAGAAGGGAGACCCTTTGGTCGGTCCCGTTGTAAGGGTTGTCTGCTTGCTGTTGAGTTCTCCTGTTGTTGCTGTGTATCAGCTACAAGTCCTTTGTCAGATTTGTGTTTGGGGAATATCTCCTTCCAGTCAGTGGCTTTTCTCAGCACACTCTTGAGAGGATATTTCAAAGAGGAAAATTTCTAGTTTTAACGAAGGCCAGCTTACCATTTGTGGGTCTTGAGAGTCCCCTTCCCCGTACTTTCTTTTGGAGGGTCAACACGTTGTGTATCATCCTCAGGTTTCTGACCCCTTCAGTTGCTTTAGCCAGTTTGTTGGGGAAAACCGTTTTGGTCCTTTGTTCAAAGATGTGGGTAGCGTCTGTAAGTCTTCCTCTCACCGTCTTTGATGAGGCTTCTGTTG
>JAMJFZ010000770.1:520000-537500 GCA_026225945.1 Cricetomys ansorgei
GATTACAGGACAACCTGCAGGAGTTGGTTCCCTCCTTCCACCATGCGGGTGAGTGGGGGCACTGAGCTCCGTCAGCAGGCTTGGCAGTAAATCCCTTTTCCTTTGGTCATCTCACCAGCTCAAGTCGCAGTTTAGTGGAGACTGCATTCCCGTTCACTCACAGTTCCCACCGAAGCACAGATGTCTGTAATGGCAGCAGCGGGAGGCAGCAGCAGGAGGAGTTCAGGATCAGCCTTGGCTGCATAGCGAGCTTGAGGCAAGCGTGGACCACATGAAGCCTCGTCTCAGGAGACAAGCACCAAAACAGGACAGTTCTATATTCCTGAAAATGGCCTCTTTCCTTCTTTAATATGGACTCCTTTATAGACTTTCACATTTCTTCAAATACGTATGGGTCTTTAGAACAGTCAAAACATGGTCGCACACATATTTTGTGCTTTGGCTAGAAGTAATGGAGGCTTGTGAAGACATGTAAACGTCTCTTGCCTTCTTATCTAAGCTCACACTGGTCTTTGTGAGAAGGCTGACTTGCCCACATTAGTTTTTGGTCCAAATTAAAAGTTTAACATAAAAAACGAGTCCCCAGCCCCCATGCCAGATGCAGCTCTTCCCCGAGACACTGGAGGGCGCTCCTGCAACGGGAGATGCTCTCTGCAGCCGTGGGCTGCGCCCCACAAGCTGGCTGCTTTTCCTGTTCGTTCTTTAAGACAAATGGAAGACACGGATGAGAGAGGAAATATGCCTACACTGCCCTATAAATGGCCTGCTTAGAAGTTAATAAGAGACTTAGGTCGCACTGCGCTCCGGTTCCCTCGGCCTGTCTACTGTGCGCTCCTTAGGGGTCACCAGCCATGGAGAGCTTCCTGATCCAGCACCGCAGCCTCTGAACCTCCTCATCCCGCCTGGCTCCCCATCACTTCCTCTCCCAGAAGAATCAGGTGTTTATTTCGTAATTATCTGTTTGACCTCGCTCTAGGCCACAAATATTCACAACATCGGAGATGTGGCCTGCTTATTCTGTGGCTTTTAAAGACTCCCAAACTACAAAACCCGACATTCCGTTGTCAGGAAAGGAGTTACTGGCTAGAGGTGGAGTTGAGCTGGGGAAGCGCTTACCTCCTGTGCACAGAGCCCCGGGTTTCATCTGTAGAAATCCAGCAAGCTGTCGCAGGCTGCTCTCTCAGGTAACTGGAATAGAGCAGGAGGATCAGAAATTCTCATGCCTGGCTAAATAATGAGCTGGAAGTTAGCCTGGGCTACCTGGGAGCCTGGAGAGAGAGGGAGAGATAGTGAACAAAAGAAGAAAAAGTGGAGGAATTTCCTGAGTAAGAGGGCCTTGAAGAATTTAGAAATGTGGACATACACAGTAGATTTTAGAGCTTGGGGTCTTTTGATCCATTTGAGCTCAATTTGACCAGAGTTTGAAAACAACATCACCTGGCGGTGGTGGCGCAGGCCTTTAATCCCAGCACTTGGGAGGCTGAGGCAGGCGGATCTCTGTGAGTTTGAGGTCAGCCTGGTCTACACAGTGAGTTCCAGGACAGCCAGAGTTACAGCAGAGAAACACTGTCTCAAACAAACAAACAATAAAGATAAGATAAGATAATAAAAATGCTGGGTATAGCTCAAGCTATAATCCCAGCCTCTGTGGAAGATGGGGGTGAAAAGGCATGTAACCAGAGCAGCCATCAAACAAGAGAGACCCAGCCTCAAAATAAGGGGGAAGAGGAGATGGACTCCCACCTCCACGAAAGGCCTGGCATACCCATGCCCACACAACAAAATATAAGCCCTTTAAACATGGAGTGTGTGGGGAGGCGGGAGTTGGATCCAGGAGGAGTGAGGGGAAGGACTGGGGGATGAATGCGATCAAACTACATTGTGTGACGTTTCAAAGCATTGATTAAAATATATACCAAGAAGAAATGGAGGACGGGGTGGAGCAGGACTGAGGAGAGATACCTGACACTGACCTGTGGTCTCCACACACACGCATGTGCACACACCACGTGCAAAACGTAAAAGGAATCATATGACCTAAATTTCATGCTGATCCTCTAGGTTTGGACTTAGAAAAATAGATATGTTAGTTTGTTTTTTAAATTTTTATTTTATTTTATTGAAACAAGGTCTCATTATGTATCCCTGGCTGTCCTAGAACTCACTCTGTAGACCAGGCTGGCCTCAAACTCAGAGATCCACCTGCCTCTGCTGCCCAAGTGCTGGGATTTAAGGTGCATTGTCTGCACCGGGAAAATTTTATTTTTTTATTTTACTTTTAATATTCATTTATTTGCCGCATGTTGTGGCACACACTTT
This sequence comes from Cricetomys ansorgei, assembly GCA_026225945.1. NCBI lineage: Eukaryota > Metazoa > Chordata > Mammalia > Rodentia > Nesomyidae > Cricetomys > Cricetomys ansorgei. The sequence continues at coordinate 522,320 of JAMJFZ010000770.1, forward strand.
TAATACCAGCACTTGGGAGGCAGAGGCAGGCAGATATCTGAGTTCGAGGCCAGCCTGGTCTACAGAACGAGTTCCAGGACAGCCAGCGCTTCACAGAGAAACCATTTCTCTGTCAAAAAAACAAAAACCAAATAAAGAAACAAAAAAATTCATATTTTTTTTGTGTGTGGTTGTTCTGTCTGTGTGTATGTCTGTGCACCAGGTGTGTGCAGTGCTCATGGAGGCCAGAAGAGGGCAGCAAATCCCCTGGAACTAGACTTTCAGGCAGTTGTGTTAGGAATGACTCTGGGTCCTCTGCGAGTTACTGTAGCTGCTGGAGCCGTCTCTCAGCCCTTGGATACCTGATTTTTTTTTTGTCTGTATTGTACTCCCCTTATCCCCTGCCCTGTCTGTCTTCCTAGCTCTGTGGTATCCCCAAACTGGCCCACAGTGCTCTCATAGCCCAGACCCGATCTGGGTCCTGCAGTCAACAATCCACAAAGAATGACCTCAGACTGCTGGCGTTGGAGATGTCGACTCCTCAAGCGTTCTTTAATGAATGCCTTCTTGGAGGGACTCATTGGTAAAACCACAGCCAGTGGAGAGAGGATCTCTTTTACAGGGGAAGACTATGGGCGTAGAGAATCCTGTGGTAACCCCTGGCCCTCATCGTCCCTGGACACTTGAGTTTGGATCACCAGGGTCTTCCTGTGCATGGAACATCAGGGGTTAATGAGTGGTCTGGTGACATGCCTGTTACCGTGGACTGGGTAGAAGCCTTTCCCTACACCTTCTCTACACCCCTCCTTACGTATGCACATAGCCTCCCATTCCTCCTGCTCCTCCACTCCTTGTGTGTAGGGGTGGGTGGTGGTGGGCTGTGGTCCTGGGGAATGAATCCAGGGCCTCACATGCCAGTCACGTGCTTAACCATGGAGCTGTACCCAGCCCTAGATATGGACATTGTCTCACTGACCTCCAGCTCCCTGAAGCTGGGCTCCGATCATGGTATCCACCCCTTTACACAGTGAATTCTGGGACTACTTCTAACTGGCTGCTCTCTCTGGACCTATGGCGTGCCTGGGTCTCCTCAAATACCACCTTTCTTTCCAGCAGCCCCTGGTGCCTCACCTTGCACCCTGATCATCCAACCACCACTGATTAGGGCACACACAATCATGACACACACAGCCACCCAAACACACACTCATCATGACACACCCAGTCATGACACACTCATCATGACACACCCAGCCACCCAGCCACACACCATGATACACACAATCCTTACCCCTGCTTTGCTCACACTCTTCCTGTGTTCAAATTGTGCTCATCTTTGAGAGCCAGTGCTGGATACTCCTATGTCAACCTGAAACAAACTAGAGTTATCAGTAAGTAGGGAACCTCAATTGAGAAAATGCCTCCATAAGATCCAGCTGTAATGCATTTTCTTAATTAGTGATTGATGGGAAGGGGCCCAGCCTAATGTGGGTGGAGCCATCCCTGGGCTGGTGGTCCTGGGTTCTATAAAAAGCAGGCTGAGCAAGCCAGGGAAGCAAGTCAGTAAGCCACACCCCTCCATGGCCTCTGCATCAGCTCCTGCCTCCAGGTTCCTGCCCTGCAATAGCGACCCTAAGAGACAAGGCCCATTGCCTCTGCTGCCTCCTCCTGGCTGCCTGCCTTCCTTGGACCTCTGAGGTGACAGCCAATGTCTCTAGCCTTCCAGGCCCTGCCCTCCTCCCCTGGCTCTCACTGCCTCCCCTTCCGTGTGTTAAGGATGGGTGTGACCCTCAGATCCCCTTTCCCTCAACCTGCTGCCAGGATGACTGACTTTCCCCATATTTCACCAATTCTTTCCTCCACCGAATTAGTCTGTTATTCATATGGCAGATTATCTCTAACTTTGTGGTTCAGAACAACACAAGAATTATACTTTGGGGTCAGGACCCTGACATGGATTCAGCCGGTTGAAGCCAAAGTATCCACAGTTCTATTGTGCCAAGACATACCTGTGTCCTTGACTCTTCCAGTTCATGGGGCCACCAGCATCCTTTGTCCTGTGGCCCCTTCTGTCTTCAAAGCCAGTACATGTAGTATTAGTGCTTCTGTTCACAGTGTCTAGGGTTCACTTCTGCCTCCCTCGTCCCCCTGTGATTGTGCAAGGCCCCTGGGTCATCCCCAGCCACAACTCACAACTCCACCAATTCTCCCCTTTCATCCTGAGTTTTCACATGACCTGTGGCATCAACAGGTTCTGGGCGTTAGGACATGGACGTCTTTGAAGAACCATTGTTCTGCCCACTCACCTACAATCCCAGACTCAGGTTTGAGCTGTTGGGTGTGACTGTCCAATGGCTGGCTCCTTCACCTTCCTTGTGGCCTCCTTTGCTACAGGGCACCAGTATAAGTGTCAAAATTTTACTTCTGGGGCTGGAAAGATGGCTCAGAGCCTAAGAGCTCACACTGCTCTTACAGAGAACTTGAGTTCAGTTGCTAGCACCCATGTTGAGTGATTCACAACCACCTGTCACTCCAGTTCCAGGGCTCTTACACCTCTGACCTCGATGGACACTCAGTGTGTACATGGCAACACCACATACACACATATACACACACATGCACACATATATACATGCATACACGTGCACATATACATACATACACACATATACACACACACATACATACATATACACACATATACACACATACACACATATATACACATACACACGCATGTATACATGTACACACATACACACATGCACACACATACACATATACACACATACACCCATATATATATACACATTCATACACACACATACACACACTCAGTTAAGAATAAGAAAATACAGCCAGGCGTGGTGGCGCACACCTTTAATCGCAGCTCTCAGGAGGCTGAGGTAGGCAGATCTTTGAGTTTGAGGCCAGCCTGGTCTACAGAACAAGTTCGAGGACAGCCAGGGCTGCACAGAGAAGCCCCGTCTAGAGAGAAAGGAAGAAGAGGGAAGTGTTACACACCTGTCATCTGGACTTGGTCCTGCCACCACGCTGGGCTCCAGTGTTGTTGTTTGGGAGGCTCATTTCTGCGCTAGTGTGCATCGGTGTTTAGGGTTTTGTTTGTTTGTGGTCGCATAGTGCGCTGTTTTGTGCATACAGTTGGTTCCTCTCGTCAGTGATGGACACCTGCGTGTCTCTGCCATTTGGCGTTGGTGAGTAGCGCTGTTGGGGCACTCACTCACCCATCAGGATTTGAGTAACTTTCAATTCTTTTTTCTTTTCTTGAGTCAGGGTCTTATTTAGTCCAGGCTGGCCTCAAACTCAGTAGGTAGCTGAGGACGACTTTGAACTTCTGGTTCTCCTGCATGCAACTCCCAAGTGCCAGGATTGCGGGTGTGTACCACCACGCTATGTTCATGTGTGGAGGGCTAGCCCTGGGCCTGCACCTCAGGCGAGCCTCTGTTAACTGAGCTCCATCCCTGGCCTGCACCTCAGGCGAGCCTCTGTTAACTGAGCTCCATCCTCACTCTCATTTCAAGACGTTTGGGTGTGTACACAGGAGTGGAATTGCTGGGTTGTGTGGTTTCTCTGAATAACTTCTGAGGACCACTGTTGTTCACTTTCGTTCCATTTTATATCATACCCATAATGCACCGGGCTCGGACTGCCACATCCTCAGCAGCTCTTGCCGCTTCCCACTGTCTTCCCACAGCAGTTAGGGTAGGTGTAAGGTGATGCCTCCCTGCTGTTTCTGCAGATAATCAGTGCACAGCGGTTCACCCTCTGCTCCTCCTGCGTTGCCTCCCCTCTGCAGCTCGTGCGCATGTGTGATATTGCCTCTGCAGCTCGTGCGCATGTGTGATCTTGGCTCTGCACCCCTCACCCCCTCCCATCCTCCTCACACTCCACTTCCCACATAGCTCCTTCTACTTCCTGAAGCTTCCAGGCTTGGGGCTGGCAGGGTTCACATCCCGGGTCCTCTTAGATGGGAAGAGGCACCAAATGCTAGCTGAGGTGTCTGCCCGTAAGAGGCTGAAGAGATAGATGGCTTAGTGGTTAAGAGCATTGACACTTCTTCCAGAGGCCCTGAGTTCAATTCCAAGCGCCCAGGTACACTGTAACTCCAGTTTCAGAGAATCTGATGCCCTCCTCTGGCCTCTGTGAGCACCAGGCACCTGGTAAGTCAGCGGTGCGCAGACAGACATGCAGCAAAAATACCCACACGCGTAAAATAAGTAAGTAAATAAACCCTTGTTTCTTTAGGGATTGTTTAAGGAAAAAAAAAAAGAATATCAAAGAATAGATTGCTAAACAAAAGGAAACCAGACTCCCTGTACCACATAAAAGCTTCGTCCGCTGGGGCGGGAGGGGAAGAACTTCCCTCCTTCCCTCTGCATCGGGTTCTGCCCCACTTGAAGGTTTATCCTTTGTTACACTGTCTCTTCCCCAGACACTGGAGACTCAGGGTTCATCCCTCCCTGCTGTACCGAGCACGGTGCAGGGCACGTAACAGACACCAATGGGAGAATTACTGAATGAGTACTTAATACAGCCACAGTCAACAGAATTCATTACTAATTATCAGTTCAGCGTCAGAGGGTGGAGAGGCAAACTTTCTGTGTATGAGTGTGGGTGTCTGTATGTTTTCCTAGATTATAGATTTGTCTAAACATTCCTGGTAATTTAAGATGTCAAATCTGAAGTTTCTTTCTTGGCTTGAGTTCTTGAACGTGGGCCAGAGCTGTCTTCAGATTCCACAATATTCTTCCTTATGTCAAAGAGTTTTCCTAAGTCTAGGTCAGAGGTGTGTTCAGACTCCACTGTTGATTTACAGTTGAGTGATGGGGGCCTTTAGACACGTCACATGTGCTATACCCCAGCCTGGGGTCTCCCAGAGGCCAGTCTGACTCGGTGTGATCTCGGGAGTCTCCTTCTCTCCAGCCTTCCTGTTTGTTGCCGAATTTCTAGACAGTGCTTCTGTTCTTCGAGGTGAGACCTATAGAAGGCGCATTAACAATGGCTGTGGTGTGGGCTAGGTGCTTCTCACCCGCAGAGTGCAGCCTAGCTCACAGGAAGCCCTGAGCTCTATCCCAGCACTGCAAAACAGAAGCAGTGGTCTTTCAGTGGCGGTGGCGTCTTAGTAAGATGGGAGCAGAGTCCACGTGTAGCTCGAGAGTGTTGTTTTTAAACATGACACCTGCACGTGCATGCAGGTGTCTCTCACTTGCTGTCACCCTCAGAAATGTCCACTCCTCCCTCTGGAACAGAGTCTCTTCACTGGACTGGAGCTCACCAATTAGGCGAAAACCTGCTGGCCAGCAAGCCCCAGGGATCTGCCCGTCTCCACCTCCCGAGTGCTGAGATTATGAGCGCGCATCACCACACGTGGTACTTTTACGTGGGTTCTGAGGATTGAACTGGGGTCCTCGTGCTTGCAAGGCAAGCCTTTACAGACTCAGCTATCTGCCCAGCCCCTGGAATCATCTTTTTGCTGTTTTGCCTTCTTGATTTCTGGAATGGGGCACGATGGGGAATGTGGATTTTGCTGGGCTGGTGCTGTTGGTGAGATGCTCATTGGGCTGTAGGCTCATTGAGGACAGGACACATGTTGACACAGCTGTCTGCTCTCAGGGCTGAGGGCCAGGGTCTGGCTGCTGCTGGCCAGCCTGCCTCTGAGCCTGGCATGGTGGCTGCAGCCTCACTCACATGGAAGCCACTGAGCATTCGCGACCAGCCAGGGTCCAACAGGGATTAACAGCTTTTAGGCTGCACAAACATCTAAGGTGTTAAAATGGAAGTCCCAGGCACCAACCCACTGAAGGCTTCAGAGGCGGGAAGCGGCTGTTGACACAGGTGCATGCTATTAACAAGTGTCCTGTTTGGGGGGAATTAGTGAAAATGTTAATATTTCCAGGATTATTGTTAATGAGGGATAAGAAATGTATCTTTTCATCTTCACAACCATATGGCTTCCAGCTTGATGCAGTTTTCTCTCAAAAACCATTTTTAAACTTGGGTCCCCCTCTCCCCTCGCCAAGGACAGCACTGTCTTCTTACAGAGCTCATTATTAGTTTTATTGTGCAAGAAAATGGAAACAGTATTTACTCCCCAGAACAGCTTGTCACCAAACAGTTCTAGAACACACAACAGGAAGAGCTATTTTCAGTTTGCTTCTTGTTATTATTCAGGCACTCATTCATACATTCTTCTGAAAAGAGAGAGAATTAAGCCCCAGGTTCTGATCACTCTTAAGTCAGCTGCTCTGATGGAAGAACAGTGTTCAGAATCTTCTCTGCTGGGCACCAGAAGGGTCTGGTTTGGTACATTGTCTTGTGTAAGATGCTTCTGAGACGTGTGTGTATGTGTGTGTGTGTGTGCGCGTGCGTGCCACAGCGCGTATGTGAAAGTATAAGGACAACTTTGGATAGTTAGTTTTTCCTTCTACAGGCTTCCAGATGGTTCTCCCGTCTTTGATTCCTGTCTCACAATAGGAGCGTTAGGCTCGCAGACAGGTGCTATCACATGTGGCTTTTTATGTGGGCTCTGGGAATCTGGAATCGAGTGGTTATTTAGACTTGCCAGTGCAAGTACTTTACCTACTGATCCATCTCCGCACTCCTGAGGCAGGGTCTCAGATTGTATCCCAGGCTGCCCATGAACTCATGGAGATCCGCCAGCCTCGGCCTCCCGAGTACTGGGAGTACAGGAATGTGTCACCACTCCTGATTGGCCTCTGTCCTTTCCAGTGTGGTGTGAGGTGGCTGGCTGGGTGGAAGGGACTCTCAAAAGTACTTCTTTCATGATTGTTTCTTCGTCTCCCAGCAGCCCACACAGCTTCTTGCCCTAGTTAGCGGTATTAACTAAACTATGGTGGGGCAAGTGCAAGAGGGAATGCCTTTGTTGCTTTTCTTGCTGCCGCGGTAAAATGTCAGACAACAGTAACTCATGGGAGAAAGGGTTTATTCTGACTCACACGTTGGGATTGCAGTCCATTCTGATGACGTCATCAGCAGAAACTTGCAGTGGTCACATTGCACAGTCAAGAATCAGAGGGGCTGGAGAGATGGCTCCTGGTTAAGAGCATTGCTGCTCTTCCAGAGGACTGGGGTTCAATGCCCAGCACCCACACGATGTTTCACACCTATATGTAACTACAGTCCCAGGGGATCTGATGTCCTCGTTTGGCCTCTGTGGGCACTGCATGCACGTGTGTGCACAGACATACACGCAGGCAAAACATTCACACACAAGAAAAGATAAATTAATTCTTAAAAATGTAAAAAGAGAGAGATGAGTGCTTGTACTTACCTCACTTTTGTGCATACATTCTACGTTCTTAGCCCAGAGAATAGTGCTGCCCACAGTGGGCCAGACTCCCCTCTCTGTTAACCTAGTTAAGATAGGCCTGACTTTTGGGTGTTTCTAGATGTCATCAAGCTGACAGTTGAGATTAACTGTCACACAGGGATAAGCTCAGAATGCTGTGGGGACACAGAGGAGGGGTGACTTTCAGAGGGAGTCCCGCAGGAATTTAGGGCAGGACATTGTGGGGTGTGGTGGGGAGCACCTGTCAGCACAGGGTTTGGCTGAAGCTGCGCAGGTGGGTTGAAGTGAGATCACTGAGCTTCCAGGCCAGCACAGGACTTATTTATAACCTGCCAGGCAGCGGGAAGGCAGCGAAGGTAATCAGTCTTCCGAGGCCCGTCAGGTTAGCTCTTCATTCTGTAACCCGGTTTGTGAGTTACTTTTGTCATTGCTGTGACCAACAGATCAACGTAAGGGAGAAGGGGTTTATCTGGGCTCAGTGTTTGAGAGGACCGTCCACTGTGGCGGGGAAGCGTGGGGTGAGGGGGCTGGTCACCTTGATTCTAGCTGGGAAGCAAAGACAGGTGAATGCTAGTGCTTAGCCTGCCCTCTCCTTTTATTCGGCCCCTGACCCCAGCCCAGGGAATGGTGCTGACCACTGGGTGCTCTGGGAAAGCTGAATGGACCAGTTCAACTGCGATGGCACAGAGCAGCAGGCTTCCCCTCTCTAAGGAGCTCGCTACGCTGAACTGGTTCTGGCTGCTTGCAGCTCTCAGGTGACTTGGGATCTGTGCATACTGCACAACTGCACACTTAGCTTCCCACATCTGCAGTTAATTTGTTAAGAGCCTTAATTGGAAACTTCAAACAGTTTAAATGTCAATCACCAAAGCAGTGAAGTTCTCAGGTCCCGGCATTTTGCCGGTGCTGGTCATCGGGACGTAATCCCAGGTGGACGTAACTCAAGACAGATGACATTCCTGGGCTGCGGTTACAAAGGGCGTCTATATATGGGGACTAATAAGCTGGCCCCTGTCGTCGCTCAGCCAGAAGGATCCTCCAGTTAGGACGTGCGACTTTCTGTTCACGGTCCCATGGTTGGGCTGGTGCTTCTGAATGGCAAAGGGTCCCCAAAGCAACGCTGTGCATAAAAAATACATGGAGTGCAGAGTAGGTGCAACCATCTCTACTTTAACCACGCGCTTTTCAGAGGGAAAAATAACTGTGGGCCGAGGGCGTGGCTCAGTGATGGGCCCCGGGGTCTAACGTGCTCAGAGACCAGCCTCACTCCACCAAGACCTGACCAACACCCCGGTCCATGGTTCTTTTAAATCATGGGCTTAACTAAAGGTACTAATAAATCTGGGACTCACATCTGTTGGCTCCTTGCCACTTTTTTCCCCTCTATTCTTTTGTCTCCTTTTTAAAAATGTGGGATGAAAGGGTTAAACATGGCAACAAGTCTTGTTTTAACAGAAAGTAAAACCCAAAGCAGGCAGAATAAATTAACCCTGCCTCTCTCTGCAGGTCAGTTAGTGGGTGTTACACCCTTCGTCGTTTGTGCTACAAAGTAAATAATTTCTGGCAGCTGGGATACTTTTCACCACTTCTAAGGTTATGACTAACGACACTGAAGACCTGTGGTCTTAGGAAGGGGAACTGAGAGAGTTTTAAGTTGTGTTTAGACGCTGAAGAATATACATATCAAGAAATACACATCTAAGTCATCTCTGTGGAATTTCGTTTTATTTGATTTTGAGATTTTTTTAAAAGTTTTGAAACTAGTTCAAATCTGTCATATTTAACTGTTTTTGTTGTTGTTTTGTTTTGTTTTTGTTTTTGTTTAGACAGAGTCTCTCTGTTTAGTCCTGGCTGTCCTGGAACTCACTCTGTAGACAGGCTGGCCTCAAATTCAGAGATCGCCCTGCCTCTGTCTCCTGAGTGCTGAAATTAAAGGCATGCGCCACCACACCCGGCCTCTGAACTGTTTTTCATATATTTTGCATTTAAAAGTTAATTTTTATTTTTAAAAGCTATTGAGAAAATAAGTATTTGCCATTTCTTAGGAATAGAGATGATGTTACCTTAAAAATGTGTGTATGTGTTTATCTGTGTGTGTGTGTGTCTATGTGTGTGTGTGAGAGAGAGAGGGAGAGAGAGATGTGTGTGTGTGTGAGAGAGAGAGGTATGAGTGAGAGATGTATGTCAGTGAGAGAGAGGGGGAGAGAGGTGTGTGTGTCAGTGAGAGAGAGAGAGAGAGAGAGAGAGCTAGCAGTGAGGGTGGAGTGTGATGTGTGTGTCCATGCTCGTGTGTGGAGGTCTGAGGACTCTCAGCTCTCACTCCGTCTCTACTGTGGATTCCTGGGGTCCATCTCAGGTGGTCAGGCCTTACTAGCAGAGCCTCTTGGCCTGTCAGCTGCTTCTGAGAGCTGAAAACTTATTTTTACTTTGTATGATTTTTAGATTTCCTTTTTCCAAACAAAGTTTGTTGCTAAAATGGTCTCAGACCTACATTTAGCTGTTGAAATGGCCAGAAACTGCTCTCGTAGCAAATAGTCTACAAAATTAGATTTACCCAAATCGTGATTTCCTGTATTTTTGGTAGTCAGCCCTGTTCTAAAGGCTTCTAGGAGCTGTTTTCCTTGGAAAGAGGCTCATTGGCACTGTGTTTGGTGTGCTGTGTGTTGTTAAAACTTCATATAAATGTACACATATTAAAACACAAGGTTTACAGAACCACCGGGGCCTTTTCCCTTGAGCGGCTCCCATGATCACCCCGAGAGTTACAGCAATCCTCGGCTTGTGAGCCGCACAAAGCCGCCTTATGTGGTGGGAATGTGCAGCTTAATGTTTTCTTCTAGTTACTTTTCAAAACGCAAGATCAGCTGATACCCACCATCTATACATAAGTGGGAAGACAAAGGGTCAGTGGCTCCGCCAGTTTTACAGCCATCAGTTTAGGCAGTGAATTCAAATCCCCCTCTGTCTAGAGAGAACTTGCTGACCTCCTCCTGGTCTCCCTAAGTCACATGGGAGAGCCCTGTTCTTATTAACCAGCAGCTCAGGGAGTCAGTGTGTTTGGAATACCAAATGGAAAAGTTCCTTGCACTTGGGGAAGTCAGAGACAAGGAGTGAGAAGACGCGTCCTCATCCTTTCCCTGGAGGCCTGGCACCTGGAAAGTTGCAGCAGGGTGGCAATAAAATCATGGTAGCTCATTTTATGTGAAACCATTAGCAGCCTGGGAAATAGGACTGGTTGCCTCTCATGCTTTAAGACACTGGACGGCCTCCTTTATAAGCCTGGAGGGCTAGCAGGGCGGCCGAACACGCTTGTGAATCTGAACTTCAGGCCCTGGACAGCAATCACTTTGTAATAGTTTCGTGTCTTAGTTATCAGATTCACAAATGTACCTTTAAGTGTTGCAGGCACAACCCATGAAAACATCTGTCTAGGACGGGTGGGCACAGCGCCATCGTTTACTGCTTGTGACAATGTGGTTGCTGTTTCCGACCTTGTATGGAGAATGGTATGGCCAGCATGAAAACTAAGTGCAGGCGTGACTGTTTTTGTTAGTTGAAAAAAGCCAACTATCACAATGGGCTTTCGTGTCATAGCTAATAAGGTTTTTAACCTGAGAACAGCTCTAGCGTGTGCCATTGCTGTGTGGGAACTGGAGGATGAATGCCGGGGCTGGGGCAAGTGCGACAGGCAAACCCCTCAGACCAGGGAAGGGAGGAAGCATTTCCACTCTATGGTGGAGATCTTCCTGAAGTGGGGACAGGACACAGGTCATTGGCCACCTGTGGGGTTGGCAAATGGCCCTGACAGTGGCAAACCCAATTCCAGGAGTGGGTCTTAAGTTTTCTAATTAAAAAGACTAAGTACATTTATTACCCATATTGTGTGCGTGTGGGGTGTGTGTGTGTGTGTGTATATGTGTGTATGTGTGTGTATGTGTGTATGTGCGTGTGTGTATGTGTGTGTGTATGTGTATGTATGTGTATGTGTGTGTGTATGTGCATGTATGTGTATGCGTGTGTGTGTATGTGCATGTGTGTATGTGTGTGCATGTGTGTATGTGTGTGTATGTGCATGTGTGTGTATGTGCATGTGTGTATGTGCGTGTATGTGTTTGCATGTGTGTGTATGTGCATGTGTGTGTGTATGTGCATGTGTGTATGTGTGTGTGTGTATGTGCGTGTATGTATGTTTTTGTGTGTGTGTGTATGTGCATGTGTGTGTATGTGTTTCTGTATGTGCATGTGTGTGTATGTGCATGTGTGTGTATGTGCGTGTGTGTGTGTATGTGTGTAAGTGTGAGCATGCCATGCACAGGCAGGTCAGAGGACAACTTACAGGAGTTCATTCTTTCCTTCTATCACGGAGGTCCTAGGGATCAAACCAAGGTTGTCAGGCTGTCATGCTTGGCGTGAGCCTTTACCCACTGAGCCATCTTGCCGCCCCCAAGAGTGGGTCTTCAACTGAGACCATGAAGAAAACCAAAGTGATAAAGTGAAAATTCAGGGCTCCATCTGTGGATCAAGAACAGCTTCTGTAGTGGGGAGGTGGTGGTGGCACACACCTTTAATCCCAGCACTCAGGAGGCAGACAGGTGGATCTCTGTGAGTTTGAGGCCAGCCTGGTCTACAGAGTGAGTTCCAGGACAGCCACATTTACAACAGAGAAGCACTGTCTTGGAAAAAAAATTAAAATAAGAACAGCACCTAGACGCTACCTGGATGTCAGCACACGTGTGTATCTGGGCTAAGCTTCCTAACAAGTCTCAACTCTCAGTGCTCAGGTTCCACCTGTCTGTCCAACCTCCTCCTCTCAGGGGTGGAGTGTGGGTGTGGGAGGAGCCTAAGTGTGTTAGAGAGTTCTCTGTCTGTCCTTGAGGCCCTGCTGTGTCGTGGGGGTCCCCTTGCTGCCCTGCAGCCCCCTCTGGACACTTCGCCATGTGTCCTTCTGTGGCTGTGGGTAAAGGGCTTGCACAGAGGCAGGTGTAGGCTTTTGGCTTTAGGGCTGACCTTTGTCTCTAGGTCAGACTGTTTCCACAGCACACAGGTGGGATGGTGTGACTACATTAAGAAGTATGTGCATGTGTGTGTCTGCCGGTATGTAGATATATGTGTATGTAAATGTGTGTGCGTGTGTTTAGGACAGGGTCTCATGTAGCCCAGGCTGGCCTCAAACTCACTATGTAGCTAAGGATAGCATTAAACTTCTGATCCTCCTGCCTGTACTTCCCAAATGTTGCCAATTACAGGAGCGTGTGTGGTCTGGGAATCAAATGTAAGGTTTTATGCGTGCTAGGCCAGCCCTCTACAAATGAACTACATCCCTAGCCCTGAGGTCAGTAGGATGTGGTTGGAACCACTGCGCCGTGGGCTCTTGGCTCCTCTGGTGCACGTCCATTTTATGTTTCAAGCCCAGTTCCCCTGGGGAACTGCTTTCCATGGAGATTCCGTGACCCCTCACCCTTACCAGTCTCCGGGCACTCACCTTCTGGCTTAGAGGTGGCTTTTCTTGCTTTGAGGGCGGCTTGCTCGGACTCTTGTTCAGAGTCACAGGTGCACATTTTCTCCAGCGTGCTGTCGCAGAGGTCAGGCGCAAGTCCAGCTCGGAGGTGCTCGGGTGTGATGGCGCCTTGTGTCTCTATGCGATGCTTGAGTGAACGCTGGAAGCAAATCCTCCTCCTCTGCTTCAGGAGCATCTCGGGGTGTTGCTTGACTGTGAGCAAAGCTGTGCCCCTTTCAGAGGGACATTGTCCTGGTAACAGGTAGAATGACTCTATAGAAGCCTGCCTAAAGGATCCTATCAGTTAGGAGACTGAAGGAAGGTCACAAATTCAAGGCTAGCCCAAGTTGCACAGTGAGCCCTAGACCACCAACCCGAGCTGCATGGTGAGCCTCTGTCTTAAAATGATAATAGTAATAACAACAGCCACCACCAGCAGTGAGGTGACTCAGTGGATGGCCGTGCTTGAGACATGAATCCGATGACCCGAGTGGAGTCCCCTGGACCTACGTAACGGCGAGAGCAGAGAATCAGCTCCGCAAAGTTGTCCTGTGACCCACACGCGCGTACTGTGGCGTGTGCTCACACATTAGCGCACGGAAAGTGATAAACACGTAGAAAGCCAAGTAGTGATGCTACTAATAATGAAGTACAACTTTTAAAACCTTGAATGCATTGCAGTCCTCCCCTCATCCTCCCCTCGTCCTCTACTTCTCATTCAGCGTGGACAATACACTTGTGAGAGCTCACGTTGAGGGCCTAGGGCCGCTGGCTAGCATGCTCTCTGAGAACCAGGACTGGTTGTGACACAGCGCCAGTTGGCAGGAGCCCCGAGGGTCAGAGAAGCACGGAGAGTGGAGGGGTTGGGGCAGGGAGAGTGCCGGGAAGGCGAACTTGGCCGGTTTCCTGGGTTTTCACTAAGGTAGTTCTGAAGAGAGCAGCGTTTGATGGAATCTTACCTAGTTCAAAGGCATTATTTCTGGCCTCTCCTTTCTCTTCTCTCCTTTCCCCCCTTTCCCCTGTGGCCTCCCGTTCCAGCTGAGCCCTCTTGTCCCTGCTTGCCCTGTCCTGTTCATCTCGACCTGTCTCTCCCTCTCCAAGATCCCATTCTCACGCCTGGGGAAGATGCCACTCTGAGTTCTCAAGATGTGCCAAGAACCATGCTTTATATTTGTTGATGCTCTTGTGAGAGCTGTATTCCTATTTTACAGAAGAAGAAGGTGAAAGTCTAGCGTAAACTTATAGACCCGCTAAGGGAGGGGCTGGAGCCCACCCGACTCCTGTGTCTGAATCCTGTTCAGGGGCCACAGGCATCTCCCTTAGTTCAGACGTCTTCAGGAAGGATTCTTTTATTGCTATCAGAAAGGATAACTCTTTTCTTTTAAAAACTCATTTTTACTTTATGCATAAGCACTCTAGCTACAGGTCTGATGTACAGCACCTGAGTGAGGTGTTCACTGAGACTAGAAGAGGACATTGGATGCCTGGAACTGCAGTTACAGGTGAGTATGAGCTGCAATGTGGGCGCTAGGAACTGACCACAGGGTCTTCCGCAAAAGCAGCAAGCGATGTTAAGTGCTGACCCGTCTCTCCAGCCTCTAAAGAGGACACTGTTATAAAATACCCATGAAACAAAAATTTTAAGGACACCTATTAAATGACCCAGGTACTAAGAAAAGTCACACACACACACACACACACACACACACACACATGCACACACACGCGGAGATGGAGTGGATTTACTACTCTAAAAAGCATTCTTAAAGAAATCTGTCTCGATTCAGCAGTGTAGAACTCTTGTGAGGTCCGACCATATCACACTACAACTCCCCAGTCTCAGCCTCTTGGAGGAAGAAGGCACCCGGTGCCTGTTTCCCTAAAGGTTGTAAAAACAAAGTGTGGGAAGTGGGCGTGTGCTGGTTCTCCTGAGACCAATTAAACAGACAGATTTGAGGAAGAAAGCAGAGAAGATCCAACAGAGTTAAGATGAGGGGGAAAGTAATTTTGGGGATAACAGCCGTCAATTATCTTCCTGCCTGAGTGTTTTTCCAAGGGGCAGAGGGCAAGAAGCATCGTACATCTCCCAAAGCTGAGACACATTTCATCATGGAGACATTAGAAGCAAATTTGGCGCCCAAGACAGGTGCCAGATTTTAATTACAGTTGGCATTTCTGAGCATGCTTTTGGCAGAGGTGGCCATCCGATTGGAAAAGCCATAGATTTTGACACTGGCAGTATGGGAGCCCAGTTGAGAATGATTACAAATAATTTCCCTCCGATTTCCATCCTGTTGGTTGTGAGCAAAAGCTTCAGTGGTTCACGTTTAAACAGGGTGTTCTTCTTCAGAGAAAACAGTTATTGGTTAGAATTG